>OX632367.1:2475648-2742822 GCA_951751655.1 Ophion costatus | reverse complement strand
AGGTTGTAGGGTAAGATAAATTAATCAACACCAAGTAATTTTTTTATACCGGAACCTTGGTCCGTGCCACTCTGGCGATTTTTTAGCGATATCGTCAGGCATACTGAAAGACTCTGTAATTTATTCAGCCAAAAAATGGCCGTTTCCAAAAAGAAATAATAATTTCCCCCTTTTTTGGTAAAAAACAGCGTTACCGGAACGTAAAAATTATTTCAAGTCATCTGCTCGACAGCTAACACATGACTACAACTTTTATGTGCAAACATTTTTCTTCAGTCACTTCTACTTTCCGAGATATATTCATTTGAAAAAAAAACGGCATTTTCTACAATGTTGAATTAAAAATTATAAAAAAATTCACATAGAATGCCTTTTAGTAGTACTATCATATAACTAATTATGGGGCAGATCTGAGATGGTCGAAAAAAAGTGGCTGAATTGACGGAGAATCGCTCATATATAGATGTGGTGCCGTCCATTTATTGCGCCATCGATTTTTGCTACTCCCCCCCCCCCCTCCACCTGAAATCATCCTATCCTCCCCATCGTCATAATCCATTTATCATTACCGACACCCAACTACCCGACCCCTCCTATTTTAAAATGACTTAATTTATGGACGACCCCTATCCAAAATGAGTGGATCTTGAAAAAGTATAAACCTTGTCTTAGAGAAGTATAAACCGCTTTAAGAAGTGTATCTTAAAAATCAATTTGAATTACATCGCTAAAAATCCACTTTAATTATCCTTTGTCATTCATTTTACTGCACTTTGACATATTACTGCACGTGAACACTTTCCCGATGCCTGCAGATTATGTTTCCAAGAATTATATTATGTTTCCAAGAATTTCCACGTTATCGAACAGAATTCGAAACTATTGCGTTCCCTGAAACGGGAGGTTGGGAGTTAAATGTTGAGTCGATTGATATAAGCATGAGTGGGTCTTAGATCAACCCCTGAATTATTATTAATTTTTTAAGGCGGGCGCACCTGATCGGCCCGCCCTAAAAAGGTAATATTAATTCAGGGGTTGATCTGAGACCCACACATGCTTATATCAATCGATTAGGAATTTCAACCCCAAACCCCCATTTCAGGGAACGCATTCAGTCCTGGGACACCCTGTGGAAATGCAAAATCAGTCATTGTTAAAAAACATCAAATCTTATCTCAAAAAGCATAAGTCGCTTGAAAATGCGACTTCGCTGTAATGTGCTTCAAATCTTATCATATATATATCTACATCTCATCTATACATATATCTACATGTGTATATAAATATTGTACGTAAATATGTATTGCGAGAAAAAAATAAGCACACACTTGTAATGCATACACGTCTCACAAATATAATATTTTTTTTTTTTATTGTTTACTTGCCAATCGATTGTATTTTTGTTTCAAGGTGAAGTTACTTGACCGGGGGAAAAATCTTTCCCGTGGAGAAAGTGCAAATTGCAAGATTCGTTTTGCATCACATTTTTCGCTCGTGCATAGCGTTCCTTATTGTTGGTTTTTTCTTTATCACGCATCATCCACGCACACTTTTACATGCGAAGCGCGCGCGCGTCCGCAATAAGTGAACGCAGAAAATGATCAATTCGTACGATCACGCTCACGCGCCCGTATTATTCCTCCGACATATTTCGTATTCCATGGTGCGGCTATAAAACCGCCGCGATATTTCTTCGTCGTCCGAAGAAGCGCGATCCCGCTTCTTCGTCGAAAAGTGACGAAATTCGCGTTGAAAATTGATTGGTTTTCTGGCAAGGCGACGAGAGCTCGTTTGCCCCTCGACCCCCGCCCTCCACGGCCACATGTTACGAGACACTTGTATAGATATACGTCCATGTGTGTGTGTGTGTTGAGTGTGACCACGTTCCATAATTCAAATGTACCTGTTCGAGGGGATCGGCGGGAATGTTACGTTCGAACTCGTCAATTGTTTTTCTTTTTTTTTTTGTTTTACGTGGCGCGAATTGGTTGAGAAACGGAAAGAAGAATGCACGCTGCGGTCTTCAACACACTGTCTCGAAACTATCCTCGCTCTAAAAGGCAAATTAGCCTACTCGTATATCCCGCGCAGAAATTGTCGTAGAGATCCAATTGGATTCCCATGCTCGTCCCAACTCCCTGATAGGGATCCAATGGGTCATCGCATTGGATCCCTATACTAGAACGTCAAGCTCGTACATTGGATTCTCATCCGAATTGCCCATAATAATGCGCTGATCAGACTTAAATCCTAAAGGATTGCCATATTATCCAACAGAATCCGGTGCAGTCCTTGATGGATCCCATCGCATTCCGTACGTTGAAATGTCTAAGCAAAATATATACACATACAAAATTAGTGGATCTTGAAAAAGTAAACGGAGAAAATAGGCGCCTCGAAGTTTAGAATTAATACTATGCTTTTAAAAAAAATATCATTAAATATCAAAAAGTATCGAATGGAAGATAAAAATTGTAATAATGGTATAGTAATAATGAAGAAATTTAAATGTTAACCTACGATATGGCACGTAAACTGATACAAATAATACATTTTATTCGGCATATTGTGATTTTTTGTAATATTCAAAACAATATTTTGCCCACGTGATTGGAACAATTACTTTCCAGTATTCTACAAAAAGTACGGTATAAAGAGTCACATTTGACGTATAACTTCGTAATATTTTTCGCTATACGCCGAAGATTTATGCTATGCGTATAGTGAAATCTATACATACACGAAGATTCATGCTATACGTATAGTAAAATCCATATGAAAATATAGCGTGTAATAATAAAGGTTCGTATTTTACAAAGCACGAATTATTTTTACTAAACAGCATATAGGGCTCGCGCCTATGCGAGAATAGATTCAAATGTAATATGCACTCATCATTTTTACTATACGGTGTGAGAAACATTTTTACACTTCTGTAGCAACAAGTCTTAGAATTCCGAACTGGCAGTAAACTGCTATACTTTTCTAGCACTGAATATTAGAATTCTGGCAACCAGTGTTAGAATTTGAGGCCGTATTTTTCTCCGTGTAAAAATCTTATCCTAAAAAAAGTATACATCGCGTAAATACATCTAGTGTGAACACCTAAATAGGTGTTCACACTATTTAGGTGAACGAAATCACCGTGAAAATTCATCAGATGTTTTTATCTGATATTTTTATCAGAAACTAGTGTGTGGATCGACCTGCAATTATGCACACACGTAGAGAACACGTCGAGCTATCGTTCGACTTTCCATCTTTTTGGTTGCTTAGTAATGACTATTTTTCCGGGCCGTGGGAAGTGAACATTTTTATTGTAAAAATCGGAGTACTCTCTGACCCGCGACCCGGAAAGATGGTGATTGTAAAGCATTCAAGAGGTTGGAAGGTCCAAGGATAGGCCCACGTGTACTCTACATGTATGCAACATTGCAAGGGGGTCGGCCCAGTAGTTTCTAAGGAAAATACACGCCCGACGCAATTTCGAATAAAATGCTTTGAAAAAATTTAAGTTGTCACTTCAAACTGTGAAATACTGTGAACATAACTGTGAAATACTAGCACTGTACATTAAACCGTTTCTCCAAATGCAATTCCCAAAAAATCACCTTGAAAATGGGTGTTCACACTAGACTACGGCCTTGAAAAAGTATATCTTAGAAGTCGATTTTAATCACAATACTGAAAATACACTTTAAATATATTTTGTTATTCACTTTATTGCACTTTGGCATAATGTCACCGCATTGGTACACGCTAACGAAGCATACAGATTACCACAAAACGGGGCTACTTCGACATTCAGGGTAACTTTGACAGGTTTTGGGGCTACTTTGACAGAGCGCCAGAATACGGTTTAGATGTATGCGTAGCGAGCCCGCGTGACCTTTTGCGGCAGGCGGCGGGTGGGGGGAATATACTTGAACAACAATTTGTTGTTCAAGCTTATTCCCTTAAAAACTTGAACAACAATTTGTTGTTCACGTTTATTATAATGTTGTTCACGTTTATTATAATGTTGTTCACGTTTATTATAATGTTGTTCACGATTATTATAATGTTGCTAAAGTTGATTATAATGTTGCTCAAGTTGATTTTGATCTCAATGATAATTATAAGACTGATTAAGTGCCCACGCCCTCCGTACTCGATATTCTTATGCAAAATGTTTCCTTAAGGGAAAACACCACTGCGTAACTGCCCACTTTCGACCATTTTCTTTAGAATTCTTTTAAAAGAAAGGCACAAAATACATTGCTAAAAGAACTTTTAGGTTTTATAAGATATATGTTGAAATCTGTAAAAAAAAATGTATTTGTCAAAAAAACACAAAATGGCGGCGCACGAGTCGCTACAGCACTACTGGTTTTCAGTTCACTCTCTTCGCGACAGTCACTAGGACTATCGTAAATTTAGTCCTGGTACTAAGGGTGAAATATTTTCGTTACTTATATTAGTTTTAGCAGTCAAGTACGGGAGGACGTTAAAAAATAATTTTTTAAAATATAGAAACGCGTACGAAAAAAGTCCGCTTTTTCGACCATAATTTTCATATCAAAAGTTATATATTTTTTACAATTTCCAATTAATCGAAAAACGCGCTCGTACTTGACTGTGAAAGCAATCTGAGAAGCTGCAGTTAAAATTTCAAGTCGATTGAACGAACATTGTTCGACTTCTGCTGCGCGCCGATATAAAAAAAAATGGTTCTGAGAAAACCATTTTTTAATGTTCTTCTAAATGTTTCAAATGAAAATTTACACGAAATAACTTGAATGTCTGCTTCGTGACACACCTTTTATCCAAATCCCAAATAAATAATCCAGTAGACAAAAAAAATCGATAAAAACGACCTTGCTTCGGCCTGTCACAGTGGTTTCCTCCCTTAATAAAGATGACAATTTGATTGTGAAAAATCGTTGTTTTTCATTTAATTCCATGTATAAAGCATAAATTATTACATTTGTGATCAAAATGATGACAAAGTAACCTTTAATCTTTGACATAAGTTGCATTTCAATGCCCTGTCAGAGAAGCCTCAAACTCGGGGTTACTTTGACTCTTTCAAATATACAGGGTGAGGCACTAACTGTTGCCACCTTGAATATCTCTGTAATTATCGACGTCACAAAAAAATGTTTGAAACAAAAATTGTACCGTACGAAAGGGGTCATCAAATGCGACCATTTTTCTTTATTTCAGTGGAGGCGCTGTCGCACAGTAAAGGTCACCTCCACTTTTTTAAATGGGACAGTACATTTTTTTTCAACTATCTTGCAGAGCATCGAAAATTGCATAAAAAACATTTAGGAGGCAAAGTCGTTCAAGGTCATTTAAGATCAAAAAGTGGCATGAACTTTAGTTTTATGTGAAATTAGCTTTATTCGCAGTAGATGTTCAAAGTGATTGCCATTGGAATGAATGCAGTATTGCAATCTCCTCATCACGAATTGTCCTGGTGGAGACTAATGTGGTAAGGATGATATTTATGACGATGTAGAACACGTAGAATACTTCTTTGGCTTACGCCAGATTCCCTCGCAATTTGACGAGAACTCGCACGAGGGCCTCACCCTGTATATATCAAATTGTGGGCAGGTGGTGGGACTTGACTTTCTTAAACATTTGACAGCCAAAGGACGTATTGTTCAATTGGAGAAATAAAATTTGGAATTTAGGATGTTAATAAAAAGTGACCTACAAAAAACTTCCAAAACCTGTTCAAAGTAATCCAACAAATACCGATTGAGAATTTTTAAATAAAACATTCTCAAACGACGCGAATCGGGAAATAGCGCAAAATCTAGTTGGTTCCCAATGTGGTCTTCCAGCGTGCGGAGTCCCTATCAAATTCCCATAGGGATGCGGTAGGATTAAAAAACTCCCCAACAGATTTCTGCACGGGATGTACCCGACTAGAAATTGACGTTTTTGTACAGGGTCAACCCAATTCCTTGTTGGGTCATTGTCGGGCTTCCCTATTAGGTCCTTATAGGGTGTGTAACGATCTTCTAGGGTTTTCTTTAGGTTCTGTCAGGTTTTGCCTCGGGTAGGCCCAACTTTTTGTTGGGTTCTTATCGGGCTACCCTAACCGGTCCTACCATTAACCCACTAAAATCAGTAGCGTTGCACGGATTTGGGTTGGGAATTTTTTAGAACGTTACAAAAATGGGAAAAACCGGGAATGAGTTGGTAGAAAAATAACCTACCCTTCATTGATTGAATTCACAATTCATCGTTTTTGTTTGGTTTTATTTATTTATGCTTACATGTAAGCAAGAACACTTTTGATTAATTTTTAAATCACATTCATTTTTTTATTAAGGCGCTACCCCCACTTGTAGCGCAAAAAAAGGCCTTTTTCATGAATTTTTTTGAAGAAAACTACAAAACTTTTTTAATCGATCAACATACCATCTTAAAGAACACATCTTGAAGAACTTTCAGTAATTTTTTTATTGAAAAATATTACATTGTTTAGTGGCAAATGGCCGTCAATGAAATAATGTTTTTATATACACGGTTTGCGGTGACCAGCATTGCGGCGAAGTGGATCATCTGAAAAAAAAATGCGGATGGATTTAGTCAAAAATAAGTATAAACTAGTCTTTAATCGAAGGATTTCAAAAAATATTCATTTTTCACAAAATGGCGGACAGTCAAAGTTAATGGTTCGATTTTAACGAAAAAAAAACGGCCGTTTTTTGGCTATAAAACGGGCATTTTTTTCGAAAAAAAAAATCGAACGATTAAAGACTACATTTTTATGTATTAAATAAGCCTGCAAAATTTCAAGAAGATCGGTTCATTAGTGTTCGAGTAATCTTGGTCACCGACTTCAGAAATGCCATTTTGAGAAAAACGCGTTTAAAGTTTCAATTTCAGTTTACACGAAGAACGGATTCTTCTCTTTCAACGCTCATATCTCAGTCAATTTTGTTCGGATCGACTTGAAATTTTCAGGACATATTCTCAGATACTTATACTTCAAAAAAATGCAATAAAAAAATCGATTTTTTCAAAATCGCAAGTGGGGGTAACCCCTTAAAGATAGAGGAATCAAAGAATACAAAAGAAATTGCTGAGTGCGGTCACAAAGCATAACAAAAAATGAAATGTCCCTACGCTTATCAAAATATATATGTGAAAAACTCGATGAAAAATTAAGTTCCGAATAAAAATGAAGAAAAATCCGAATAAAAAAATAAGAAAAGTTCTACAATGAAAAAAAAATCTCATAAGATCCACTTATCATTGCAGTATCTATCAAAAATGTATTTGTATATCTATTTATTATTGCGAAGTATAAGGTTTATATGTTCACCTATGACTCGTGTGGTTACTCCTAAATAAACATTGTTGGGACCTTACATCATTACCTTATCCAAACCCCAGATGGGATAACCCTGTTAAAACGTTATAAGGACGTTCTCGGTACTTTCCATCGCAGGCTTGTCCCAATACTATCTTTATCGGGACCTTGAGAGGCATTCCCTATTTAGGGTTCACCTGAAAAGGTCCTTATGCCGTATAGGGTTGTCCCTATGAAAGTTCCTAGTAGGGTAGCGGATACGTGGCGCGAACGTGTTACGCAAGTTCGACGCTACTTTTTCCGTCTAGCCTGCGATAGCGCGGATTCGGAGGGAGTCAATCTCCAACGGCAAATGTTATTATCGTTCGATCGAATGAGAATGGAATCCAACTTTCGGCCGCGTCACGCGGGGTTGCTTAAACGTACGAGGGAGGAAAAGAAAAGCTCGTCCAAGTCCTCTTGTTTTTTAGATAGTCGAGAGAAAGGTGAATGCGATAGCATCCGAGGTGACGAGGATACTCGGTCCGATCGTGCTTCGGAGTGTGCTGGGCGGTGGTGGCGGTGGAGCCGGCGGGGGCGGTGGTGAAAATGAGGGGAGAACGAGCAACGCCGGAACAACGGTCGAGGTAGCGTCGCCGTTCGACGACGACGACGACGACGACGGCGACGTCGACAAGGAGGGTGAGAGCAGTAACGGCGACGCTTCCTCATCCACCAACGACTATAAGTTATCCGCCAAGAGCAAAAGTGGCTCGAGGGTCTCGATATCATTGCCAACTTATCCGCCAGACGAGGAGGAACTTGACAGGTCTACGGAATCTTCGCCCGTTCGTACCACGACGATCGCTTCGTTATCCACGAACACTTTCACCAAATCGTCCTCCTCGGTACAAACGAATTCAAATCTCCAGACGTGAGAACACGAGAGCTCTCTCTCTCTCTCTCTTTCTATTTCTCTCATTGTTTCATCATTTCAACTTTGGCACAATTGGAGGGACCACGTCGCTCGAGACACGACGATTCGTCGCTTCCGCACGTGCAATCGTTATTCGCAACCCTTTTATTTCCCTTTCCCATTTTTCTCTCTCAATCGCTATCCTCGTTTCGGCATACGAAACTGGCTCGTTTATTCTTCCCCTCGACCACTCGCACAACCTTCTTCATCATTCGACCATCGGTATTTTGCTTTGGGCCCGGAATTAAAACGAAGAAAAATAAAGATCCGTCGCCACCCGATCGATCGTTCGCTTCCATCTATTTCTCGCATCGGCGAAAGAGTTTATCATAACGCAACGTCGTAGATCGTAATCTCGGCGTATCTCATTCCGCTCTGGGGAATGAGACTTCTTCCTCATCTTGTTTCGAACATGTGCGTGTATCGGGTCTCCCTTGGCTCTTTCTTCATCGTTCCTCATATTGGTTTTACGGTGATGAGGTTTTTTCCTTCTTTTTTTTTTGTTCCACATTTTCGTACACTGATCGTATTGGATTTGTCGCAATGTGTAAAAAAACGACTTGACGCTGAACATTGTTGTATGTAATACACCGATGACACAATTGTACAGATGTACGTGTACGCGAACGCCGTGTCGTTCGAGAAAACTGTAGGGGCCGCGTGAACCGGACCTCGCTAAACTCAGACAGCTTTATCGCTTTCCATTGATACGATTTTTTTTATCGAAACGTAGGAAAAACATAGCTTCTGCACAGGATCAAGCTCGTTGATTCATGACGAGATTGTCGTTAAACGACGAACGAATAAATAACCGATAGATCGAAATCGTTCGAAAGTGGACAAGTGCCAAATGAGAACGCAAGATTGTCGAGCTCGGAAAGACGACGGTTTGATGCCCGGTGGCTACATTGACTCGAGGACAAGTCTGATTTTTCAGTGACATTTTTTTTCAGAACGTCAATGCCGAGGCCGAGGATCAATTGAGCCTGGATGCCGCCGAATCCCAGAACAACCAAGTCCGCGTGCAATTCGCGGATGACCAAACGAGTGCCAACGAGGCGGTGGAATCGGAGCTCGCACCGCTCGAGGACATCGAGCTGAGCGACGATGAGAATCGTAACAAGAGATTCTTGAACTTCGGCTTCGGAGGCGGAGCTGGCGCGGCCGGGGCCGGCACCGGCGGGGCTGGAAGCGGCGGTGGCTCGGGCAATATTCTCTTCGACCTCATCAGGGTGAGTTTCGACTCGAACGCAACGAATCAATTCGCGATCTGTACGATATTGTAGACGTTCGAAGCCCCGAGTCAAACATCGTGTCACTTTTCTCACGGCGTCGCGCGGCCGAGGGAACGGGACACCTTTGTTCTCGCCAACGGCAAATTTTCATTATCTTTGCTCGAACGATCGCGCAACTACCGAGCAGCAGGCTATGTCGCGCGGAACGGGTTCGATCGCGTCCACAAGGCCCTGAGGTCGTTCGAAACAACTTTGTCGCCGTTCGATGGCCTCTTTCTATTTTTTAGCCTGCCCCGCGAGGATTGTGACACCGTTTCGCTCGTTACGCCTCTTTTTTCACGAAAAATCGCAATAATGAATAAACACCGGGACAAAGAACGAGACGAAAATGAGTAACGGCAATAGGGCCCAGAAGAGGCGAATGTCGAGTATTTCCTAAGCACAGGCACAACGTATCAGCGACTAATGATTCTTTTTGCAGCGATTCAACGCAAAAACAATGCTCTTTCGAGGTTAGTCGGCGCGATCCCAAACTTGTCGTCCTCAAAAAGTAACTCGTGTATTCATACGTACACGGAGAAAACAGGGGCCTCGAAGCTGAGAATTAATATTACGCATTCAAAAAAAATATCATTAAATATCAAAAAGTATCGAATGGAAGATAAAAATTGTAATTACGGGATGGTAATAATGAAGAAATTTAAATTTTAACCTACGATATGGCACGTAAACTGATAAAAATAATACATTTTATTCGGCATATTGTGATTTTTTGTAGTATTCAAAACAATATTTTGCCCACGTGATTGGAACAATTAGTTTCCAGTATTCTACAAAAAGTACGGTTTAAAGAGTCACATTTTACTAATAACTTCGTAATATTTTTCGCTATACGCCGAAGATCTATCCCGAGTCGAAATTTAGACCCTCCTTTAAACCTCCTTTCGATCCCAATTTGTCATTCAATGGAGGTTCAAGAGGTTCAAATGGAAATCTCAAAAACATGTATATCAGAACCTACTGAACCTGCAAAAGTGGCAGAAATTGGACTTTTTCACTCAAAGGAGGCTTAGTAGGTTCATCTGAACCTCCTTTAAACCCTAGTGAGCCTGATTTAATGCTTACGCAAACCTACAGACCCTCTTTTAAACCTCCTTTCGCCCTACTAACTCTCCTTTGACTCCTTTCACCGCCCGAGTCGAAATTTAGACCCTCCTTTGAATGCTCGAGAACCTATTTCCTTTGTAACGCACAGACCGCCGCCCTCCTTTGACTCCCCTTGAACCTATATGGAGAGAAATTTGCACCGTAGGCCAAAACGAGGTCGTGTAGGTTCACGCAAGCCGAGCCCATAGGCCTAAAGGAGGCTCAGGAGGTTGAATAGAAGGTTCAGTAGGGCTAAAGGAGGGTCGCCAACGGTGCAAATTTCTCCATATAGGTTCAAGGGAAGTCAAAGGAGGGCGGCGGTCTGTGCGTTACAAAGGAAATAGGTTCTCGAGCATTCAAAGGAGGATCTAAATTTCGACTCGGGATGCTATGCGTATAGTGAAATCTATACATACACGAAGATTCGCGAAAATATAGCGTGTAATAAAGGTTGGTATTTTACAAAGCACGAATTATTTTTACTATACAGCATATAGGACTCGCGCCTATGCGAGATAAGTTTCTAATGTAATATGCACTCATCATTTTTACCATACGGTGTGAGAATCATTTTTACACTTTTATAACAAGTCTTAGAATTCCGAACTGGCAGTAAACCGCTATACTTTTCTAGCACTGAACATTAGAATTCTGGCAACCAGTGTTAGAATTTGAGGCCGTATTTTTCTCCGTGTAAGTAATATCGTAGAATTATTATTCACGTGAAATACGACTGGTGATGTTGGTGGCAGTGTACCGGGCCATGACTAGAGATTGATTTTTTGGGGAAGGATGCATTTTGGGGTTCGCGCTGAACGAGCCCGCTCGAGAGGTTCATATTTTTCTAGCGAATAGAGTAAAGTTGCCACAACATCGAAATAGAGAAGAAGCGTGCACGAAAAATAGTTTCACCAGTGCGAAAGGTGAAAGAAAAATAGGAGCGATTCGTCGGGGCGCCGTGACTCGCGCGACGCCTTGAAGAATTAGGCCACGCAGGACGAGGATTGAGCGCGACAAAGAAAGGAATCGCCAGTCACGCTCGAACGAACGAAACAAAAGGCTTGGCAACGCGGCAGTGGAGGCAGCGGTGGCGGCAACGAAGAAGAGACAAAAGTGGGGAAAAAATCGTCGGGACTGTTTTTTTTTTTTTTCGATGTGTTTTGTTGTTGTTTCGTTGATTGCCGATTGCGACAAAGACCAAGGAAGAACGGGTAAAGGAAGGTTGGTCTTGTCTTCTTAGCAAGCCGCGGACGGGGCGGCTAGAGCGGCAGGTACGGTGTATCGAGTCGTAGCGGGAACGCAAAGCCTCGGTCTAGGTCTAAGCGCCTCGCGTGACGTTTCACCCGCGCCAGCGTCGGCTGCTCCGGCCCCCAACGGCTCCGATGCGGGTGGCGCCCCGGGCGGCACTCCCACCCCCACAGCTGCCCCTGCGCCCGGAAATGCCACGCAAACACCGGTACGCCATTCCTTCCAACAACCACCACCACTACCACCAACCATCATCATCATCATCATCATCATCATCATCATCACCATCATCATCATCATCATCATCATCATCGTCATCATCATCATCATCATCATCATCATCATCATCATCATCGTCATCATCATCATCATCATCATCATCATCATCATCATCATCATCATCATCATCATCATCATCGTCGTCATCATCATCATCATCATCATCATCATCATCATCATCATCATCATCATCATCATCATCATCATCATCATCATCATCATCATCATCATCATCATCATCATCATCATCATCATCATCATCATCATCATCATCATCATCATCATCATCATCATCATCATCATCATCATCATCATCATCATCATCATCATCATCATCATCATCATCATCATCATCATCATCATCATCATCATCATCATCATCATCATCATCATCATCATCATCGTCGATATTATCACTGTTACTATCGTCGTGAACCTAACAATTCACTCGTCATTCCATCACTGCGATTCATTGTTGTTTTCATTTTTTTTTTGTCTTGCTCTTTCAGCTTCTCCACTTGGATTCAATTGTCCCCACGATTATGATAAGGCTGAACGATCAGCTACTGCCACAAGCGATCGTATTCGGCATGAGAATCAATGTTTTAACACAACAAATTCTTTCTTCGAATTCCATTGATAAATCAATACAATCGAAATGATTATAATCATCGATAGAAAACAGATAACTGACAAAAGACTATGAATTGATTTTAAGATTTGAAAAAAACTAAAAAAATGTATATGAATACACAAGCGAAGAATCTCGCGATTAATATTGCATCGGTAAATTAACTAAATCAAAATATCAAAACAAAAAAAAAACCTATGTCTTATCGGAAGGAAAAAAATCGTAACGTTTTTCAAGCTTCTTCATCGCAATCGAATAACACTTCATCTCATGAAAACTCTCATCGACTTCCCGATCATGGAAAATGCACGTATACTTGTATCACCTAACGAAAGACAAAACAAATGCATGTTCTCGCACCCTTGCACCTTTTGTAGTGTGCTTTTGTCTTTAATGACGTTCGCGTTAGACGCGTGTCTCGTAAGCGTGGCGCAGATTCAAAGTTTGTCTCTCCTTCTCCCTATCTATGTCTCTGCCCGACACTGGCCAATGTGCAATTTCGATTGCGTCGATATCATCGAGGTGTTTCTGCATGAATTTCTAGTCGAATTCTATACATTTCTTTCTCTCTCGCTCTTTTCCTGATATGCTCATTTTTTTAATGGTGGCTATTAACGAAAGCATCGTTCGCGCCGATCCGAGTACATTAATCATCCGATAGTTCCAACCGGCCAACGATCCCGACGCAACGCTCACGACCACCTACTTGTCACCAACAATTTTTCCGTTTATTTGTCTCGTTCGAGTGTTCCCTTGTAATAAATTAAGAGAAACGCACGGGCGGGAAATATTCGATTTTTCTCACACATTTCAACACGTTTTTCTACACTTTAACAACGAAATAAAAAATACAGCCACTTGCGCAATGAAAGTAAGAATAATGTAATTTCTCGTGAGTTCAAACAGCAGCAGCAACAAGTCTTCCGCTTACCCTACGTATCAATAATTCCAAGACTTGAATATTTTTTTTCAATTTTCTCGATCGCATCGAACAGTATTTTTTTTCGCCCGCGTAATATTAAATTTGGCGCGGGCGAATCGGCGGAATTGCAAGTAACGCAATCCACGGAGGGCGACAGAGAGACGAGGTAATGACACGATTACCTCGACGAGGTCTAAGGTCAACCTATTCCTTCCGCGAACGTATATACGTAGAGTTATCGCTACTAAATATGCCTGGAAAAATAACGAACGACAATATGCGCGATTGGCATGCCTGCATCGTTCTCGCGTCGCCATATTTTTTTCTTATTTTCATTTTGAAATTTACTACACGAGGACAGCTACAGAGAACGGAGCGGCTTGTGTCACGAGAGCAGCGTTAGACAGAGTACCTTGAAAATAAATATTCTCGACGTTGTATTTTAATTCTCCTCGTTGTACCTTGCACTTCCTCTTTCTTCCGCGCAAGGTGCAATATTTTTTTCCCAAGCTAACAAGCTGCCTCTCGTTCTTCGTCGTGCCAAATGCCCTCTACGATAAGAGCCCCTTTTACCATTTTCTTTTTCGAGCTCCATCGATGCCCCCCTTGCGAGCCTCGACGAATATGTCGTCACCGCTTAACGGGGACGATACATTTAAGCGAGGACAAGAAAGACACCTTTAGGCGAGAACAAAATCGCTGATCTTTGTGATTTTTTTTAAGGATTGATTTCGTCACTGTTTTTGAGACTCAGGGTATGTTGTATTACTACTTTCGGCTGTAACATGGTACTTGTGAAAAGTTTCGTTTTAAAAATGTGGTGGAGGTATGGCACGGTCTTCTAGACCTGAAAAAAGTTAACGAAGATTTTTCTTTCATCGACACTCATACGCAGAATATGAGCCAAAAAAAGTGAGAAATGTAGAAAGTCGATTAAATCGTACGCTTTGAAACAAAAATATTGAATTTTCCGAATAAAATGGCTACATCCTGCGATTAAAAAAAAAACTTTTTTCAATTTTCAAAAACATTTAGGGTCATGTTTTGGACCATAAACTTTGAATGATTTACACAAAATTTAATCAGGTTCGGGCCATTAGTCTTTTAGCTACAGCTACGAAATGCCAGTTTTGACAATGCAGTTTCATAAAGTGTGGCATAACCCCACCATTTCTAAACATAAAAAAAATTATCATGTAGCAGCCAAAAGTAGTCATAAAACATAACCAAACTCTCGAAAACGGTAAAAAAAATTTTTTCCTGTTCAAAAATAATCTCGCAGATCAGAAAATATTTTTCTCGCCACATTCCCCCCGCCTTGAGGCCCACACTCGTCACTTGCAGTTCTATTTTCAGTTGGTTAGAGACCCCCTCCCGCAGAGCGACACGCGGCACGTATTCTCGTTTCCCAATGCACTATTGTAGCTCTGCATTTGCACAAGGGCACGGGCAAAGTGTGAGAAAGCTGGTGCTGCATCAGAGGCGGCTAGATTTCCACCGAGTTGCCAGCTGCGTTTACCGGATCGGAAACTAGGTACAACCGCGAGCCGATGAGCGGTGGTCACCCATCCGAGTATCGGCTTGCGACAGGAAACTCCCGCAGCCGCACACCGCGATCGCGCCTTCACCGCGCACTATCATTCCCGTATATCGCACTTTGTCTCACTCGCTGCGTCTCGATATTGCACACAATACACATGTACCATATAAATATATATATATATATTTATTTATCTGCAATCGTTATGTATGACAGCATTGAATATACGCACCTTTGAAAGATCCCGGTAGCGCCAGATTCCAAGGGGATGACGGATGACGATGATGATGACGATCATAGCCGCATATGTTGTACGGGCGTAGAAGAAGGATCTTTATTTATATTTTCTCACAATCACCATTTATTTTGTTTCCTTGTCGTGTTGATACTGGAATATGTATGTATGCGATTGTAAAAGGTGCAAGCACCGTAGTGTCGGGAGCGCTGAGCTGTGGACGTTGAGGTGCATATACTGTATTGTTATTGCTATTATTATTGTTATTATTGTTGTTATTATTTTGTAACGACGTAGGTATACGTATGCATACGTTATGCGGCTTACTCGTGTACCAGCATTTACCAATGTACAGTTTCTTTACGGCCGTATTCTAGTGTGGTCACCCAGTTTTAAGGAAGCTTTCCAGTGTGACAGCCCGAAAAATCGCTGTTTTTCGCGATTTTTTTTTTTAAAGAAAAAATAATCTAATCGGTCTGGTTTTTTTTTTGTATATTAATTGGGTATTGAAGAATACAAAACAATTTTTTAAAGATCGATTTATTTATTAATTAATATCTATAAAAATGATGAAACAATTGTTGCAGAAAATGCACTTGGATGTGGTGTCCACGTTGGGGGTCACAATTTTGATCTGAAACAAAAAACACAAAAAGATTATTGATCGGTATATAATTGGCTTTCGTGCTATGGAGGCTTTTTTTTTTTTTTTTGCAAAAATGGCGCCGGTTTGAACAAAAAGTATCGATTTTAGCATTTTTTTTTACAGTTTTTTTTACAAAAAAATAGGAAGATGTCAAAAAAAAAAAAAGCTTCCATAGCACGATAAACAATGACGTTAAGAATATTGTGTAAAAAATTCACCTCGATAGCTTCAAAACTCTGCCCTCCAAGTTGGACACCGTTTTGAAAAATGCTGTTTCGAGAAAAACGCGTTCAAAGTTTCGCTGTAGCTGTAGCGCTCCGTTGCCTTCTTCCAAGAAATGCTGTACAGTAACCGAAATAATCTGAATTTCGGCATGAAAATTACAGGGAATATTCGGAAGAGTGTATACTATTCGATAAAGCAAAAAAAAAAAAATCGATTTTTAGAAAATTTCACACTGGAAAGCTCCCTTAAGGTGATTTTTCGGGAATTAAATTTAGGGAAACGGTTGAATGCACACTGTTAGTGTTGCACAGTTATATTTGAGGGATCTCCGTCAATTCCGTCAGTTGTAGTTTTGTGTCAGCTTTCGAGCGGACGACTTGAAATGATTTTTACGTTCCGGTAACGCTGATTTTTTATCAAAAAAGGGGGAAATAATTTTTTTCGTTCAAAAACACCCGTTTCTTTTGGCCGAGAAAATTACAGGGCCTTCCAGTATGTCTGACGATATCGCGAAAAAATCGCCAGAGTGGCAGGGAGCGAGGTTCCGGTATAAAAAAATTAATTTGGGTGGTTTTATTTTTTTTTACCCTAGATTCTCGATCCGTGCCACTCTGGCGATTTTTTTGCGATATCGTCAGACATACTGGGAGACTCTGTAATTTTTTCAGCCACAAAAAATGGCCGTTTTTTAATAAAAAAAATAATATCCCCCTTTTTTGGTAAAAAATCAGCGTTACCGGAACGTAAAAATTATTTCACGTCGTCCGCTCGAAAGCTAACACAAAACTACAACTTTTATGCAAAGACATTTTTTTTCAGTCACTTCTAGTTTCCGAGATATATTCATTTGGAAAAAAACGGCATTTTCTAAAATGTTGAATTAAAAAATCTGAAAAAATTCACATAGAATGCATTTTAGTAGTATTTTGATATAACCAATTATGGGGCAGATCTGAGATGGTGGAAAAAAACGTGGCTGAATTGACGGAGAATCCTTCATTTACAGATGTTTGAAGTAACATCTTGAATTTTTTTCAAAGAATTTTATTTGAAATTGTACATGATGTTTGACGTTTGCGCAAGTCATGTCACGACATTTTTCAAATCGGCCGTGTATTTTTTCTCAGAATTTACTGAGCCGATCGACTTGCAGTTTTGCACACATATAGAGTACATATCGGACTATCGTTCAGCCCTCCATTTTTTTAATCGCTTTATAATTACTATTTTTCCGAGCGGTGGGCCAGAGCTTGGATGTTTACAACAAAATTTTCATTTCTCGCATCCCGGAAGCATACTAATTATAAAGCAATCCAAAAGATGGAAGGCCGAACGATAGCCCGACATGTACTCTTGACGTGTGTAAAATTGCACGTCGATCCGCCGATAAAAAATTTAAGATGTTACTTCAATAATGTATTACTGTGAAATACTAACACTAGATTTAACCGTTTTCCATAATTTCATTATCGAAGAATCACCTCGAAAATGGGTGTTCACATACGGCCTTAAATATCACCGGGATACGCGCGCCTCCATACTTCCCGCTCTTCTGCTCCTTAATTTTTGTTTCAATTGTATATCTAATTTAAAATCTCTTTCGTATCTCCGGTAGATAAATTAAATCCCGTTTTCCTAACTACGAGCAATAATTCTGTTCAGCCGTCAACCCACGTTGCGTTTACCCTTATTATTTCGTTCGATCATTTATTTCAACAATTTTATTTAAACTTTTTTTTCGCTCAACTCGGAACTTGGGATTTTTCAAGTAAAAGCAACAGTCGCGAAAACGATTGGAAGCGCGTTTTTTAGCTGTTTATTTCGAACCCCCTCCCTCCGTTCACCGAGGCAGCGGAACTGAGCTTCGTTACTTCGAATATTTTGCAGCTCGTCGCAGGAAGCGGAAGCTCCCAACAGGGCGACGTAGCCGCAGGCGCACCCTCCCCTGGACAAAACGATGGCACCACCGAGGCTGTTCCCGGACCCGTCACCAGGCTTTTCGTCATTGCGAATCGAGGCATCTCGAATCTCATTCAGGATCTCATCCTCGTACGTTTTCTTTGTCTTCTTTTGTCCCTTTTATCGTATAACTTTTTTTTCCCTGTTAATTTTTCTTTTTTTTTTCATTTGCGTGTCCAACGAACACAAATATTCATTGCAGCAAGTTGAAAGCTATATAGATTAAACAGTGCCGGAGAATGGAGGACAAAAAAGTAGTTCTCCTTTCCGTGTAACGAAACATGTGTAGCAAGAAAATAGTTTCTCGTTTTAATGTCTCAATCCTTGATGATCCGATAGACCGAGAGCACTCGCACACTATAAAGGAAAATCCTCGAAACGATAATTGCTCTACGTTGCAAAACGAAGATCCACATTATCGCAACTGACACGTACGCTCTGTGTATACAGTCCGATACCAGTTTTACGTAATCGCTCGCTCTCGTGGTGGTGGTCGTTTCTTCCTGATATACTTGTGCACAAGCCTTTCGCTCTTGTACATACGTCCGATAATTATTATTTCGCAAACGTATCTATATAACGCACACATGCCCGCGACTAAACAACGCTTATATTACTCGGCGGTTAATTGCTCTGTTAATGTTAATTATTCAATAAATAGCTTCTTAATCGTCATGAAATTTTTACACGACCTCCGGAATACTTCATGTAAAAACATACCAAATTTTCCGAATTCTATCATCATTACTTCAACCTCCTTAGGGGTTGAAATGAAAAATGATAAGAAAATTCTGAAAATTTGGTATGTTTTTGTATTTCATGTTTTTATATTCCATTTCTATCTAATCATTTGTACACTAAATAACTAGATGGATGATATAAACTGCTCAGGGCGTCTAAAAATATCAAAATAATTTTTGCAGCCGCGACTTTTCAGCGAAAATGTAAAAATGCCTGAATCTACTGAATTTTAGCGATATGTTTTACTCCAATTTATCGTTGGGTATAATAATTGATTGTGACTTATTTTCATCAAGCGCCACTGTAATTTATCAATTATTCAGAAGGGCTCATGCCCTGACGAAATACGGTCCTCCTCGAAAGGAACACTTATTTAAGGATGTTGAGTCCCTATGAAACATGTTAATGTTAATTGTTCAATAAATAGCTTCTTAATCATCATGAAATTTTTACACGACCTCCTGAATACTTCATGTAAAAACATACCAAATTTTCTGAATTCTATCATCATTACTTCAACCTCCTTAAGGGTTGAAATAAAAAATGATAAGAAAATTCTGAAAATTTGGTATGTTTTTGTATGAAGTATTTAAGAGGTCGTGTTAAAATTTCACGACGATTAGGAAGCTCGTTATTAAAAAATTAACATTTTGTTAAGAACAATTTTTAAAAGAAATTAAAAATAATTTATCAATAAACTTCGTTTTGTTTCCGTTGCTTTCAGTATATTGTAGATATTACAAAATTGAGAGGTCAAAAAAAAAACTTATTCCAAAGTTGCATCAGTTTCCATAAGACATCATTTAATTTGTGAATGTTAATATGTTCAATAACGAGCTTCCTAATTTCGCATTGAGTCGTTGCTCGCAAAGTGAAAATGTCGATCGCTTCATTTTGCCAGACGGCTCCACCCGTTCGCACATTAATAAACGCCCCCTCCCGAACTTGCATAGTGGGAGTGGGGGTTTAGAAAAATGGACAAAGTCTACTGTTGACCCGATTGAGTGATGAAAATGATGAAAGGCCGACCAAACACGAGCCTCGATGTCTCGTTAGGATTGCGAAAAAAAATCTCGTCTTCGTTTATAACGATAAATATCGATTGCCCGAAGGGACGAAAAATCATGTGCTTTGTCCGCGTCGAGTTCCTCGTCGTGTCTCGTTGGGGGGGGGGAGTGCGGAGTTAACGGGCGCGTGTCCGGTGTTCCAGTTACAAAAGTGTAAGAAATTGCGCAATTCGGTGTCTCGTGGGGGTGACGAATCGATGGAAAGGAAAAATTGTTGCGCGCTCGGGACTTTCTCTATGAAATATCTCGGGCCCCCTGCTCGAGAGGGGGGGGGGCGAGATGCGCGGGGCAGGGCCCGTCGCTATCTAACTTACGCAACGTCCCCCTCCGCAGTGTATATTATTATTGGTATTTATGGAGGAAGAGAGAGAGAGAGAGAGAGAGCGATCACGTACGCATTTTTTCCGTCTGGCAGTCTACTTTGCCACATTTGTCTCGCTTCTTTTTAATTTCGTTTGTTCTTGCATTTTTCGGTATACCCTTGAACTCTCGAACGATGCCGCCCCCCTTAACGCGTGAAAAACTATGACCACCTAAGAAGCAGGGTTATTTAAAAAAGTCACTTCCTAGGAATAAGTAGGATAGAAAAATCATTTGGACATTGATTTATACGTCCATGAACAAAGTTGTGTACGAAATTTCATTAAAAAATATGAATAATTGTCAAATCCAGAAATAATGGCGTTTAAAAAAAAAATGTTAAGAAGAAAAGAGTCGGTCAAGACTAAGCTACTGTTAGGGGAAAAGCAGGGACAAGACGAGAACGATAATCATGTAATGTTGAAACGTCACGTTCAAATCGTTCAAACGTCGAGACGTTTTGTCGAAAAATCGATATTATTTCACACAAGCCTCGCGCCTCGAACATTTTATCAGCCACACTCTTGCAGTTGCGTTGTCTGGCAATGATGAAAAGAAACTGGGTGAAAAAGTGGCGATAAACCACGAGGCTCCTTGGACGTTTGATTGTCTTATACGTGCTACCTTTTGTACCAATTCCGAGAACGTTCTCTTCTGTTTGTTTGTCAACAGCGTTTGGCGGCGACGAGCGAGCGCATAGTCAACTTCAAGGCGCGACTCATCACGTCGATCATCTAAAAGACCTCCTCACGAACAACGACGGACTTGTCTCTTTCTTCTCGACGAAGAAGAAAATAGCCACATTTCATTGTCAGGCGCGAAGACGAGCCCCGCCAGTCTTCAGCCGCAGATATAACGAATTTGAAACGAGGCAGCGGTAGGATAACGATGACCGAGGAGCGAGGACGTATGCGAGGGTAGAGCGCTCGATCGCCGCGAGTGCGTAAATACGCTGAGATTGTTTGTGCCGCGGAATACGGTAAGCCGGGCAAAATTCGCGAAATATTCCATTGCTCGCGACGTCGATCGGGCGGGACTTTTCGGAGTGTCCGACAAAGGTGACGCGGCGCCCTGCGAAACTTGAGTACGACGCCGGCAACGCGCGATCGCCGCGAAGAAACGTTTTTTTTTTTTTTTTTTTTTTTTTCATCACAATAAACAACGATAATGATAAACGAGACAAAGTCTCGCGATTCCGTTGCCCTTTGTACTCGAGGTTCCTCGCGTATATCTACGTATAAATATTGATAATTAATGTAGAAAGAAAGAGAGAGAGAGAACCGATGAGAGCAATTTTACGATATATATATATATATATATATATATATACAGGGTGGATCAATAATTATTAGCACCTTGGATATCTTTGAAACTATAAGGTTGACCGAAACATTTGCTGAAATGAAATTGCGCAGTACAAAAGGGGCCATCTGATAATAGTTTTTTTTTCAGGTGGAGGTACTTCGGACATTTGAAGGTCAACTCCATTTTTTTAAACGGATCGGAATGTTTTTTTTCTCCGTATAATGAAAGAGGAGCTTAAAACGCGTTCAACGACCTATAACGTAAGGTCATTGAAGGTCATAGGAAGTACCGAAAGGCGATACAGAAGTTGTTCTCCCAACGGATGCATTGTACTCGATTGACCGATTTATCGATACTAATCTTATCATGTTTATCTTATCCTGCAAACCTATTAAAGTGTCCTCGAAACAGTGTTTATTTTCAGTGAAGTAAACCGTAAGTATTATTTCCTTTCTGTACTTTCTGTACCTGTCTAGGAAATGTGTAAACGTTGAATGTGTAATGTTGAACTCGTTTAAAGCTCCTCTTTCATGATACAGAAAAAAAACCATACCGATCCATTTAAAAAAATGGAGGTGACCTTGAAATGTTCTAAGTACCTCTACCTGTAAAAAAAACTATTATCGCTAACGGATGGCACCTTTCGTACTGTGCAATTTCATTTCAGCAAATATTTCTGTGAACCTTATTGTTTCGAAGATATCCAAAGTGCTAATAGTTATTGATCCACGCTGTATATGTATATGTATGCGTGTGTGTGTGTGTGTGTGTGTGTGTGTGTGTGTGTGTGTGTGTGTGTGTGTGTGTGTGTGTGTGTGTGTGTGTATTATTGGTAACGCTTGGACGGGAGGAACTAGGCAGTTACATTTCAGGCATAGTGAACTTGGGTATCGTACTGCCCTACCTTTGAAATATTTAGATATATCTATCATTGAAAGACTCCGGAATATCCATTATCGGTTAATTTGATCATATCAGTCGATTTTCGAAATACTCGAAAATTGTTTCGCAAATGCTGAGAATCTTCTCTCTCTTTTAGTTTCATTTTTGTTTTGTATGTACTTTCAGGTCGATCTATTCTTTTTTTACGTTTATTTGCTTTATTGTGTCTCGGCGATCTTAGGGAGTTAAGGAAGCTTTCCAGTGTGACAGCCCGAAAAATCGCTGGTTTTCGCGATTTTTTTTTTTAAAGAAAAAATAATCTAATCGGTCTGGTTTTTTTTTGTATATTAATTGGGTATTGAAGAATACAAAACAATTTTTTTAAAGATCGATTTATTTATTAATTAATATCTATAAAAATGATGAAACAATTGTTGCAGAAAATGCACTTGGATGTGGTGTCCACGTTGGGGGTCACAATTTTGATCTGAAACAAAAAACACAAAAAGATTATTGATCGGTATATAATTGGCTTTCGTGCTATGGAGGCTTTTTTTTTTTTTTTTTTTTGCAAAAATGGCGCCGGTTTGAACAAAAAGTATCGATTTTAGCATTTTTTTTGGCAGTTTTTTTTACAAAAAAATAGGAAGATGTTAAAAAAAAAAGCTTCCATAGCACGATAAACAATGACGTTAAGAATATTGTGTAAAAAATTCAACTCGATAGCTTTAAAACTCTGCCCTCCAAGTTGGACACCGTTTTGAAAAATGCTGTTTCGAGAAAAACGCGTTCAAAGTTTCGCTGTAGCTGTAGCGCTCCGTTGCCTTCTTCCAAGAAATGCTGTACAGTAACCGAAATAATCTGAATTTCGGCATGAAAATTTCAGGGAATATTCGGAAGAGTGTATACTATTCGATAAAGCAAAAAAAAAAAATCGATTTTTTGAAAATTTCACACTGGAAAGCTCCCTTAACGAGTTAGTTTCGAATGCACTGCGTTAAATTGCTTTGACCAAACGAAAAGTCATCCATAAATGTCGATTTTTTACTACTTGCCTTCGATGAATTCCTGGCTCTCTCTCTCTCTCTCTCTCTCTCTCTCCCATTCTCTAATTTGTACTTGTAAAGCATTCCTCGTTATCTCGTAGTGTAAATAAATTTTGTTTCGATAAGACAATTGTTTGAGTTGCTGTGGCATCGAGACTCATTCTTGATACCTGTAAACGCACAATTTCGATCGAGAAATCGTATGGTATGTTTTTTTAGGGCCCCCGATACGGTGGACTGTATAAATATATATTTATTTGTATAATGAAACACGAACGATACAGGTATCGAAAAATACAATGGAAGAAAAACTAACTACTCGATAGACTGATCTATCAGCGAGAGTGACGTACGTATCGTCGTTACGTCTCCTTTTTTCCGTTTACGGGGGTTTTCTTCTTTAATCGGGATGTTCCGATTTTTCGGACGGAGACCTTTGTTAATCGTCAACGGGATCCGTGTGGCACTCGCAGGAATCCCAACGTCTCAGCTACGGTGGCGATACCAATGGCGGCGGCGGCGGCGGCTCGTCCCCGAGTTCCGTTACACCGATGTAAATTCCATCACCCAGGCGTACAGTCCCGTTTGGTCCTTTCAGGCCCAAATGAATTCCCATTACCGGGCTGTCCCCCGTAAAGCGGACCAGCGCGGGATCCTCGATTAGCCTGTACCTTTAAATTTCAACGCACTCATCTATTTATACTATTTGCCAAGTTAAACCCAAGCGAAGATCGCTGTGCCCGAGGGCGAGGATAGATAGTTTGAACAGGAAGATCCAGTTGATGGACGCGTTAGTAAGGAGTGGTCTACTATACGGAGACGAAACTTGGGGGTGGAAACGGCGCGAGAAGTTGGAGAAGCTACAGGCGAGGTATGTAAAAATGATCCAAGGGCTAAGGACAAACACACCTGCGTATATATGGAGAAAAGAGGCAAATATTACGGGAATAAGCATTCAAGCTTTTGAGAGAGCAGGGAGGTATGTGCACGAAATTCTGAGAATGGGAAATACGAGACTGCCAAAAATTTGTCTTAGGGAAGAGGCGCGGGGATCAATGAACGGGGTTCTGACCAAATGGGACAGGGAAGTTCAAAGGGCGATGGAGGAGGCGGGGGAAGGAGAAATCTGGCAAGTAATAAGGGAGAGTAGTGACCGCGAAGTTAAAAATGAGTAGAGCAGTAACGAAAAGGAAGGAACAAGAAATACAGCAGGACTGGGCGGGAATAGACAAGTCCAACTACTGCAAGGAGTACAAAACAAGGAAGATAAACCAAGGAAGGGAAAACTATCGGGAGGACAAGAATATATCAGGAGGAATCAAAGAAACATAGGCCAGGATGAGATGCGGGAGTGTAGGCAGAGAGAAAGAAAAAGGATTTAGGGAAACGGCGTGCAGGCTATGTAAAGGGACGGAGGAAATGCTGGTGCATATGTGCAGCTGTACTGTGGGCAGGAAAAAGGTAGGCGGAGTTATCGCGGAGAGGGTAGGAAGTTGGATAGCAGGAAAGGAAGAGATCGAAACAAAAACAGAGTTAGAATTCCTACTACAGTCAGGGCAGCCCTGGAAGGAATTGTGCACGTACATAAAACACTTCGAAAACGTAGCGAATGGCCAGTAGGGAACGATTAGACGGCCGTGGAAGATACGCAAAGAGACAGAACCGGTTTTATGCGAAAAGCATTTTCCGTCTCTAGTTATACCATATTTTTAAGAAACCTTGTAAAAGCCCAACGAGGGCATACTTTGGAATAAAAATACTATACTATGCTTCGTTAGGTGAAACTTGAATAAAATTGATCAACTATTTGAATTTAATTATTCTCGATCTATTTGAGGGAGCACAGGGATGTCTGGGGGGGCGACCCCTGGCCCCTCCTGGCGACGCCATTGACGATGCGTAGGCTTCATTGATTGAAAAAAAAAACAATCATTATCCAGAGTGGTTATCAAACCTCGTAAAATAATAGCGGTACCTAGTTAGGCCATGATAATACCGTTCGTAAATAAAAAGAAACAACTCACTTTTTGAGAGTCTTGAGTGGCTCGAAATTGGAATGTTTGTTGCCGGTCTCGGGATCGACGGTAGTGAAGATGCACCGAGTACAGGGTTTGACGTTACGGAAGACGACGTGCCCGATTTTTATCCAGTCCCAGTTGTCCTCCTCGAGCGGTTGGGCGCCCTTAACGACGAAATTCGGTCGAAAGTGTTGGGCAGTGACGGGTTCGGCGAGGCGCGTATTCAGATCGGCTATCGACGCCTCGTTTATCAGCATGTAACTCGTCGCGTCCGGATACGCGCCCTACATATACGCATCATCAAACAACAACAATAAAACCATTTTAGTTTTAAGGCTTTCACGGCTCTTTATGTAATTTGAAGAGTATGTGGCTTCCGGATGGAGGCCGTGTTGAGAATCAGCGTTGTGCCGACGTTTCGCAAACGTTACAGTCTGCATCATCAGGGCTGAGAGATCCGATACTGAAGCTCCCGTGTCTCAGGCATTCCTTATATACTTGCAGTCATCGTTCCAGATCACTGCACCAGCCAATCAGATGTTTTAATTGATCGGCCGGTCAATTAAAAAACCGGGAGGACGGTGTGCCAAATGGGATTGACGTGATATCCACCATCTCTGTTTAGATTGTCCGGATGTTTTCGGATTTCCAAGCCTTCTCGGTGTTTCCTAGAAAAATAGCTGTTTGATGGGGCCAGACTTTGGGCTTTATCGAACTGAATGGCATGACCAGTTTCCATCCAATGCTCGGCCAGGGCTGATTGTCCAATGTGGCCATATTTGATACACCGTTGATGTTCTTTGATCCGTGTACTGATCTTCCTCCCGGTTTCTCCTATGTACACTTTACCGCATGAGCAGGGTATCTTGTACACTCCTGGTGCACTTAATGGTGGTCTTTGGTCTTTTGCACTCGGAACCATTTGTGCTAGCTTCTTCTGAGGTTTAAAGATGACTCGCACGTTATGTTTCCCAAGGACCCTGCCTATGCGATCGGTTATGCCCTGAAGGTATGGAAGGGATCAATTAAATCGAATTAAATCGATCAATTAAAACATCTGATTGGCTGGTGCAGTGATCTGGAACGATGACTGCAAGTATATAAGGAATGCCTGAGACACGGGAGCTTCAGTATCGGAGCTCTCAGCCCTGATGATGCAGACTGTAACGTTTGCGAAACGTCGGCACAACGCTGATTCTCAACACGGCCTCCATCCGGAAGCCACATACTCTTCAAACAACAATAAAGCCATATTATTAAAATGTACGACTGCGTGAAATTGCACGAGCGCGGTATGAAAATAACGAAACGAGGTGGTTTAACCGTATCAGCAGAGACGGTGAGTGGAAAAGGCTGATTTGTCGGACGGACGTCGCGTGTCGGTCGTTCCAACGGATAATACACCAGTCTGAGACCCAGCTCCTCTTGGAGAAGAAAACGGGACAGCCATCGCGCAATCTCATCGCCGCAATCCCGCGCCGTTATCTTCTGTCCCCATACCGTGGCTTGGAAATCTTTGGCCTTTATTTGCGCGAGATCGATGCTCGTGGACATCATACCCGGTGCACGAAGTGTCAAAACCGAGTCAGACACGCTCGGAGATACCTTCCCGATCAAATTATACATACATTTTTTCCTGCCGAAACTTTTCTCATTATATATATTTTTTTTTATTTTTTTTTATTATATGTGTTCCTCAGAGGTACGGGGTCCTTCCCCTTTTACCATCCCCTCCTTTTTATTCCTTCCATTCCTTCCGACATTCACAATCCTTCCAGAGCTCCCCCGCAGAGTGTTGACCGCAGCCACTCTTTCCTAATGCACTACTGTATCGCATTTGCACGAGGGCCCAGGGAAACTGCGGAAAACCTGGGCCGATACAGGCGGCTATATTTGGCTGAGTTTCAGTTGTATTAAAACATCAGAAACTCAGACAAACTGCCTCCCGCTCAAAGGTTGACGCGCAAACCAGTGCACGGGCAAGCGGTCACCGCTCCAAGTATTGGCAGCCTCCAATGCTGCTTAACTTCAGTGACCGCCGAGCCCGCACACCGACCGCGCGCCTACCTCTGTCGGTTAACTTTTCTCATTATATATTTACCGTTGTATTTAAATATCATTATCATTATCTGTATACTTGAATTATATATTAGTATAATTATCTATGTACTAGTATTGTATATTAATATCATTATCTATATACAATAACGTTACAAGTATACAGACGTCGTGGTATAGAATGAATAATTGAAAATGGAGCAAATACCAGAACCATTCGAGGCATTTTGCGCGCGGTTACAAATCGGCCATCGAGATCGACAACCATGAGCGTACGATCACGGAGCCAACCGGATTTGAGGCCGAGTTGAGTGCACTCCATGGAGTTTGAGCGTACCGCGCCGAGGGATTTTATCGGAAATACGATCAAGTCGGAAAGTTCGCCGACTTTTCGCCATTTCGTCGGTGGTCGTGACTTCGTCTCCTTACGATCGGACCACCACCACCACCAGGCAAAAACACCGGTACCAATGGCCAGCGCTATGACCAAACCGGATCGACTTTTATCTGCAGCATGCCATACGAAAGTGGTTTTTAACCACGAAAAATATTATGATTGGTCAGTCTATTGTCTTTGACATGATGCATGTCACGATACTATTAAAATGATCGTTATTACCATGTGAAAAAAGAGCAATTTTCACAGATTTTCAACGAGTGGAATTGTTATTGACTGTCATCGACGACCGCAACCTTCTCTTTTTTTCCTTTTCTCACAATATGTAGTACAGTCGTGCGGTATATTGGAATCGGAAAAAATTAGAAGGCTAGTTTTTTGAAAAAAGATTTTGTAAGTGCCGCGGGTGCTAAATCCAAGTTTGCCTAAAAATCGGGGTGTAGGGGTTTTGTTTAGGAGATGAAGGGGATGGATGTCGATTAATGCCAAACTACAACCCGCACGAGGTCGGCGCCGGGACACGAAATGTCCAAAAAAATCCGGGCCGTATTTTTGTCCGCAGCGCCGAAGTCGTGAAACTTCATTTTGGGGGTTCAAAAGTGGGGTGAAATTTTGGAAAATCAGTTTTAATTCGATAACTTTTTTGGAAAAATTCATTCAATTTTTGTTCAAATAGGAAGGTTGTAGCCCTTGAAAAGACCCGTCGATCGAGTATTCGATCATCCCTCTCCGAAAACTTTTTCACCCCCCAGAAAATTGTTGAAAGATCGAAAAAAAAATTGTTTATTGAATGACTAAAGAACAATCGTTCTTTCTCAACTCAATAGTTTTCCCAGAATTCCATTTTTAATTTCCAACCCCCGAGGGGGGTTGGGACATCTGATATTCAAGGGTGGTCCATAGAAACGAAAATATACAGGAAATTATTCTCTATATTTCGTATATTTAAACTATACGTGAAAAATCGATTGCTTTTGAGGCATTCGATAGACAATTTTTTTGTTGGTATTTCAAGATTTTTTCGAGGGCGAAGCTATTATCAGAGAATGATGATGAAATACTCGATCGACGCGTCTTTTCAAGGTCTACAACGTTCCCATTTGAACAGAAGGTATACAAACGTATCCTGAAGAGTTATTGAATAAAAACTGATTTTTCAAAATTGCACCCTACTTTTTTACCCCTAAAATGAACTTTCATGACTTCGGCGCTGTCGACAAAACTAAAGCCCGGATTTTTTTGAACATTTTGTCTCACGGCGCCGACTTTGTAGGGGTTGTAGTTTGGCATCAACCCACTCCCATACCCCTTCGGCCCCTAAAAAAATCCTCCACCCCGATTTTTAGGCGACCTTGGAGTTAGCACCCGCGGCACCTACAAAATCAGCTGTCAAAAAACTGGCTTTGTTCTAATTTTTTACGATTACGAGGTTTTGCAGCGACAACACGACTGTACTAATACCCTTTCATATATTACGGGATTTGGCTACTGTGAAAGTATCAAAAAATCGTGCGCCACTCGAGGCAACTCAAATTGAAGAAGAAGGTCCAACATATGGTGCAGGAATCGCAGATTGAAGTTAAATTTATTATTACAAAAATAGAACTGATAATAACACTTCAAACGCGTTTTTCTTGAAACTATGTTTTTCAAAACGGTGTACACAATTGCTCGATATCTCATAAAACTATTGACTTCAAATTTAGTACACTTATTTAGTATAATAGTAATTCAGTTTCGCCAATATTTTCCTTATTGACGGTTCTTTTCATTAGTTATTAACAACAATGTCATTTTTCCTCGAAAAACCGAAAAAGAAATTGATTTTTTAAATGCTTTACACACCATAACTAAAAAAAGTTATAGTGTGTAAAAGTATATAGTAAAGTCTTGGCCATTATTATCTATTTTAAGAAAAAAAAACTCCTTTTTCTTTCAGATCAACCGAGTGGCCAAAATCAAGTATACTGTTGAGCCCCTCGCGTTTACTAAAGGTCCTTCACGTGATTGTTTATACCTTCTTTAGTAATTCATATTTTTTAATGGAATTTAATGGAATTAAAATATAAATAAATATGCAAACGATGTCTCAATCATTTTACTTATTCCTTCAATTTTTTTTATTGCTGCCATTCGCGTCGTTTTAGTAGCCGAACCCCTTAAACCTTGTAATAAAAAGTATTCATTGCTCAATAGCATAGACAAGTGGGCCAGTGTGCTGCTACACCTATCGCTCATATATCTCATCCAATAAAATGATTAACAAATGTATAAATGAAATAATATTTGATTCATAGATTTATTAAAAATTTTATTTTCTTTCGTGTATATATATATATACGAAAGAAAAGAAAATTTTTATATATATACCTAGAGTAATATATTTTTGCTCTTCTTCCAAAGACGTGGAAAAATACATGGAAAAAAAAGAAGCGTCGCTCTCTTGTTCTATCGCTGCGTACATAAAGTGTGTGTGCTATTCAACCTCGAGAAGTTATCGCAACGTATATCATGTTTTCCAAAACGTTTTTATATGACATATAAATGTGCCGAAGTTTGTAATAATACGAATTTGAAGTGGTAATTCATTGAAGGAATTCAGCGACACGTGCACGTGCGTGTATGTATCTCATATGTGTGTATAGATAGATAAATGTGAGGGGTCAAAGGAATCAATACGACGCTACCGAGTCGGCGATACAGACGTCCGGCGTTTCACGCATCTCCACACTATTTAACTTGTCTTATTGTTTGGGCTTTTGGCTTTCAAACCAGCACTCGTATAAAATAGTGATCAGATGCAAGACAAAAGTCAAGTGAAAATGGTTCGACAACCCACTCACCCATTTTTCTATCACTCACATGGACGCTCGCGTTTTTGTAGTTTTTTAAAATTGTTTGTCCAGCAAGCACACAGCGAAGCGATGTTTCTCGGAGGAAGATGGAGTTGTGTAGTTACCTATGATTACGGAGCCTAAAAAACTTCGCTTCTCTATTAAAATATAACTTTCGATGAGCACGCTTGTAGGATGAGAAGAAAGTACACTTTGGTTCTGCGTGAGGTATGATCCAATTTTTTTGCCAATGTGCGACGTAAGGAAATACGGCTATAGTTGCTTGGAAAGATGTTTACGGAGGAAATTTACGACACGATAGCGCCAGAGCCGATGGTTGTACGTCACATGCGGGCGCGAGAATACGGAGCGTAAGCCGCATACGGCTGGCAAATTTCTCGTTGGGAGGGGGCTGTCGGAGCGTCCGTTTCCAACGTCTAGTCGTATTTTTCCTTCGGCTATTTCCGTCGACCTGCTTCGGGTACTCGGCTCTCGCCGCTAATCTTCGACCGTACTTCAATATTCCGAAGTGACCATTCTGCCGGTTGCTCAAAAGACAACAAATCCTCAAAGTCGAGTAGGATTAAACTCGATTAAAATATTAAAAAAATTATCATAATGAAAATAAATTTTTTATGATAAACAACACTACTTTTTAGTTATAAGTATTATTTATTTAAAAATATTTTACAATATAATACCTTTATTATTATTGTAGAATTTTGGTTTGGTCGAATACCTGTAACAATTTAATTGATAACATTATTTTCGTAAGATCATTGTGGCCGAGGGAAATATTTTTCGATGCTCGGAACTTACTTAAAGGGCATTTTACTGCTGTTTTGCATCTATTTCTGTTGTGTTTTACTTATTATTCGACTGTATGTATCTCTTTTTTTTAAATCTGTGTCATACATAGTGCTTGATTATTAACCCTCTACCGGCATTCAATTACATGCTACAAGAGATTAAATACAACGGCATTATGTCTTACAAGTCGATCGTGAGCATCGGAAAATATGTTACGTGGCTACGAAACATGTCAGCTTACAAAAATTCTAGTATTGCACTGTAAATATTTTAAATAGAAGCAGAGCATGTGACGTATAGATGAACCCATAAAATAATTCTGTCACCTTCGGAATGGGAAACAAAAGACAGCGGCGCAGTCCTAATCTTTTTCGCTGTGAGTTATCTGGCAAGGCCACCGTCGCATCCTGGTACTGCACACGCTCTCCCCATATTTCAGAAATAAAAATGGACATGTATTGAAGTTACTAATCTCAACATATTTTGGAATATTCAAAATTAACATTGAAGTTATTGGGGTTTATTATATTTCAAATTTATTTGAATTCTCGATTTCGGGAAAAGCTTCAGAACGCACAAATAGTAATCATCCGTGCCAGAAACATAAATCTATGATCTCGGTCTATGCATAACGGGCAAAAGGGAAAAAATAGATATATTACCTTGAATAACCGCGAAGTCCGCGGATCTCAAACATTATTTCTACGTATAACCTAAAACCTAAACGAAAGAACTTGGAAAATAAGTTAAGATTAGTTTTGTGATTAAAAAGTAAATTTTTCGATACTCCCTCGTCCGATACTTTTTCAAAGCCGCCGTCGCAAACAAACAATCTGGGTGCACAATAGGTGTTTTTTGACAAACGTCAACAATTAGCCGCCATAACAGTCAGTTTCACCCTGCGCACTACACTACACGAACGACGCGTAGAGGCCACGTGGTGGGTACCGATTCACGGACCATCGGGACTAGATACAGGAGGCCACACTCGGCCTTTCAACTCGTCCCCAAAACGGTATCCGAGATAGACGGCGCTGGGGTGCCCTGGAGTACATGTATAGATATACGCAAAACATGGGTCCCGTGAAGACGGTTCACAGCTGATGTACCTAACCTTCATTCATCTTTAAGTGTCAGAGTAATAAAATTTAAGACAAAGTAATACGGTATTAGATTTAATACGCATACAGTACAGATAAAACATAGTTTTTAAAATCAAACACTTCAGTTTTTAATTCTTGTGTCATTTTTCAGAGTACAAAACGAGTATGTACAACCAAAGTAGAGTGCACACTTTCACCATGTTGCACACACTGAAATTGAATTACAAGAATGAAAAACTGATAATATTTTTCAATTATCGAATACGGCATAATATTCGTAACATTTATCATGGAAAAATACTAATTTTTATTCAGACTCTCAGTGAACAAGGAAATTTATTTTGTCATCAATTATTGAATAAATTACTGTACGGACGACAAAGTTTTCAGTCGGAATATTTAGTATACTTAAACAAAAGACTTACCTTTTCTCGCTTTCAAAAAAGTTTTTCTTCGAAGGGACATGGGGAAATTGCCGAGCCGTAATCGCCTGAAATTTTGACGTTTACTGTCACGCTCGGTCTGTCGTAAGGTTAGTCTCATCCGATCACTTTCACCTCGTCGACCAATATATTACTATACATAGCGTCCGCAGCACCCCAGCGCCGTCTATGTCGGAGCCATTTTCGCGGACGCTTTTTTCAGTGGCTTTGCACGGGAGTTTGGTCTCCTGGTATCTGGTCTCCATGTCACGGTCGTTTTTCATATCGTCTCGCCCAAGCAGACAAGAGAGAAGGAATCGACACTCCCTACTCAAACAGTTCTTTCAATCGGTCGCAGAGGTGTAGTGCTCAGTACCGCCGCAGGCGTCGCTTGTGTTCGGGAATCAATAATATATAGTAATACAAAACTATAAGGTGAAACTGACCGTGTTATGGCGGAAAAATTGTTTCAGCCTGTCAAACACAAAATATCTGTCGTGTACACCAGCACAGCAGCTATATAAAATCTTTGTAAGCGAATTCTTTTTCAGCGAATTTAATTGTTTATTTGCGACGGCAACGGCTAAGAAGGGAAGGGAGTATTTCAAAATTTACTGTTAAATTACTCATGTTGTACTTATTATATAATTATTATATCTGATGTGCATATTATATAACTAAGCCTATGTGAATAAAACAACACGAGTTGTTTCATTAATATGTGCTTTATTAATATTATTTATATTTTATTCATTATATATATGTGCACAATATTATTATATACTTTAATGGGAGGAATTCCCACTTGGGTGTATTATCGTTCGGGTGTGCGAGAGAGAACGCACCATGACTGTTCCAAGTGAGTACGAGAGAGAAACACGTTCACCCCAGTTTTGTGAATGGTCGTCGAGGCGGAGCTCGGACCTTATGCAGTTTTGTATTACTATATATTATTGGTTCCCAAAAACACTAGCGACGCCTGCGGCGAAACTGAGCACTACACCTCTGCGACAGATTGAAAGAACTTCGTACATATAGGCTAGGATAGGGAGTTCGGACTCCTTTACTCTAGTGACTAGAGTCCAAGGAGGCTAGAGTCCTTGGTCTCGCCATACGAAGCATGGAGGCTGGAGTGAGAGGAGTCCGAATTCTTATGGAGAGACCTGAAAAAAGTGGCTACAAAAATGTGGTCAAACAGGAATGGCGCCACTATTGCTAAGACCTCGAGAAGTGAGTTGCGTGTGACAGAGACGGAACAAAAAATCATGAGAAGTAAGCTGTGTATGAGGCAGAATGATACTTGAGAAGTGGGCTACGTGCGAGAGAGATGTTAAATGATATATACCCAAGAGATCTCCGTAAATGCGCAAAGATAGAAGAATATTTTTAATATACCAATGCCCAATAAAGAATATGTATTAGTTGCATAATTAACGGTGAAAAGCGTCGAAAATAATAATAATGCAATACGTAGTGATAGAAAAATATTTGTATTATAACAGTGTTTAATTGCACAGCGAACGGTAGAAAATGTCTTAAATAATACTGATGCTTTTTTTCTTGAATCAATTTTTACTTTCTTAGGTAGATACGACGGTAAATTAATCCCTGCTGTCAAAGAACAACGCTTTGCGATCTGTTTGTATTAAAACTCGTAATCAGCGAATCGGTAACGCGATTATTCTGATGATAACATATTTTTGAGTATTTTGACGATACAACTGGAGAAAAAACCGCAATAACAATATAAAGTCGAAGCGATATTGCTTGCTTCAATGTTGTCAAGATAAAAACATGCTTTAATGTTTTGAAGATAAAAGATCTGTGTCCTCTTGTCAACATCAAGGCTGGTTAGATTCGAAGATTCGATTTTAACAATTCTCAAATTGTTCGAATACTGTGTGTATATTATCGTATCTGCTACAGTCCAGTAGAACCTCGTTTATCCGACCTTCGATTAACCGACGTTTCGCATCATCCGAGTCACCCAACTCATCCGAGTCCTCCGCATTAGATAATACGCAGAATCTCGGATAAAACGGAAGAATCTGCTATGTCTTTGCGTGGAATGTTCCTATATTGCTACTGTTTTCCGTATTATCCGAGATTTCACTTATCCTAGGTCACGGTCTTACATACAGGTCGGGAAACTCTGCCAGAATTCGCATGGTGGGGGTAGGCCGCTTACTGACGAAAATTTTCGTTGAGAATTGACACTATGCGGCGCTGCAATCTTGCCCCCAGTTGAACATAACCACCAAAAATAATTTTTCTAAACAAGCCCACTCTTCGGGGATCGAACTCGGCTCCTTCAAAACGGTAGCTCAGCACCCTATCCGTGCGCCCACGATTATCATTCCATGAATAAGACAGTTTTCTAACATTTAAGTTATAGCCACGCTTGGGGTTGACTTAGATTTGGCGGCTTGTTGGGTTGGTTCAGCGCTTAATTGTATTCATTATAATTAGCTATATTCGTAGATGTACCACCAATATATATATATACTGCGGAACCAATAATTGAAATGAGGTGTTACGGAGACAGGCTGATGTAGAGTATTGCGGCGATTAGCTCTGTCTTTTTTCAATACCTCCGTCTGCCCCCGTACCGCACTTCACCGCCAACTCTTTTAAGATAGCAGCGCCCCTAGCGGCCAGAGAATTAAAAAAAATTTGTCAGTAAGCGACCCTCCTCATCCGACGGAGTTTCCAGACATGTATATAAGACCGTGCCCTAGGTATTCTGGCCCCAAATAATATCGGATAAGCGAAGTTCTACTGTATTTGCCATGGAGGCTAGGATACGTATTCGATCCTCTTCCATCTTTTACACATCAATACGCAGCTTACTTCTCAAGCTCTTAGAGATAGTGGCGCCATTCCTGTTTGACCACATTTTGTAGCTACTTCAAAATGCACAGATCGGACTTCTCCCACTCTAGCCTCCATGCATGTATGTAAGACCGTGGTTACAAGTAACATACGAAAAATATATTGATATTAGCTCCGAAAGACCGCAGTGCCACTTTTGGTATTCGCAATTTTGGGGGCCCGATGCACTGCCGAGTTTGAACTCCCGTAAGTAATCTCCGTGTTTCTCGCTTTCGCACATAGCTCACTTCATACCATCAACTTCAACAACGGTGGCGACTCCGGTGGCATCAATAATACCTGCTACCCATATGAGCCGGGGTTCCTTCCTGCATCCTCCATGTCCAGAGTCCAACAGGATATTTCGATAAAATACTTGTGCACGTACAATCGGAATTATCAGTATAAAGTTTATAATAATGGCGGACGAGGAATTACCATCGGGGTGGGAGAAACGACTGAGCAGATCTATCGGTGGGTCTAATTTATGTAGGCTGATTAAATCAGTTGATTGTTCATTTGACAAACCGGCAAACCCAATCTCATGCTTTTCTTCCGTTATTCCACAAATTCATAGTTGACGCGTGTTTCGTCGGAACGGCATTATTTCAGTTTCTATAATCAATAAAATATGCAACAATTTTTTTACGAATCAGCAACGAAATATTACTGTTGAATTCTAGTCTGAATGTAGCTCGCGTTACTTTGCAATTGCTGAATAAATAAAGGCGTCAATGTCAAAAATTCGAATTTTTGCCACGATACAAATAGTTTATTATTTCTCAACAATATAGAATTGACGTTCGAGTCGTATCTCCATATATCTATAGCTAGCTAGTTCTCATGTACCGATGAAAACTCCATACCTCTATTTTAATTCTTGAATACAAGTATTCATAACAAAAAAAATATCAAATGCAGAAAACTTTACATACTGTGCAGTTTTTTCAACGTGCTGTCTCAGAGTTTGTCGCTTTGTCCATTTCTGCAAACTCGGCAGCGCACTGAGATTCCGATTATTTTTTAAACCGTTGCATTCTCTCGAGCAGGTCAGCATTATTATCTAAACGTGTATACGAAAGAAAGTCAGTGGGATGTGCCGGATAAGCCAGCAAATCCATTGGGAAGCGTCAAACAGGACGGACCCGACGAAGTTCAATGCTGCCATCTGCTTGTCAAGCATGCCGGCTCCAGACGCCCTTCCTCCTGGCGAGAAGACAATATAACCCGAACAAAGGAAGAAGCACTAGATCTGGTCAAATGTAAGTCGCATCTCGGTACAAAAGTCACATTTACCATGTCGATGGAGAACTAATTTTTCATCCTTACGAATGTAGCTTACAGAGAACAAATCGTATCTGGAAAGGCAACATTCGCAGACCTTGCAGCGAAGTACAGCGACTGCAGTTCGGCCAAGCGGGGTGGCGACCTTGGGCCCTTTGGTCGCGGCGCCATGCAAAAACCCTTCGAGGAGGCAGCATTTGCCTTAAAAGTTGGCGATCTCTCATTACCGGTAATCACCGACAGCGGCATCCATATTATTCAACGAACAGCCTGAAGATGCAACCCCAAAAGAGATGAAGCCCATGCAAAAAATATCTAATACGCGTCATTATGGTTGGACTTCCTTGAATTTGTGTGTCATTGTTTCATGTTATTGTTAATGTATCGCCAATGTTGCGTACATCGCTCGTTTATCATGTGCACGAGAACTCTTGATGACGAGAAACAAAAGGTAACAGACCCATCGGAATGAATTTTTAAAAGGACTCGCTTCGAATTTAAGGACAGATGATTTTTTTTTTATCAGTTTTATTGTACTACCGAGAGCGTAGATAGCTAATTATGTATTCTCCCTTCTTCCATAATTGTGATTCAACTGCCGAAGAAAAATAATAAATGAAAACGCGATGAAAGCTGACGAGTTTATTGGCCGATGACTAGCGTCGATTTTATTCAGAAAAAGGCGTGAAGACCGATTTTCCGCAATAGACGCCTTCCAAGTTCTTATCGACGTATAAATGAGAACGGGTTTGCGAGGCCGCGTTGAGCGCAGCTACGTGGTAATTGTAATTTTACGAGCAATCACTGTTACGTAAAAAAACACTCCTTCCGGATATCAGCGCGCGAGTAATTTTCACGCTCACGGATCAAAGCTCGGAGTGCCGTGAAAATGTTTGGCTCACCTTCCCCGTTGGACTTGTACTACACATATGTACTCGATATGAAAACTTTTTGAAATAGCTCTATTGCCGACTGTACGTGCAAGAGCGTATCACAAATTGAATTTTTTTTCCTTTTTAGCGTCGATGCGAGGCAATGTCTCGAGATGGGCAATCGGTAGGTATTGCTCCGCCCCTATTCAAAGTTGCTTGGCGTGCGCACCGTTTATTCGCACCGGACGCACGGTATTGCGTTATCTCCGTCGTCACCTTGGTTTTAAGGACAAGTTAAGCGTGCGTATCACGTGGTATACGAGTGCGGGAAAGATGGTCAAAAGAATCAGGCAAGCCATTCTTAGAAACGTTACACACAAGCAGAACCGAAACATTAATAGGTTTAAGGGGCGAGGCTACTGTGAAAATGACGAATAATCGTTCGTCGCTTGAAGTCACTCAAATTGAAGAGGAAGGTCCAACATATGGTGCAGGAATCGCAGATTGAAGGTAAACTGTGATTACAACGATATGTGTGCTATCAACACTTTAAACGCCTTTTTCTCGAAACTATGTTTTTCAAAACGGTGCACACGATTGGTCGACATTTACTGAACGGATCGACTTGAAATTTAATACACTTATTCAGTGTAACAATAATTTAGTCTTGACTGACGTTTTTTGTTAATTTTTTATTTCATGAGTTAATGACAATGATAAAGCCATTTTTCATCGAAAAATCAACAATGAATCAAACATTTTTTAATGGTTGCAACACACTAAAACAAGCTAGTTCAAGTCTTACCTTCTACCATCTGTTTTAAGACAAAAAAACTTGTTTTTTTTTTTGTTTCAGATCATTCGGATGGTTGCAATCAAATAAACCGTTTATAACTTGTTTAACTATTGATACTTTTTTAACGAAATTTGATAAAACTTTGTTAATGCACGTACAAAGAAGTGTCCAAAGGATTTTTTCAAATAACCCTGATTTTCGGATCCTCACAGTAGCCTCGACCCTTAAATAAATCATTGTCATGTTGCAAAAAGATCGTACAATGTTTGAGAAAAATGATTATTGCAAATCAATCGGCGATTAAATTCGTAGGACGTCGTATCGGATGCAACACATTTGAGAGCTTCGTCCTTTCGAAAAATTCAAACGGATATAGCAGATATACCGCCCATCTGCGAGGCAGAGTATGAGGTTATGGAAAGTTATGGAAAATTTGATAGACCGCTACTCCTTCCTCACAAGCGTTTATTTTGTTATCGGGTGCATCATTTATCTGATAAAGAAGGTACGCAGAATGTATTGTGTGGTCGGTGGAGAGTTCAACGAAAAGATAATTGAACCGGACCGAGGAGGCGTCGTCGATGTATACAATTGTAGCAGGCTCGCAGGTTTCACGAGGTGCTGCTATATAAATAATACTTCGCAGTTCTTCGGATCAGTTGGCTTGCGACTACCGTACCTGTCACCGCACAATGGGCCACGTTCGACGCTTCCGCGACTAATGCAAACTTCGTATCGTTTGCTTGCTATTTCCCGCTATTTTAAATTCCAATACGATCACACAGCGAAACGCGCGCCTTACGAATTTCTCTATAATTTTTTTCCCCTCGACACGTGTGAAGCATATGAAGACAGTAGGTCGTTATTCGCGATAACTAAAGTGCACGCAGGATGTCGCACGATAATTTGGGATTTACGGCCAGTACGGTAAGTTTTTCCTTTTACACCCATACAATTGCCGATGTATCCAAGAATGTTTGGGCCAAGGGGGTAGACGACGGTCGCGCGGCGCTCCTACAATCTGCGTTACGTACACAAACAAACGTCTTTTTTTATCCGCTCCTGTCGCCGAATTTGCCAGCAGCAACGCATTGACAATTGCCAAATTCTTTTACTCCCGCAGCAAGCGTCACGTAGTCCAGTCCTATCGCCGTCGAATTTTCAATTATTTCACTAACGTTAAGGGGTTAGGTTACTGTCGGGAAGAAATGTCCGGGTCAATTTTTTTTTTTAATTTGAAGAAAAACGTAAGATTTTTGACAAATCCTTTGTACATTTATTTGTATGTGGGTTCATGAACAAAGTTGTGTACCAAATTCAATTGAAAGATGTTAATAATTAAGGAAGTCTTAAATAATATCGTGAAGGATCTTTGAACGTGAGGGACTCGACGGTGTACTCGATTTTGGTCACTCGGTTGATCTGACACAAAAATACGAGTTTTTTTTTCGTGTAATAGATAACATTGGCTACGACTATACTGAGCTTTTTTGTTGTCGTGTTTGAATGGTCAGAAAAGGGTTAAATTTTTTGAGGAAGGTCCCGCGATCGTTAATGAGGATGGTCTGCAACAAAAAAACCACTTTTTTTAAACAGATAATATTGGCTGAGACTTGAGCAAGCTTTTTTTGTTATGGCGTTTCGATCAACAACAAAAAAATCTGCATTTTTCTCGATTTTTCTCGGAAATATGACGTTATTGTTAATGAGAATGATCTGAAACAAAAAAAAACTCGTTTTTTTTCTTGATACAGATGATATTGGCCAAGACTTGACCGAGCTTTTTTCGTTATCGTGTTTCAACCGTCAAGCATAAACGTTGGAATTTCTTTCGATTTTTTCGAGGAAATATAAAATTATTGTTAATAACTACTGAAAAAAAATGGTACGAAGAAAACCGCCGGCCAAGACTGAACTACTATTACACTGAATAAGTGCACCAAATTTCAAGTCAATCCGTTCACCACGTATCAAGAAACCGTGTACACCGTTTTGAAAAGCATAGTTTTGAGAAAGACTCATTCAAAGTTTTACTAGCAAATTATATCGCTGTAATCATAAGTTTACCGTCAATTTGCGATTCCGGCACCATACTTTGGACCTTTCTCTTCAATTTGGATTGCCCCGAGCGACTATTGATTTTTCCAATTTCGCACAGCAGCCTAACCCCTCAAACGTTGAACGGATTGAAAGCGACCGGATTCGGCGTGTTGTTTCCCAAGGACTAACCACAATAGCGTGAAACTTCGTCGCAGTAGTTGCGCGAAAGCAGTGTTTCGTATATCGTTGTAGATACGAGCGTCAATGATCGCTCCGCCGAACGCTCCTTGTAATTTCACCGAAAAAAAAGTGTTCTATTATCGAATGCCGGGGCGATACGAGACACGGAGGTGAGACGCGTGACCTAGCTCGATACACTCAAAGGGCACGAGCGACCGGTAGTTTTCCTACGGGTATCAGAAACACGTATGAACGAATGGAAAAATGGCTATCGAGTTGGGCCTATTATTGATATTCCGACGGGTGGATTTCACGCAAAGACAATATGATTGCAAACATAGATGGCGACAGCCGTTTCTCTTTTGCCGATATAAAGCTGCTTTCGAGCGAACGCCGCGAGAAATAAAACGCCTGCGGCGTTGAACGGCGATCCGAAGACGATCGTTGTTGACGATGACTGATGCACGGCTTGTTGAGGCCAACGAAAAAGAAAAAAAAACAAAACAAACGTGTACGAACGATGAAAGCATTACGGTCTATTGATTTACACTTAACGTGTGTTAATTATCGCATTGATAAGTAGATGCATTTATTTATCTCTTGTTTTCGAAGAAGACACGAGTCATTCTAATTTTCACGAGCATTCGCGATTAACGATCTAGACGGGTATACCGCGAGCGTGTAACGAAAAAAAAAAAAAAAATTCCACAGACGTCGTTCGTCACAGCCACTCCGTCTTGCTGTCGCCGATCGACTCTGTTGATTCAAAGGTATCGATACAGCAGGAATGTCGAGGTGGTTTACCAAGACGGTGGAGAACCGCGTGTCGTAGCATCGTTTTATTTTTCTCTCTCTCCTTTTATCGAGAAACGCGATCGTACCGTCATCTCTCGTGTATGCATCCGGGGAATTAAATATTTTCTCGGCAAATAATACGCGATTCGACGAGAATCGACGCGCCACGGTAACTCATTGCGAATGTTGCATACGACCGCGAAGACAAGGTTTTCTTTCACACCCTCTCGTAAGTCAACGTAAAATATGTCGCGTAATCGAAAAATGTCTCATTGCTCAAAAATCATACGACTTTATTCGGAATATCGAGAGAGAAAAAATGTCAATTGTACAACAGAAGTCCGACGTCAGGAACGGGCGCGTAGCTTGAGAATGTACTTTTTTATTTTATAGATGTACGATGGAATATGGGAATTGCAACGACGCCCGACCGCGTGCGAAAGAAACGTGGCGCACGACTTACCAAGGTCGCCGCGCTTGTATACCTACGTATTATTATTCAGCGGGTGAACGTCGACTCGTACTGTAATGTTGTTTCGTATAATATCACGCGCGGCCTCGTAATCGCTCGGCACTCCGGAAATTCATATTTCGTCTGGAGTTTCGCCCGTCGTTGACCCTAGATCGCCTTACTCTTGCGTTGTTTCGCTATTTTGAAGCGCCGTCGTTCGTTCGGATCTCAACGCTACGGAAGATATGAGATACGAGAAGACACTCAAAAATCCGTTGATTGTCTTTCAGCCCTCCGGGTGGGCAGTCGCGCGGAGACCAGACCCGTTCGCACTATGGAACCGGAGGCCTCGGCAATCTCACCAAATTGGTCAAGTGTTCAACTATTTTGAATGCTCGCGCAATTTGTCAACGATGCTAACGATCCCGATGTTCTCGTTATCGAACAATGGCTTGAGCTTATCTCTGAGTCGAGGTCACGATATGGATTATGGAAACACCCACGCTTGATTTTCGTACACCGGATAGCCGTTTCGAAATTAAGGGGGTAGGCTACTGTGACAACTCGAAAAATCAGGGTTATTTGAAAAAATTAATTCCGAAGGAATATTTCGTAAAATTGTATTAATAATTGAGGAAGTCGTGAAAAATCTCGCGAAGGACCTTTGAACGTGAGGGGCTCAACGGTGTATTTGATTTTCGTCACCTGGTTAATCCGAAACCAAAAAAAAAAACGAGTTTTTTCTTGAAATAAATAATATTGGCTCAGACTTGACTGAGCTTTTTTGTTATCGTGTTTCAACCAGCGAAATCAATTTCTTTAGTTTTTTTTTCGAGTTTTTCGAGAAAACGTGACATGATTATTGTTAATAACTTAAAAAATTGTTAAGAAGAAAAACGTCGGTCAAGACTAAACTACTATGACACTGAATATCCGAGTAAAAATTATTGTATATACTTAGATACAATTGTATAAAAATGATATACAATCATATATATTTATATATAGGTTTATATAGAATTGTATATAACTCTATACATTCGTATATATAATGCGATATAAATGTACTTCCATCAAATTTGATTTGATAAAATTATACATAGTTCTGTATATAATGATATATGGAGATACTATTTTTATACGGACTTTATATAATTAGATATAATATCATATACAATTATATATAATTCAATATAGTGCTCCATATAATTATATATGTACGTGAAACTTTTATTTACGGTTTATACAATTAGATATAATATTATATACAGTTATATATAATTCAATATAGTGTTGTATATTATTATATATACATATAATGGATATTTTATTTACGGTGTGTAAAATTGTATATGACTGTATACGAGTACTTTTATTTTCTTTTGAAATACATATAATTGTATATATCTTTATATGGCTTCATATACGATTGGATATAGAAACAGTTTTCTTTGGTTTTATTCGCGTATGGGAGCAGGTAAATCAAAAGATTGTTTATTAAAAGTTAACAAATTATGTGTTGATGCAATGTATTTACCAAATTTGATTACAATTATTGGGTTTCTTACAGAGATAATTTCCAATTCTGATCAGTTGATTAATATTAGTTTTTTCTTGATATTTTACTAACAAAATGTCATCGCTTTCTTCGACTGGTATAATATGTGTCACAATAGCTTTTTTTACATGACAAAACATATCAACGTATTTTACATTGAAACATTGAATTATTAAATATAAAGTATTTTCAAATGAAAAGAAAAGACGGTTTGATCCATATGTGGGAACACGTTCGTTGTTATTCGTCATTTCTATTACCGAACTATCGGTCTTAGTTATTTGCACCTAACCGAAGTAAAAACTGCGTTATTGATTTTTGCGTATACGTGCATATCCAAATGTTTGTAGTTCAAACCATTAGATTCAAGTAATTGAAGTTCATAATCTCGAATCCCGAGTAAAAATGAATATATATATAAACATATACAATTTTATACTAATTGATCATACACAATTGTATACGAAAATTGGCCCGATAGAATTTTTTATATTTGTATATAAACGTATACAATTGTATACACTAATATACAGTTATGTACGATAGTATATGAATATATATATATATATATGTTATCGTACATATACAATATACAATATACAATTATATATGTTTATATATATTCATTTTTACTCGGGTAAGTGTACCAAATACCAAGTCAATTCGTTGATTAGATACCGAAAAATCGTGCACACCGTTTTGAAAAACATAGTTTCGAGAAAAACGCGTTTAAAGTTTGACTTGCAGTTCAATCGTTGCAATCATAAGTTGACCTTCAATCTGCGATTCGTGCACCATACGTTGGACCTTCCTCTTCAGTTTAAAATGCTCCAAGCGACGATCGAATGTTCGTCATTTTCACAGTAGCCTAACCCCTTAAACCTAATGCCATAATGCAATGGAATTTCGCCATAAGACAAAGTGCAAGAACAGTCGAATCCGTGTGTACGGACTGTAAACATCTGTATTTCGAATGAAGAAGACGAGGCAACCCTTGATTGGTGTCTGGAAAAATTGCTACGATCCTGAGACCTTAAGGAAGCTTTCCAGTGTGACAGCCCGAAAAATCGCTGTTTTTCGCGATTTTTTTTTTTAAAGAAAAAATAATCTAATCGGTCTAGTTTTTTTTTGTATATTAATTGGGTATTGAAGAATACAAAACAATTTTTTAAAGATCGATTTATTTATTAATTAATATCTATAAAAATGATGAAACAATTGTTGCAGAAAATGCACTTGGATGTGGTGTCCACGTTGGGGGTCACAATTTTGATCTGAAACAAAAAACACAAAAAGATTATTGATCGGTATATAATTGGCTTTCGTGCTATGGAGGCTTTTTTTTTTTTTTTTGCAAAAATGGCGCCGGTTTGAACAAAAAGTATCGATTTTAGCATTTTTTTTGGCAGTTTTTTTTACAAAAAAATAGGAAGATGTCAAAAAAAAAAAAAAAGCTTCCATAGCACGATAAACAATGACGTTAAGAATATTGTGTAAAAAATTCAACTCGATAGCTTTAAAACTCTGCCCTCCAAGTTGGACACCGTTTTGAAAAATGCTGTTTCGAGAAAAACGCGTTCAAAGTTTCGCTGTAGCTGTAGCGCTCCGTTGCCTTCTTCCAAGAAATGCTGTACAGTAACCGAAATAATCTGAATTTCGGCACGAAAATTTCAGGGAATATTCGGAAGAGTGTATACTATTCGATAAAGCAAAAAAAAAAAAAATCGATTTTTTGAAAATTTCACACTGGAAAGCTCCCTTAATCCCTTTACACGGCTCTTTGCGAGCAGTCCTCGTCATTCGCCAAGATTCGTAAGCACCGGTTGAACGAGGCCCCAGCCGGACAGTCAGTTGCCTCGCACAGGAAGTCTTTGGAGAAATTAATTCTGTTAAGGGTACTATTCGCTAATTCGTATCACTGACATCACTCGACTCGAAAGGATTATTAACGTGATTTGGACGAGACGCGTATGAGAGCGAACGCTGCAACGTGTCGGTCCAGTACCGTGTCGTAAGGAAGATAAGTGTGGTGCTTAATTCACCGCGAATGGAAATGACCTTAGACGAATAAGAGACACGTAGGCGATACGTGCTTCGCAAGTCACCTGCTAAGGTACATGCATTCCTGCCTACTCTTGTACCACTCGAAGGCCCATATTGTTATCATTATAATATATCATCAGCGCGACCCAATGTTCTAACGCATGAGCAACGTGCACGTGATGGACTTGCGAGGACGAACGAGGCCGAAAGAAGTGAAGTTCGCGCGGCGATCCTTCATTATTAAAACGATTATTATGGTTTTGTTCTGTCTTTCGGGAAGGTAATCCTTGTGCTTTAGTTCCATTTGGGATGAACGGACATTTTCCGATCGCGTACTGACAGTACAGGGAGAAAAATACTAATTCTAATATTCAGTGCTATAAAAGTATAGCAGTTTACTGCCAGTTCGGAATTCTAAGACTCGTTGTTATAGAAGCACTGTAAAAAATTTCTGTATGAAAATTAATACACAAGTATAGGAAGTTTTTATGCGGATACCGCTTATGAAGTTTCAGATACGACTTTGAAAATCCAAAACAGGTTATTTGAAAAATGAAAGTGTAGCTCCGTAATATTAATATACTTGTGCGTTTGAAAAATAATGCACGTGTAAAGAAATAATCACATCCAAGTATATTGAAATCAAGAACCATTTGGTGATATTAATATACGAGTGTATATTAAATTCAAGAACCATTTGCTAATATCAACATACGGGTGTGTATTAAAATTACTGATCGTAAGTATTAAGTTTATTTCAGAAATTGATAATTAAGCCCACTGAAAATGTGACTCGTATTTATCCTCCTCGACGGGAGCTAAAGATAAAAAAAAGGTGATTTTTGTGAAATTTCTTTCTTCAAAACCTGGCGGCGTAAAAAAAGGGAAAAATAATTTCCTTCCGGAACGGCGAGTTCAAGAACTGCGACTCTGGCGTGGATATGGAGAGGTAACGAATTTGTGACACTCTCCGACGCGTGCACGAGTTGCAAACGCGTCTGTTTTTCCCAGGACGATCGTAGCCGGTGGTCGGGTTATATGCCCGACCGAAGCTGCGAGTGGCTATGGGAAAGTGCGGAACAAGGCGCCGTCCCTCGGACGCTACGCGAACTACGCGCGACCATCGGTCGTCGCGAGCGGCCGAAGTGGGTTGAGCGCGTTTTGTATTTGCAATACTCTGTTTTTTATATTTGAATTAATATACAACTGTTGTAATCTTTAATTTAAGGCACGGGTTAATGCAATACATTTTCCACAAATTTACAAACTTGTCTTTGAAATTCCATGTTCCATCTATTAAATTCTATATCCACGTTAGAATTTCATGTGACTATTTTAAATTTACGATACAAGTGTTTCAAATTTAATTTCATCTACTGAGTTCGTAAAATTCAATTCTTTTGTATCTTAAATGTATTGTAAATTTCATATCTTTTTTTACAGTGAGTGTAAAAATGATTCACACACCGTATAGTAAAAATGATGCGTGCATATTACATTCGAAACTATTCTCGCATAGGCGCGAGTCCTATATGCTGTATAGTAAAAATAATGCGTGCTTTGTAAAATACCAACCTTTATTACACGCTATATTTTCATATGGATTTTGCTATACGTATAGCATGAATCTTCGTGTATGTGTAGATTTCACTATACGCATAGCATAAATCTTCGGCGTCAGCGAAAAATATTACGAAGTTGTTAGAAAAATGTGACTCTTTATACCGTACTTTTTGTAGAATGCTGGAAACTAATTGTTCCAATCACGTGGGCAAAATATTTTTTGAATACTACGAAAATCACAATATGCCGAATAAAATGTATTATTTGTATCAGTTTACGTGCCATATCGTAGGTTAAAATTTAAATTTCTCCATTATTACTATACCATAATTACAATTTTTATCTTCCCTTGGATATTTTTTGATATTTAATTATATTTTTTTTAGAAGCATAGTGTTAATTCTAAACTTCGAGGCCCCTGTTTTCTCCGTGTAGAGATGTTCTAATGACTACTTTTCTATCGAATTACACCAAAGATACGCGACAACGATCTCCTGACTAATCAAATTCCGACCGATACAGTTCGATGGGCGAATATCGAGCAGCTACTGATAGTCGATGGATTTCGCAACTGGGATTCAAATTCTTTCCTTGTTACTCGACAGTTTCGTACCGAGTATCAAAACTTATTTTGTTACTTGCTACCGATGAATCGAGAAACGAAATTTCGTTCTTCGACGGAAAAGCATCCAGTAACGAAGAAAATTGCAATACTCGCTACTGATGTATCGATTGTCTGTTGCTTATTGTTAATTGTGTATCCAAAGATTGAAAGAAATTTAGCTACTCGCTGCAGTACGACCGCGTTACCAGAATCGATCAATGCAATTTTTTGACATTTCTTATTATAAGGTTTCAAGGTGATGTTATCTCCTTAATTGTATCCTCGTTGTTAGAAATACATTAAGGCGTTATACGCAGTTGCAGGGCCAAAAAAGTCGTTTTTTCACGATTTTTTTCTGGAAAATGATTTCATTTGGGCAAAACGAAAAGCATTAGGCAGTGTAGTGGCATCTTTCAGCTTTAGATTGACATTTATTATTTTCAAAAATATTCATTAACATTGCTCCTGTAGGAAGACTCCTGGAGGTCCCCGAAAAAAAAGTGTCCGGCGGTGAGCAAAGTATCTCCGGTTTGGATTATCTAAAATGAAAAAAACCAAAAAGATTCTTTCAGGGGGCAAATGAATCCAGGTATCGATCTAAGGAATAGTCGAAATTTTGATTTTTGACAAAATGGTGGCTCCGGAAGGAAACAATTTCGATTTTCGACCAAATTTTTTTTCGTTGAATCGTTGAAAAAAAATATAAATAATTATCGGAAATCTTATTCCTTCGATCAATACCTGAAGAATGTATCTGACAAGGTTGCGTTAAAATTGCAGACCGATCGGTTGAGCCGTTTTTGAGAAATCGCGCTCACCGACTTTGAAAACACCGTTTTGAGAAAAACGCGTTTGAAGTTTCAACAGTCGTTCACACATATTTAAGATTTACTTTGGAGCGCTCCGAGCGTCCTCACAAATATGTGTGTATTTCCGAGAATATTCGCTCACATATTTGTACATTCGGAAAATGCAATTTAAAAAAATCGATTTTTTGAAATTTCTAACTGCGTATAACGCCTTAAGAAGTTAGGTCCTAGAGCACGAGAAAATAGGCATGTTTTCGGCATTTTTTTAGCAAAATAATATTGTACCATTCAACGAAATTCTGAGCGGAGATCTTTGCAATATTACTAATGTACTATACAAAATAATTTGTTCGTAGTGATTCACAATAAAATGGCAGCTGCAGAGCATTTCTTCTCTGACGCCTTTTTTTGCAGGACCCACGGACGGAAACGTAGCTCATCCCATCATCAACCGACAACAAAATACCAACTTTTTTCGACTATATATAAGAACAGCTACAGCTAGGATTTTTTCTACACGTCGATGTTCACCGAATTAAAAAAAAAAGGTTACACATTTTAGGAAAAATCATTCAATAATTGTTTATAGCAGAAAAAACTCTACAATCTAGCCAAAAAATCGTGCATTCTTCTGTCGAGACTCTGGTTTTTAATGTAGTTAAATTTTCAAATCGATTGGTGAAGATATGTTGGCGTATGTACTCACCCAGTTCAAAGAACGTGCTTCCGAGAAAAATAAAACAGTTTTCAGTATTACAAAATCATAGAAAATTCTTATATACTTCTGTCTGCACCATACAATTGGCCTTCCACATCGATCCTGCTCCTCTGTTTCCTATCTGAGTGCTCTAAAGCTGATCCCTGCCTCTTGCGCAGCTTCAGACAGCGATTGTTCGGAAACTGTTGTTAAGACCGTTAAAAACCTTTTAAGGATGTTGAATCCCAAATCGCAAATGACAATAAAATTCTGAAAATTTGGTACGTTTTTGTATGAAGTATTTCAGAGGTCGTGTAAAAATTTCACGCAATTAGGAAGCTCGTTATTGAACAATTAATATTCACAAATTAAATGCTGTCTTATGGAAACTGATGTAACTTTGCAATAAGTTTTTTTTTTGACCTCTCAATTTTGTAATATCTACAATATACTGAAAGCAACGGAAACAAAACGAAGTTTATTGATGAATTTTTTTTTAATTTCTTTTAAAAATTGTTCTTAACAAAATGTTAATTTTTTAATAACGAGCTTCCTAATCGTCGTGAAATTTTAACACGACCTCTTAAATACTTCATACAAAAACATACCAAATTTTCAGAATTTTCTTATCATTTTTTATTTCAACCCCTAAGGAGGTTGAAGTAACGATGATAGAATTCGGAAAATTTGGTATGTTTTTACATGAAGTATTCAGGAGGTCGTGTAAAAATTTCATGACGATTAAGAAGCTATTTATTGAACAATTAACATTAACATATTTCATAGAGACTCAACATCCTTAAGCAAAAAAAAACGTTTTTCTAGAGTTCCGAAATTCTGGACTGGAGTAACCCCTTAAAGAAGCAGCCATCCTGCCTTTTCGAAAGGTGGGGCGCATCGCGTTGTGCACCGCGAGTCTCGGACGGTTCAAGGTACCTACGACATTTCAAGGTGCCCGCGAGGTGACCTTCGCCTCTCCGAGCAAAACGGTATATTATCGTGCAGCTATAAGCGCGTCAGCGCCATCCATAGCGAATTTATGGGCCCATGGTACGCGTTGGCTTTCCGAGATCGTTCAGGATCGCATTATCCGTTATTCAAATTCTCCCTTCGTCCAAGGTTCGAGATAAGGAAAATCCTTCATCGTCCGTGTCGGAAATGACTACCGCGGCTCAAACCAGACAAATGCATTTACAGTTTGTTCCGTTTGTGAAAACCTATATATTTCGCCTCACCAAAGTATTGCACCATCTTATTTGGGTTCCAGTTATTTTCACGCTCTGTAATCTTTTCATTCGATTTTTAGAATTCTATCATCATTACTTCAACCTCCTTAAGGGTTGAAATAAAAAATGATAAGAAAATTCTGAAAATTCGGTACGTTTTTGTATGAAGTATTTAAGAGGTCGTGTTAAAATTTCACGACGATTAGGAAGCTCGTTATTAAAAAATGAACTAAATTAATTAAATTAATTTGTTAAGAACAATTTTTAAAAGAAATAAAAAAAAATGTATCAATAAACTTCGTTTTGTTTCCGTTGCTTTCAGTATATTGTAGATACCACAAAATTGAGAGGTCAAAAAAAAAACTTATTGCAATGTTACATCGGCTTCCATAAGACAGCATTTAATTTGTGAATGTTAATTGTTCAATAACGAGCTTCCTAATTGTCGTAAAATTTTTACACGACCTCTGAAATACTTGATACAAAAACATACCAAATTTTCAGAATTTTATCATCATTTGCGATTCGGGACTCAACATCCTTAATTGTAACGAAAATAGAATATTGGAGCTTTTTTCTGAAAGCGATGCGTCATCAATTGCTGAATTACGAACAAGTTGAGACCGCGCTAAAGGTGCGGTGTAACCGACAATTACGAGATCCGCAATTGCCTAGCCATTACGCCAGACCGTACAATTCGAGAGTGAGAATTCTCCTGTAACCGCATAGTTGCGCGAAAATTTCATTCTAACACACTTTTATTGGACATTTGTCAGTGATATTTGCGAAATGTCAATGACCTACGAAAAATTGTCATCACCCGAAAAGTGAAAGAACCATCGATGAAAAATTCTTTAAGGGGTTACCCCCACGTGCGATTGTGAAAAAATCGATTTTTTTATTGCATTTTTTTGAAGTATAAGTATCTGAGAATATGTCCTGAAAATTTCAAGTCGATCCGAACAAAATTGACTGAGATATGAGCGTTGAAAGAGAAGAATCCGTGAATTGAAGAACTGAAATTGAAACTTTAAACGCGTTTTTCTCAAAATGGCATTTCTGAAGTCGGTGACCAAGATTACTCGAACACTAATGAACCGATCTTCTCGAAATTTTGCAGGCTTATTTAATACATAAAAATGTAGTCTTTAATCGTTCCATTTTTTTTCTCGAAAAAAAATGGCCGTTTTATAGTCAAAAAACGGCCGTTTTTGTTCGTTAAAATCGAACCATTAACTTTGACTGTCCGCCATTTTGTGAAAAATGAATATTTTTCAAAATCCTTCGATCAAAGACTAGTTTATACTTATATTTGACTAAATCCATCCGCATTTTTTTTTCAGATGATCCACTTCGCCGCAATGTTGGTCACCGCAAACCGTGTATATAAAAACATTATTTCATTGACGGCCATTTGCCACTAAACAATGTAATATTTTTCAATAAAAAAATTACTGAAAGTTCTTCAAGATGTGTTCTTTAAGATGGTATATTGATCGATTAAAAAAGTTTTGTAGTTTTCTTTAAAAAAAATTCATGAAAACGGCCTTTTTTTGCGCTACAAGTGAGGGTAACGCGTTAAAAACCACGCTTATTACATCGAAGAAAAACTCTGTACGAGAGCCCAATTATTTGCTGCATTTTATACACAGTACCTCGAACGCTCATCCATAAATTTATACGTTTTTATTTCGCTCGGCAACGGTATTCGATGTGCCGAGTAGGAAAAATCAAGGAATATTTATAGTCACACATGGAATTGCGTATACGATTGCACGTGGACGTGTGTGTGCATTGATTGACTTGCCCGAAGCGCTTCTCGAATGAATCGCTCTTTCGCGTTGCATCGAAATTATTCGCCATTAGCTGTAGCCAGTAGAGCGGGCGTGTCTTTCGGATTAGGCCGTGAGCACCCAAGCAGTGCCCGCAGTAGCAATATAGCAGCTCAAACTCGATCAAGCTGGAAATCGTACGATCTTCGTATGTGTATAGCAAGGCTGATCGGAGATACTGTTGGATCTTTGTACACTTTACCGGACAGTCGATTAGATAGCGATCATTGCCTACATAGGATACATACGCGGTGTCACATTTTACTTGCACACTCTAAATCGACCGTGAACAACAACATTTTACCCACAAAAGGTTAACAATAACTCCATCCGAAACGAATCTAATGCAAAGACAAAAGATTCACCTCGCTAGCTTTGAAAACATCGAAGTTATCGAACTTCGAAGTTTCATTAAAAAATCAAGTTCGCTTGCAGGCGATCTTGTCGATGAGTACAATGAAAATGGCATTACCATGGTGAATAAACTATTTCGTATTGCATTCATCCAGCAAAAGGCGTCGTGAAAAGAATGAGTGGATTCTGTATCTGTCAGTGACAAAATGGAACGCTTACAAGATCACTCTCATGTTCGTCTGCACTGGTGTACAAGCACTTATCTCTCTAATAAGTAAGGCTAATGAACGGAAACCTTGCATGCACCCATAAGCTTGGTCGGTAAGCAAGCATCAGCAAGCATACTTTTCACACACCTTCGAAAAATCTGCTGTTCAGTATTTGTTCGATATTTGTTCAGTATTGGTTCGAATACCGATTTCCTTGGTGTCTCGTGGTATTTAAACAAAATTTGAGTCCCATAACTTCCGTGTTTTTTGTGCTAGAAAGGTATATCTTTCCCGTTACATTAATTTTCGAACCCACTATTGTTCAATACACTAAAATATGAAATACGATTAAAGGTGTTCGTTAAATCGCTGTAAAATATAGGTATGTGTCTGCATGTATGCTCACTAGTGGAATTAATTCTCGAATCATTGCAAATTTTCTAAAATTTCTCATATATTGATCATTATTAGGTTATAATCGCTTATATTTTATATTCCTAGCAAAGGAAAGTTATTAAGGTAAATATTAAGTAGAAACGTTATAGATTGAAATAGAAACATCACAGTATGATTTCGGCGCTGCAGTATATACATTTTCTACGTGAATATCAAAAGAAGCTAATCTCTACGAAAAGTGTCCAGAATTAATTTCACGAGTGTACATACGTACATACATACATACATACATACACACGTGCTCACATACAAATCGTACAATACAAAAATACCATTTTAAATCTTCTATATAAGTTAAGTTCGAGCAGCATCGAGAAAATAAAAAAAATGAATACTTACAATCATTGACGAAAATGACGGTAGTTTTCTTTTTCTGTAGCATCGTTGATCAAATCTTTCCTAATTCACCTTGTGGAATACGGTTCAGATAGCATTTTTATTTCGTATTTCATAAAATTTTACGACCTGTCGGACGATTTATTATTCGGTATATTCTAACTGGTGGAAAGCCACAGCTCGCCCAACATGAATGGAAAGTTCCATCAGATCGTAGTTACGAACCCACTCTTTTTCATCAACGAACTCCATACGTCCTTCGAATGTAACGGAATAGTTTCTTAACTCGCGAGATCCTTGAATCGTTTACGTTTGTGAAACCTCTCTATCGAAAACCACACACACACACACACACACACACACACATATGTATATATACATATATACAGCGGCCGGTCGGTAGTAAAGAAGCGGAAAAGCCAATCATTCTGGTAATCAGGTCAAGTTATGATGGTTTACTAATAAATTTATGCAAAGTGCAAAACTGGCAGCTCACTGGGAACCCTAACCGCTACCGTAATTTCCGCTCGGTAGGGATGATCGGACATTGTCTGCATCATAAGTACGAAAACAATGTTCCCGTAGATTAAGGAAGCTTTCCAGTGTGACAGCCCGAAAAATCGCTGTTTTTCGCGATTTTTTTTTTTAAAGAAAAAATAATCTAATCGGTCTGGTTTTTGTTTTGTATATTAATTGGGTATTGAAGAATACAAAACAATTTTTTAAAGATCGATTTATTTATTAATTAATATCTATAAAAATGATGAAACAATTGTTGCAGAAAATGCACTTGGATGTGGTGTCCACGTTGGGGGTCACAATTTTGATCTGAAACAAAAAACACAAAAAGATTATTGATCGGTATATAATTGGCTTTCGTGCTATGGAGGCTTTTTTTTTTTTTTTGCAAAAATGGCGCCGGTTTGAACAAAAAGTATCGATTTTAGCATTTTATTTGGCAGTTTTTTTTACAAAAAAATAGGAAGATGTCAAAAAAAAAAAAAAGCTTCCATAGCACGATAAACAATGACGTTAAGAATATTGTGTAAAAAATTCAACTCGATAGCTTTAAAACTCTGCCCTCCAAGTTGGACACCGTTTTGAAAAATGCTGTTTCGAGAAAAACGCGTTCAAAGTTTCGCTGTAGCTGTAGCGCTCCGTTGCCTTCTTCCAAGAAATGCTGTACAGTAACCGAAATAATCTGAATTTCGGCATGAAAATTTCAGGGAATATTCGGAAGAGTGTATACTATTCGATAAAGCAAAAAAAAATCGATTTTTTGAAAATTTCACACTGGAAAGCTCCCTTAAGCCAAAAACGCAATATTCCGTAATGGTACAGAAGCGAGAATTCCGAAAGGCATTTCTAATTGAGATTGTTGCTGGGTACAGATGGAAAAAGTCTCATGACTCGTGCCTGGATAAAATCACGTATTTACCGGCTTTACACCGCCTCGACCTTAATTATCCAAGACGATAACACAATTCGGTGTTTTATCAATTCTCCGACAAGTCGCAAGAACGGAGCAACACTTTCGAGAACGAGACGGATCAAATAATTTATCACCGATGTTTCTTGATTATACAAGTTACGAACTTGGCTATACTATGAAGTAGTAAAAGAATACAACTTGGAAACTTACGCCGTGTCGTCCGCAAATCACACTCTTCTATCCGATCCAGGGACGGTATTTACGATGTCACCGTCATTGGGTCGTGGATGCCAGGCGGCAAGCGGCTGATCGTTTCATTACCCATCGTAGTTCACTCGGTGTTGACGCGAGTAATCCGTGCAAACATAATCTCTAACGTCGTGGTCGTACGGTACCAATCGTATACATCGAAATCTTAATTCCGTCCAATCCTAGATTTGTCAATAGGCCGTATAGGCAGCTGCCTAGGGGCCGCAGACTTTAGGAGACGGTGGATTTTAGAGGCACCTAAAAAGCCCTACGTAATTACAAGTGATTAAGGTAGGAGGGCCGGCACACAGTCAAAAGGCCTATACTTAAGAAAAGTATAAATCCGCCACTGATTCCGTCGATAGCCAGGACCATTGAGTCAATATTTGGAGCGGATCCCACGTCATCTTAAGGCAGAACACCACTGTGACCCCCTGTTTTTTTGCCGTTTTTCAGGAATTTTTTTTTGTGGGAAAAAAAAGAGATATTCGAAAAAAAATTTTTGTTTTGTTCGTTGTTTATTGAAGATACATAAAAAAAAAATTCAAATTTTTCATATTTTGATATTTTGAAGAGAAGTACACAGGGATTTGAAAAAATATTGATTTTTAAAAAATACGCACGCTTTTGAAATTAAAGGACGATTTTCGAGCAAAATTTCTCGTCGAAAATAGGCTATAACTTTATTTATTATTGAGATATCGAAATAATTCAATATCTCCGAAAATAATTATTTTTTCGACCTGGGTCCAACGGCATCTTAATCTTGAATGTATTTTAGATTTTTCTAGATGGTTTTCAAAAAATCGATTTTTCGAAGCCGTCACAGTGGTGTTGTCCGTTAATATTTCGACCGAGCAATAAGGATAGCAGATTCGAAAACCCTCCATACGCGAAACGAGAATCAAGCAGAAAGATGTTGGGTCAATGTTGACCGAGGACTTCCGGATCGGTCGGTAAAAATGCCACGACCAAGTTTTCTGTTAGACGGATTGCATTGCGGAGAAACCAAGAGATAGACGTTGTTCGTCCTTTTACAGAGTGAAAGATGTGTCTTGTCGTTTTTCCGACATTTCAGCCGTCTCGGGGAACACTGGAAAAAACACCAGCTAACGAGCCTGGATAGATCGTCTTCGAAATACACTGCTCAAACCTAACTCGTTCTATTAAATTCGAGGTACGACCATCCGAGAGAACAATATCACACGGAAATCAATCGAGTGTGTTTGTTCATATTTCAAGATCCTTTACGTTCCAATATTTTCCGCTGTTCTTTTTAGTTCAAATTTAATGTATATATGTCACCTAATACGATAAGAAATTCTATTAAAAAATTTATGATCGTCGATTGTACGACAAAGACAAGCAAGGGTGATAAGAGCGATGGTGGCACGGACTCGCTTTTCTCGTTTGGTATAATAGTTTTATTTTCAGGTAAACGATGAATGTGAGGGCATGGAGGATAAAAGTGCTCGAAAAGTGGAGATAAATGAAATCCTCTCGGCACGACTTCATAGTCACGGGTCAACGATATTCAGCCGAAACGCGGATAACCGGTATTTTTCTTATGCGTTTGACGTTTTCCTTTTGAAGTAAGGCGTTTCGTCAAAAGAGATAAGGAGGCGCAATAGCGAGGGAATTACTTATCCCGGAGCAGGCTATGCAATAGCACTGTTTCAAGAATCGAATTCAAGTCTAACCGGGTGTGCAGAATGCACACCGTAGTATCTCGAATATTACGTCAATCGATAATACACGTCCGACAATCGTTCGATTTTAATTCGAGTTCAGTAGTAATTTTCCGTAAGCGCTCGAAATCAATTGACGAAAGCATTTCTTTCAAAATGATTCTTATCTACGTGAATAACATGAAATCTGATCGCCGTCGAGCACAAAAACAAGCGATAACTTATCCGATACGTCGATTCGTATTCAGGTGCGGTATCGGGAATGCGTGTGAAAAAATTGTCGAGCGTCCGCGCCATAACGTAACTACTCGATAATGTACGACTGGATTGCCCACCGAGTACCCCGCTACGGAGATTTTTTCTTGCAGGTACGGCCGACCCGAATCGACCCCGAAACACGAAAATCGGCACAACAGGAACTCACAAGGAACATCCCTCAGGTGACACCCTTCGATTTTGTTGAAATTTGGATATGTTATAAAGCACCGAAAAGTAAGCGATACGTATTTTTTTTTATCGGCGGAAAAACGGTTTTAAGGGGTGAAAGGCGCCCTCGAAAATAGGGGTGTTTTTCGTTTTTCGTCGATAATGGTATCGTTCTCATCTCCAATGTATAGTACATGAAAAAATAAACATTGTTGCAATTTGAATTTTTTTTATATCTCATACCGTTAAAACGTTATCGACGAAAAACGAAAAAACATCCCCATTTTCGAGGGTGCGTTTCACCCCTCAAAACCGTTTTTCCGCCGATAAAAAAAAATACGTGTCTCAAAATTTTTGATGCTCTATCACATATATGAGTTTCAACAAAGTCGGAGGCGGACACCTGAGGGATGTTCCTTGTCAGTGTACCTACTTTTGTCTATCATTGATTTTGAATAACATTATCCACACAGGAGAAGATATAGATGCACGAAGATAGAAACTGCAGTAAATCTCTTCTTTCATACATTTTTTTATTCCTCCGTTAAAATCGTACGCTCCGCACTACTAAGTTTACTGCGAATATCCTTGACCACCCACGAACACTGGCCGAATAAAAAATGTGAAAAAAAAAAGAAAAAAAAGTCGATCGCCGCCGTCGATATCGAGGCTATTAAAATTCATCATTACAAGAGCAAACCATCGAGAAAGATCTATCGATAGTGGTTGTCGAAAATTGAGTAATATTCATAGAGGACACAGCCAAGGTTTCGACGCTTCGATGATTTGTTAATTGACGTCGCCAATATTGTCGGCGAAGCTTGAATGGTAAATATTCTCACGAAATGAGACATGTTCAACTAGACTGTATAAAAAAAAAACAAATTTAAACCCTCCCTGGTCACACCTAGCTGTACGGGGTCGTACGCAAATTGCGTAACGCAATTTGGGGGGGGGGGGTGTCGAGGTTTGCGTTACGTCGCGCTTTTAGAACGGCCAGAAATAGAAAAGTTCCTGCATGTTCAAGTTTTTATTTCAAAATTCACGCCCAATTTTACCGCGTAAAGTTGGCAACTTTCCATACGAAAAGTCAGTTGAGGTGGCAAGTCACTGTGCAAGAAATTGCATAGTGGCTGTCCCACAACCGCAAGCAAAATTTGAAGGAAAAAACATTTTTTCACAACTCTTGGAAGTACATATAGTGAATCTACTTTTTTCGACCTCGTCCCCGCGAATACTTAAAGACTTATCAACCGATTTTCAATTTTTTTTTACATTTTTGTAATCGCAATGAGTAAGGTTGTACGTAACCGATTTTTTGAATTTTGATAATTACTATTTTTAATGACTACTTGAATACAAAAAAGGGCCTTGAAAATAGAAAAAATGTCCAGAGCGTCGGCATTCTGTAAAAAAAACTAAAATAGAAAAAACGGCTACGCATACCGACAGCTACATTTGTATGAATATCGATCAATTGTTGACTTTTTATGTACAGATAACCTTTCATAAAGATATCGATGGGACAATGAAGAGAATCTTTTGTCGTCATATCGGGGCATGAATATCCCTTGATTTTAAAAAATCACAAAAATTGGTATTAAACTAGATGAATAAATACTTCATAAAATGAGTATAAACCCTATCCTTTTATAATTAGTTATTTCTTTGAAAAAACATCCCAATTATTGACTATGAAGCCCCCGTTACGTTACGAAATAGAGGGGGGGGGGCGTTCAGGCCAGGCGTTACGGTCCCGTTACGTGGGGGGGGGGGGGGGAGGGGGACGAGGTTGAAAATTGGGAACTTGGCATTACGTAATTTGCGTACGCTCCCTAACACGCTGGTCACACGGGGTCGCAATGACCCCCAGCTGTATTCAAATGGCGGAAAAATGCAGGTTGATAGATTTTACGTTCTGAAATGTGGGCTCACGGTATTTTATCCACGGCGTTCCAAAAAACGTATTTATTCTCATGTCTGCAGATACTCTATTTCGTAGTAAAAAAAAACAACAATTATGAAAAATGAGCATTTTATTATGAATCTCGGTTGAAAACGTGGTTGAATATTATAAATTGGAAGTACACCAGTCCCCCTACACTCAACACACAAAAACATTCTGTTCAATGTGTCTTGAGCACATTGGGCGGTGACACATTGAGCATTGTTGCTTTGTTGTGCAATCACGCTGTCGTTTGCATAGTCGTTTTCCTCGTCCGAAGTTTCAGCGTAAAAATCTTCTCGACGCTCATCGCCGTTCTGCAGAGCTTCACGGAACGTGTGATTCCGTAAATTGTATGCCACTTGAATACAAATATTGCAGCAATTGCATATATTATACTCATTCCGATATTCATTCGAAGAAAACAGCGCAAACACTAGCTGTTTTTAGCATTTTTTTAACGCTGACTTCATATAATAGAAGTTTCAGCGTAATAAATTTAAATAATACATATATTTCGGATAAATACATATAAACCTGATGGATAAAAATCTTACGCTTCTCGCGGTCATACATTATGTGGAGCAATCCCATAAAAAGGAGAAAAAAAACAAAGTTTTAAAAAGAAGTTACTCACCGGTCACACGAGGGGTCGGGATGGACCCGGCTCACGCACCATCTTTTCCCTTCGACTGTCACACAGCAATTGCTGCCGCGATTCTTCCAGTCCTAGTCCCTGCTCACAAAGGGGACTTAAAACCACCGTTAGATGGAAGGCTTGTCATTCTCGCCGCCAACAACGTATACTAATTTTGCGCTGATGTTGAAGGTGGGGTCGTTTTGACCCCAGGTGACGAGGGAGGGTAAAAAAAGGTGGAGCTTGGATTCGATTACTGAAGTTACGGTTAAAAATCGTCGAACGCTGTATGTAGTCTTTGCTTTAGATTGTGCTGCGAAGCACGTGGAACAGATACTAAATTGATTGACCACGTTTCGAAGCAAGTGTTTGGGAATCCATATTTAGGGTTTTAGCATTCGCTTATAAATCATAAACTACAAAAGTGTGTAGCAGTAGCGAAGATGGCCGCACGAGTCGATGATTCTCAACTTATTCAGTTACCGTTTGTGCGATAAATCTGCAACATCCAGTTGGTTTGAGCGTAAAATCGTTAAACATTGCTCCGCTGTACGAAGGAACGTCTCCAGCACGCGTAACCGTCCGTCAATAGTTAACTCGTAATTGTTACTGAATCCATTTTCCCATATAACAGATCCCAAAGGCACATTACCATTCCGTGTGCTCTATTACGAGAATCCTATTGTGGACTTACACTTCTAAATCGTTGGAACGTGTTTCAGGAGGCCGTAGACTCGAAAAGCCGTTCAGGATCACCGCCGACCAAGCCGAAAGAAGACAGGTAAAGTTGCGAATCCTCGGAATAACTCGTTTCTTCGTGTTGCAAATGCTTAAATATTACGTTGGTAAGAAAGTCTTGCGACACAAACGACACATTTTCTAAATAAACGTAACATTTTATTAAAATAAGATTAACCTATCATTTAGCCTCCCTCATCATATACAACTCGTGTCCAACGCTCTGGTGAACTTTTAATGCCAGCCGTTCAGAAATCCTTAGACCTTGAATTGAAAAACTCTTCAAGGGTATTTTGAAGATCCGTTTGATTATCAAATCGTTTATCACGTTTATAGTTTTTCAAAGCCCGAAATCAATGATAAACCGCCGTGGCTAAGTCTGATGAGTATGGTGGATGTGGTATTTCCTACTTCCCATTCTAATTCTGAAATAGTACTTTGTGTGATTCTTGCTACGTGGGGCCGCGCGTTGTCGAGAAGCAAACGAACTTGTGGACGTTTACGTCGTTGTTGTTTAAGGCCGTCTTCTGGTCTAGGGGGCCAAAATTTGGGGGTTTTTTGAGATGCGATAAAAAAAAAACAAAAAATATTTTTAGTATCTGTTTTTTACCACATATTTATTCATCCTTTAGCATTATATAAAAAAATTGAAAAAAAAAATTCATAATTCCGATAGTTACAGGCTGGTAAAGTGGGGGTGGAAAAAAAACGGCCTCTCCTGGTTGACACGATTCCAACCCTCCTGGCCATATGAAAAAAAAAATGAAAACAGACTGTTAATTAGTAAGGATATCACTATAGCCCCTACCTCAAGCAAAGAATCGCAAAATGGCGGCTGTTAAAAAAAAGTCATTTTTGCCGTTTTTTCTCACGATTTTTGATTTTTTAAAAATAGTTATTAACAAAATTTGGCGATAAATCTGGTAGGGGCGATAGAGGGATGTATAGAAAAGGTTCATTTCAAAATTTCAAGTACATCTGTGCATTACAACTTGAGATATCACGTCAATCGTATCGACGAAAGTAGTTTCGAGAAAAACGCGTTTAAAGATTCGAGTAAAGTTTCAGGCAGTCTAAATCATATAATAGTACACATACTTACATTTCGCTGGTTTAGTTTCCACCTCATTAGCCACTGCTGTAACTCCATAAATATTTGGAATTTTGACATTTCTTTTGGAGGGTATATTCTTGAAAGACTAAACATTGAAAATATGCACAAAAAAAATCGATTCTTTCAAAAATTTAGACTAGAAAACAGCCTTAATAATGTCAGACAGCTTCTCTTATTGTGTAGACTAGATCTCGACATTTATTGTGGTCTTAGGCGAAAGCTCATATGATGCTAGGAAAAATATTTAACCGAGCACTTTAGCATCGCAATACTTTCTTGCCAACCTAATATTTTTGAACGAGTTTGTACACCGGTAACATGTACGAGAGCAGGTGATTATCGCGTACAGCAACGCAGTATTTGCGGAGATGCACGATAAAAATCTTGCACGGATCATACATACGTATATCCGTTCCGAAGGACTCGAAGCTCGTGAGAATGTCACGGTTGAACAAACTGTTCGTACGAACGCGCGTTCGTTGCAGTTCGCGTTACCTTCAGGCCACTAAAACATTAGATTCCCCATCTCGAGTCCGTATTTTTGGATGTAGCCTATTGTTTTTGCAAGGTCGAATTCACGGACGTTTGAAATTGTCGCACAGGTTGGCTCTGACGCGGATCGCCAGTAGCATCGATGCCGAGGAGGAGAAGAGACGGGCGAAAGAGTTGGAAACGGAGTACGATCCGTACGAGCACAGAGAGGTCGATCATCCGACAACGTGAGTTGAAGATGAGCACGCGCGTTGACCGCGTCCATGTCCAAACCAGCATATTCTCAATAATGGTCTCTTCTTGTTTGCAATCGGGTCAACAGGAATCTAGATACGTTTTTTCACCTTCTAAAGGGAAGCTGCGGAACCGGTATCCTGGCTATGCCGCAGGCTTTCGCGAACGCAGGATACGCCGTTGGTTTCGTCGGCACCATCGTCATAGGACTCTTGTGCACTTATTGCATAAGATTACTCATACACGCCGAGTATGAGTTATGCAAGAGAAAAAGGGTTCCTTCGTTGAGCTACCCAGCGACCGCTGAGGCCGCCTTCAGTGAGGGGCCCCAGATATTCAGAGGCTTCGCGAGTGCTTCGGTGTAAGTGTTCCTGCAGATATGAGTCGGTGATTCGCAACCGTTGACGAGCAACGGAGCTTCGGTCAAAACAATTTCCATGCCCTGTTTCAGGCACGTCGTCAATGTTTTTCTTCTCATATACCAGCTCGGGACATGTTGCGTTTATGTTGTGTTCATCGCGGAAAATCTTCAATACGTACGTTTCTTCTTTTTTATTAATATTGTTTGAAAAATATTGTTGACGTCATACAGACGCGTTCCGTCTTCAACTTTTCGTGTACGATTGGCCTTTTACATAGAACATTCGACAGTTCGTCCTACGAGCAGCGTCGTGTCTTTATCGATCGAGGCTCTCGCCTCGATCGATAAAAAGATACCGATCGCCTCTTGAGCCTTTGAAGCATACATTTTTCCTTACGTGCAATCGGCTCAAAACTTTGTACTCGGGGGTTTTCGGGATCGCTGATTACAAATCTGCACTCAAAATTTGGAAATTCAAGATGGCGGATCCAATATGGCGGACCATAAATGCAAAAATCGTTTGATGAAAGCGAAAGTTGGTACTCGGGGGTTTTCGGGGTCGCTGATTACAAATCTGCACTCAAAATTTGGAAATTGAAGATGGCGGATCCAATATGGCGGACCATAAATGCAAAAATCGTTTGATGAAAGCGAAAGTTGGTACTCAGGGGTTTTCGGGGTCGCTGATTACAAATCTGCACTCAAAATTTGGAAATTCAAGATGGCGGATCCAATATGGCGGACCATAAATGCAAAAATCGTTTGATGAAAGCGAAAGTTGGTACTCGGGGGTTTTCGGGGTCGCTGATTACAAATCTGCACTCAAAATTTGGAAATTCAAGATGGTGGATCCAATATGGCGGACCATAAATGCAAAAATCGTTTGATGAAAGCGACAGTTGGTACTCGGGGGTTTTCGGGGTCGCTGATTACAAATCTGCACTCAAAATTTGGAAATTCAAGATGGCGGATCCAATATGGCGGACCATAAATGCAAAAATCGTTTGATGAAAGCGAAAGTTGGTACTCGGGAGTTTTCGGGGTCGCTGATTACAAATATACACTCACAATTTGGAAATTCAAGATGGCGGATCCAATATGGCGGACCAAAAATGCAAAAATCGTTTGATGAAAGCGAAAGTTGGTACTCGGGGGTTTTCGGGGTCGCTGATTACAAATATGCACTCAAAATTTGGAAATTCAAGATGCCGGATCCAATATGGCGGACCACAAATGCAAAAATTGTTTGATGAAAGCAAAAGTTGGCACTCGGGGTTTTCGGGGTCGCTGATTACAAATCTGCACTCAAAATTTGGAAACTCAAGATGGCGGATCCAATATGACGGACCAAAATGCTCAAAGTAGCTTGATAAAGATAAAACTCCATATGCAGGGGTTTTTTGAGTCGTTGAATTCGAATCTCAGTTCAAAATTGAACAATAATAATGGCAGTTCCAATATAGGATAATGAAACACAAATCTGGCTTGGTCACTGATACTAATCTGAGCTTATAATTTAAACGTAAATCGCATTTGTTTTGCGGCCTACCACACCTAAAACGATTTTAGTCTTTAGGTACAAATAAATATGAAAAAGTGAAAAAAAAAAATTAAAAAATAAAAAGGCAAAGAATGTATAAAATAAAACGCAAAAAAAAATGTTTTAATCAAAAAGTAAAAAAAAATATGGAGCTAGAAACTCGCTACGTCCTCGCCGTTAGCTCCGGGTAATGCTAAAAGCGTAATTCTATTAGAAATTCAGTATAACAGAATCAAAATATTGAGCAACTCCGATGTTTTAGTAATTCCAGTAAAATCTCCGATTTTGATCCGCGATATTGGATTCGCCATTTTGAATTTCTGGATTTTGAGCTCGAATTCGTAATCAGCGACCCAAAAAACGTCTCTGAATTGATTTTTTGCGTATGGTTTACCTGCTAGATTAGGCACAATTACATTTATTGTCTAAAAAACGTGTTTTTTGTACTGTAGTGATGATCGACATCCACTAAGTGCAACATAAGCCCTTAATAGTGATATTGTAGCAACAATTGATCTCCTAACATCCTAAATATACATTTACATTCGTCGTTATGCGCCAAAAAAAATTTTGTTTCAAGAAAAACCGAGTGGAAGTAGGTGACATAACAATATGTCACTACACTTCAAAGGGTTAACGGGAAATTACCGTCGAGAGGCATGAAAAAAAGCATGATCTTCGGGAATTTTCTTTCGATATAACATAAATACTTTTGGAAATGGGTCTCAACGTATTTTATTCTCCTAACAATGGAGAGTAAATTCAAATTTTATTTAGTGTGAAAAATCCAGAATGGCGGCTCCAGCTTCCGTCAAACCAAACCATTCGCGGCGTGTTTTTATCTGTGCGGGGCACTCCACAGCCTTGCAAGTTAATTTGAAGCTTGCAACGCTGGGTTAAACATTATCAAACTACACCACAATCGGGGGCCTCATCGTTTTTTGTTTTCTGAAAAGCGCTTGGATAACGAAGTGGAATCCGTTTGAAAAAAAGAACCCAATTTTTTTGCATCCAGACGAAAAACAATTTGTCCAAATTAAGGAAGCTTTCCAGTGTAACAGCCCGAAAAATCGCTGTTTTTCGCGATTTTTTTTTTAAAGAAAAAATAATCTAATCGGTCTGGTTTTTTTGTTGTATATTAATTGGGTATTGAAGAATACAAAACAATTTTTTAAAGATCGATTTATTTATTAATTAATATCTATAAAAATGATGAAACAATTGTTGCAGAAAATGCACTTGGATGTGGTGTCCACGTTGGGGGTCACAATTTTGATCTGAAACAAAAAACACAAAAAGATTATTGATCGGTATATAATTGGCTTTCGTGCTATGGAGGCTTTTTTTTTTTTTTTTTGCAAAAATGGCGCCGGTTTGAACAAAAAGTATCGATTTTAGCATTTTTTTTGGCAGTTTTTTTTACAGAAAAATAGGAAGATGTCAAAAAAAAAAAAAAGCTTCCATAGCACGATAAACAATGACGTTAAGAATATTGTGTAAAAAATTCAACTCGATAGCTTTAAAACTCTGCCCTCCAAGTTGGACACCGTTTTGAAAAATGCTGTTTCGAGAAAAACGCGTTCAAAGTTTCGCTGTAGCTGTAGCGCTCCGTTGCCTTCTTCCAAGAAATGCTGTACAGTAACCGAAATAATCTGAATTTCGGCATGAAAATTTCAGGGAATATTCGGAAGAGTGTATACTATTCGATAAAGCAAAAAAAAAAAAAATCGATTTTTTGAAAATTTCACACTGGAAAGCTCCCTTAATTTTTGACAAAAATCCCTTCCCGATAGCCCCGAAAATTGAATTTCGCTTCAATTGCGCAGAGATTCGTGTGAATCGGTTCATCCGTTAAAGCTGTAGACCGCCCCGCGCGCTAAAGAATGCTGTTTCCAGAAAAAGGCATTTAAAATTTAACGTTATAAAAAATCGTATTCAATGTTTGTTTTTGACAACCCAAACAAACAAACGTGTTCTGAACACTTTAAGGATGCGAATTATGTAAAAAAAAAAAATCGAAAGTTTCATCATCACGAATGGTAACCTGTCCTTAATCGAAAGTGTAGTATCCGATGATTCTCCAATGTATATCGATTTTCTAGGGACTGGATAACTGGGTTCCACCAATTGACGTGAAATACTACCAGCTAGCAATTCTGTTGCCTCTAATACTGATCAATTGGATAAGAAATCTCAAGTTCTTGGCGCCTCTCTCGACCATTGCCAATGGCGTGACTTTCGCCGGTTTTGGTGTTATCCTCTATTACATATTCCGTGAAGCGCCGTCGTTTGAAAATCGAGCGGCCGTTGGTCAGGTTGAAAATTTTCCGCTCTACTTCGGTACCGTTTTGTTCGCCATGGAAGCGATAGGCGTAGTGAGTATCGAACAGCAATCTTTCATTCTCTCGTTGTGTATATGCAAGTTCTCATTGCTCCTTCGATTCTGCACAGATAATGCCTCTGGAGAACGAGATGAAAACACCGAAAGCCTTCAACGCGCCGTGCGGCGTGTTGAACGCAGGAATGGGCACCATAATATTCTTGTACGTCGGTATGGGATTCTTCGGTTACATACGTTACGGAGACGAGGTCCTAGGAAGCGTCACATTTAATCTCGCACCAACGGAAATTCCAGCCAAGCTCGTGCAGCTTTTACTCGCTATGGCGATCTACGTGACGCACGCTCTACAGTGTTACGTCGCAGTTGACATTGTCTGGAACGAATACCTGTGTCGCAAAATCAAAAGAGAATCCCACAAACTCATTTGGGAATACGTCGTGAGAACCCTCATCGTGGTCGTTACTTGTAAGTTTGCGTTTGTGTTCGAATGCATTATCGGTCGAATCGAAGATCCCTACAGTCCTGCACGGGCACCGATACACCAATAATCGATTTTCTTTCGTGTCAGTTCTCATCGCCGTGGCGATTCCCAAATTGGAACTCTTCATTTCCCTGGTCGGAGCGTTGTGCCTGTCGGCGCTCGGTCTGGCCTTCCCAGCCATCATCGACTGCTGCACATTTTGGAAGGTCACGAATCGCAATGGCAAGATTTTCATGATCGCCAAGAACGGATCTCTCGTAGCTTTCGGATTTTTGGGTCTAATCGTTGGAACGTACACCAGTCTCAATAAAATCATCCAGAGTTTTCAGTGAACACCGAGTGCCCTCGATCTTGGACACATCCGTTCACGGAACATCCTGACGCAAACGTCCTCTCGATCGCCCTCGAGATCCGATGAAAGGAAGCGACGCAAAACACGCGTCTCCTTACGTGTAGATACAAGATCGTGTAATGTGTCTAGACGAATATGACGGAGAACGATTTTGAAGCACACCAACTGTTGCAGCCGTCGGCGACCTGTTGGACGACACGAATATCGACTGTTCAATATTTTCGTTGCACATGTTAGTCAACGTGTATAAATTAACCTGCGTGATATCGGGGCCTGGAACGAACATGCCCTTTCACTTTTCACCTCCTCCATCCATTTGAAATCCACGCAACTGCTATCCCATGATTTTCAATTATCAGCAAAATAGATATAACAACGTTGATTAACACAGAGAACATTTTCATGGTGAAAAATTACGTTAACTATTTGATTAGCATGACAGCCTTCAATAACTGGCCTGGTATTGTAGGAAGAGATGACTGTGATGGTTCCTTCGAATGTACAAAAAATCATATCAAATTAGGTGGACTCGAGTGCGCGTATCTATGGAAAACAGACAGCTACCTGTTGTATGTACTACGCGCATTGAGCCGGGGAAACTGAATCGTTGATCGATTAGATACTTTAGATATAATATAGGCAGTCGATTCGGTTTACCAACATCAATCCATTTCTACTGTGGTTAACTTTTACGACAATTCGTGTCCAGTTAGAATAAAACATGTTTTTAGGTTATTGCTTCTACTCTACGGAGGATTTTACACCCGTTGACTTGTTGACCGAACGTTACGCAAATATATTTAAGTCTGTTGTTACAGAGTGCAAATATACATTAGCAGGGCTGAAGTTAAATTTTTTTCCTGTTTTCATTATTGAAGAGAAAATCGTGTGCTGATGTTAATCCTTCCACAATTACCAAAAGTTATGCCTGCTGGCTGTGGCGGAAGTCAACAACCAATGCGAGCGGAATAAATAGTTGGCTCAGTATTCTGGATGTACCGAGCTATGTTGCGCAAGCAAAAAAGTTGTCACTGTGGATTTGCGATGCAAAATTATATTGAAAAACCGTAGTAATTCTCGTTTGACGTTTGTCTGGGTTGACAGGCATAACTGCTACCACATACTGACATACTATGAAGTCGCAGTGTCACACTGACCGAGCTGGCTTAAGTGCAAAGGTGATAGCTGATTCGCAGATTCCCAGTGTTCTCCGAAACGGTTGTTTTTTCTTGGGAAAAAAAAAGAAACACGTTTCTCTCTGTTGAACGCGATGAACAACGGCTTTCTCTTCGCTTGCCCAAAATGTGATCCGCCCAGACGAAAACCTAACTGTAGAATTTTTACCGACTGCACATCCTTATGAGCATGTGGAACGTCAACATAACCTTTCAAATTTTCGAACCGAGCTTTCTCATAGATGGTTAAGTTTTTTTTTTTGGAAAACCAAAGCATCAGGCTTTGGAGAATTCCCTAACGCAGAGCTTGACGATTTTTCACACCAAATATTACTAATTTTTTAGAAATCTCGGTTCGCAAATTTCAGGCATCTCTCTCGCGTTCATATTTTACGTGGTATACATCTTTTAATTCGCTTTAAGGTATTTCTTTCACGAACCCCAGTATTTAACAACTGATTTTCCTTTATAATCAAGTAAAAAAGCATCCCAGTGTACTGGTTAAATTTAATGCCAAGTTACCGAACTTAAATTACGACTCTCAAAATTGTTTCCTTTATACGGCGCGTTATGGAGACGATATAGACTGGCCACATTTTTATCCAATAATTTATACATTAAGTAACTCTAGACGCCTGATATAAGCTGCTCACGAGTGTGAAAAAATCTGAAGATTCCGTAACGACAATAAAAACAGGTCCTCACTGAATGTTTAAGGAAAATATTAATTATAAAACTTAAAAAAATGTGACTAGCAGAAGAATTTTCGTCGCTTCCGAGAATATGTACAATGTTTAGGGGGCGTATACAAATTACGTAACGCAACAGTTCGCAATTTTTAACCTCCCCACGTAACAGAACCGTAACGCCTGGCCTAAACGCCCTCCCTCCTAAACGATATCTTTATGAAAGGTGATCTGTAAATAAAAAGTCAACAATTTATCGATATCTATACAAATGTAGCTATCGATATGCGTAGCCATTTTTTAATTTTGGTTTTTTTTTTTTTACAAAATGCCGACAGTTTGGACATGTTTTTCTATCTTCAAGGCCCTTTTTGTATTCAAGTAATCATCAAAAATAGTAATAATCAAAATTTTTAAAATCGATTACGTACAACCTTAGTCACTGCGATTACAAAAATGTTTTTAAAAAATTGAAAATCAGTTGATAAGTTTTTGAGTATTCTCTGAGACAAGGTTGAGAAAGTAGTTTCGAGAGCATCTCGATCAAAGTTTTCGTTCCGTTTTTCTTTATATAGAGTTATGTTTTTTTTCTAGAATATAGATACTTACATTAAAGTATTAAGTCGCGGGCGATATGACGGTTTATTATCTTTATTGTATTTCGCAAAATAATAAGAGCTTGCACTTCATTTATTCTGAAAGATGAGTTTTGAATTTTAAAAACTTGAACATGCAGAAATTTTTCTATTTCTGGCAGTTCTAAAATCGTGACGTAACGCAAACCTCGACCCCCCCCCCCCCCCCCGACGTACGTAGGCCATAAAGCCAGGCCGAACCCCCCGCCCCCTAATTGCGTTACGTAATTTGTGTACGCCCCCTTAAATCTTTTAAATTTGCGCGAATTTTTTTTTCAGTTCATCGTTGGGTATGATAATGGATTTCGACTTATTTTTATTGAGCGCCACTGTAATTTAACCAATAATTCGGAAGGGCCCTCCTCATGCTCCCACGAAACACGGCCTTCCGCGAAAGGAATACCTTAAGTAGAAGATAACCGAAAGTTCCTCAATTATGGCAGTCGTACCAGTACTGCCGTCATATGGAAGAAGGCAGCATACAAAAAAAATCGAAATTGCGTTTTTAGTATCGTTGGAATCAATACAAAATATCTCATAATTCTGTATAAGAAAACGCGTTTACGGTTTTTTTTGTTGTCGATGTCGCCTTCCATATGACGGTAGAGTAGTAAAGCATCGGGTATGTATATAAGGATGAAGCCATGTTATTGTATTCATTGCATTGGTACGCAAGGATGCACGTCTGGATTAACTTCGCTGATCTACGCTACTGCATCGGTGAAATGTAACCGAAAGAAGAAAATTGTATTGACCCGAAGGATGAACTTTGGGAGCGAGAACGTCCATTTTCATATTGTAATCCGAAGACAGTACAGACGCGCTTTAGAAACTTTTTAAAACCCATCATGCATATATAGAAGGAAAAAGAACAACAATAAATATACACCGAAAACAGTATCGTGCTGACCGACACTCGATGCGCGCAGTCTTCGACACTTGCGTCACTCGAATAAATCCGCTGACGATCGGTGTACGAAGTCATTAATAAAAATCGCGACACGCCGATCGGTCGAATTCACTGCAAATATACGTGAAAAAACGTTTTCACTTGTTCCACCGTCCGTTGAGTTCCCGTATTCCTACCGTCAACCTAACCTCAATCCGCGCGACGTCGAGCCCGTATCGAGCGTAAATCCAGCATGGAAACAACGACGAGGCGGCTAAAAAGTGGCCGAACATCAAGAACCAAAGCGTCCAAAGCTTTCAAGTACGAGCATTTTATTTTGTTTCTATTATATTCGTGAAATTTCGAACAACGTACGAAGGTCGGGCGTCTTTCAGGAATGTTCCGACAGCCCTGCTGCTGAAGAAGAAGGCGGAATGCGACGCGAGGGCCCTGAAGATCGTGGAGAGAATGATGGAACCGAAGGTCGACGTCGATTGGCTGCTGACCAGCGTAAGCCGATAGATAACTCAAAAGCGTTACCTGCTCATTTTCGTATCGTAAAAATGCGTTACGGCGGCTGAACGCACTCGTATTGCAGTTGGGCGCGATAAGCAAATGCCACGTGGAAGATGCTGCGGAGGAGAGATCGATAGTGAAACTGTGCGGGTACGTCCTCTGCGACAATCCCCTGACAAAAGTCGTCGCCAAGCGCTATCAAATATCCACCCTGAGGAACAAGGTTTACGACATCGACAAAGTGAGAAATTACTGCAGCTATGGATGTTACCAAGCCGCTGAATATCTTATGGATCAGATGCAGACGAGTCCTCTGTGGGTAAGGGACTCCGAGGAGGTGCCAACGTTTCGCCTGTTGGCCAGAAAGAGAAACACGCGATTTCCCAGCCCGCCGGGTGTCGAAGTCGATCTTCTGGGCGTTAAACTTCCGGAGGATGAGGACGAGGTGGCTACCGGGTTGCGCGACGAGGCTAAGAACGATCGGGAGAATAAAAAAACAAGAGAGGAGAAAGACTCAATCGGACGAGATTCCGTAAGACCGGAGAACAATGAAGAAGATGGACTAGCGATTAGTTACGAGGTGGAAAATAATTTTAGGGCAGAACAGAAAGAAAATTCTGCCGTGTTGGCTTCAAATGTTGCTGAGGATATCGCAAAAGCGGTTGCGCCAACGCCCCGGGACGAGAACTCCGCTGAGCAGTCTGCAGAGGCTGCAGAGAAGATACAGTCAAAGCTCCAGGTCGAGCACTCTGCGGTGCAACTTCCAAAAGCTGCGGATACAACACCGCTCGAGTTACAAAACGGAAATTCCACTGCACAGTCACCGAAACCTGACGCTGTGATCGCAGGCCCGAATCTATCCCAGCCAGTGAGAAAATCTTCTGCGAGAAGAAAATTGGAGAGGAGACAAGACAAAATATCGACGAATGCTACAATTTGCTTTAACGCGCTGACCTCCCGTGTGGAGAATTGCTTCAGAGAGTGGATAACGGGAAAAACATTGAGTCTCTTGCACGGTGAGATGGAAGAGAAGCGGGAGATCCTTGAGGGCGTGCAGCGAGAGGAGAGATACGCGATATTGTGCAAAAAACTGAATCAGCTTCAATTGGAGGTGAAACGAGGGTCGAGCGAGGGTATTGGCGATTTGAGACCGGCACCGGATTTTTTGGCACTGCGCGAGGAAGCCAGAGGATTGGAATTAAAGGTGAGATAGAAAATGTCTTGCTACATCCTCGCCCACTGACGGTCTACCATCTTGACGGGTCTCCATAAACTCGGAGCCCAAAAAACAGGTCGATTTTCTATCATTCTTTTCAATGAGTGTATTCGGATGATGAAGTCGAGATTTTACACCCAATTAATATATAGTCTTGCCAAGTTTATTGTTTATTGAAAAATATTGATAAACAATGAAGTAATTATTATTTAAACAAAGGGCCGCCGTTGCTGCATGGTCGAGCGGTGTAGGTCGTTCTGGCAACTAGGGTGATTGGAAAAAAAAAATTGACAAATTATTTTTAGTATTATAACATAACTTTCGTATGCTCAGATACTTTTCTGGAAGTATGAAAATTACAAAATGGCTGAAAAAAAAGTTTGTTTCTTGACGAAAAACAAACAACTTTAATCATTTGTTTCCAACAACTGGATAAGGATATTTAAGAAAAAGTCATCTGATCATCCGATAGAAAATATTATGAACTATCACCCGTCCAAATTTGAAGTGAATCGGACGAATAGATTTTCAGATACGACCTACACCGTTTCACCAAACAAAATTTCGAGAAAAACGCAAGAAAGGATAAATCGCAGCAGAGTGGTTCACCGTCGTGATAAATCTTTTGATTATTCACTTGGAATCGAACAGGTACGAGCTTTTTGGCAAGGGAAGACTGCCTTCGATCCGACTAATTCGAAGCTCGCAGACTGCTCCCCGAGAAAGAACGATGAGGACGTCGAGACGATTCTACCGATGATAGATTCGCATGCACCCCACGTCCAGCGGCGCCGAATCTTCCTCGATAGATTGAACAAAGTCATGCCCGATCTGCTGCGAGCTCTGGTCGACGAAAATTATGGTGGTTCTGCGTACGTCTATGCCGCCGACAGATGCGCCGGTGTAAAAGCTTTGGTCAGCACATTTTCCCTATCCGCGACGAATATAGTATTCAAAACTGCCGAATGGACGCTCGTCTCGCTCGTTATCATCAAACTGTGAGTATCGCCATCACTCCCCGCCTAGCGAATGGCGCGCAGACGTTAAAGAATTCCGCTAAGTTTTTATCACGCTCTTTTTCTTTCTTCGTTGCCGCAGATTGGGAATAATGGATCCGAGAACGAGATATTTGCTCTCGCGCAAACAGGCACACATGCACATATCCTTGATCCTCATGTCCTACAAACTGCAGTCTAATTATCTCGATAATTTGATTGCGTCGCTAACCAGCCCACCGAACACCGATGAAACTGAGATCCAGCCAGAAGTTTAACTGCAACCATTTTTTTAAAGTTGGAATCGATCTAATACTCGTATAAACACAGATACATACATGATGTCCCTTTTATCTTGAGGCTTTTAAATTGAGACACGCATCAATACTTTCTATCAACAACAATAATTTTTTGAGTCTAACTCAAGTCTAACAAGGAACATCACTTAACTGTCCACCTCCGATTTTGTTTAAATTCATATATCTGATAAAGCATACAAAACTATTAGACACGTACTTTTTTCTAATCTGCGGGAAAACGTTTCTAAGGGGGGAAACGACTCCTCAAAGAAAGACGTGTCACTCCTTAATTTCAGTTTTTTTTTCAATTCTATAGTGCGTTTTTCATCGCTTTGCATTAGAAGAATTCTGGTTTTTGTTTCATTCAGATCGGTGGACTGCATGTGGGTGAAACTGCAAAACCACCCCTTAACAGGTATTTTTTGGAACCGTTGTCCTTTCCTTAAAACCGTTTATCCGCAGATCTAAAAAAACTTCTCTAATAGTTTTCAATGCTTTTTTACATATGAGTTTCAACAAAATCGACGGCGGACACTCAGGTGATGTTCCTTGTAAGTGGTAGCATTCGATAATTCCCCCCCCCCCCCACCATTCAATTTATACCGGAAATTTACTCCGTACGTTCAGACTTGAGCAATTGGGTAATTGATTAATATTTTCCAAATCCAGTTGAATAATCTTGAATCTAATATTTACAGCTTAAGTTTTGTTCAAATATCGATGTGATTAGGTTATACACAAATCACAGCTATTCAACGATTTGATTCTTTCTCATACATAATACTATTATTTGCCGAAGCCAGAGTTGAACAATTTTTTACACAGTTCGTGTGTGTGTGTACACGTACACGTAAACGCGCTCGTATTTCCGTTTGCCTTTTATATATATAAAAAAAAAAGTGGAAGCCATTGGAGCGAGAACTTGTTTTAAATAGCGTTTTGAATGGATACCGAGGAGACACCTTTGAGAGGCGAGTTCGGACAATCGAGACCCAGCCGATCGAGTTGAGGCGGAGACAACGACGGCTCGTCCTTGCCGCGATTGCCGATTTTCTCGTTCAGAGCCTCGTAAAGACTGTGCACCGCCTCGTTGTGCTGTTAGAAGAGAGAGAATGAAGAAACAAAAAATGAAGAGACGATTTCGATAGTGAAATGTCGAAAATTACCTGACTGGTCGGTTGAAGAGCCTTGACGAGGGACTGAAGCCTGGCGGGTGGCAATTTCGGATAAATGTACCAGAGAAGTTTTAGGAGATGCCTGGTGACGTTGTCGCGTCCAAGACCGGCCAGGAAGAACTCGTCGAAAATCACTGTGCAGAAGGCCTCATTCGAGAACTCATCCGCCATGTTGAGAATGAGAAGGGACACCTGTTAGCATGGAGGCGCGAAAGAAGGGGCATCAGCTGGGTTGATCGTTTCTTAATCGTTATTTTGACGATAGTCGGGTCATGATTATAGTAGGATTATTGATACCGTACGTATTTCTGTATGATGTTTACCGGTTGATGGCAGGTATCGTCCGTTCGAACAATCTACTTACGATCGATCGATTTTCGATTCTTTAAATCGAGGAACATCAACTTTTCCGCGATTGATACATTTTGGAACTTATAATCACTTGCGTACAGGATTGAATAGTTATTTTTATCGTGATTATAAATATTGACGAAACTGCGATACTGCCAATGTTTCGGGAAAAAAACACTGGAGAAAACTGGATTGCGAAGAATGCAAATGAAGTGTACATACGAAAAGAAACGAATAAATCCAATGACTCCGTGTTCGTCAATACTTGTGCTTCATTTACGCCCTCGGCGTAAGCTTTAGGAATAGCGGATGAAGTGTTTTCATTTTTTTTAAAAGTTCATTCTGCCTACATAGATAGCCTGCCCTAGGGTATTAACTTTAATTTGTAACGATTTAGTAAAAAGTCAAAATATTGACAGAGTTATGACGATTTTTATGAAGGATCAGATCGCTCGCTGTGCTACGGCGTACCGCGCTGTACCCTCTTTCCTTTTGAGTTTTTCTCGAAACCGTTTTACGAAACGCTGCAAGTCGCATCTCAGAATTTATTCGTCCGATTCGCTCCAAATTCGGACAGAGCATAATTTATAACATTTTCTATCGTATGGCCGAATTATTTTTTCACATGCTTATCCATTTGTTGAAAAATGATTAAAGCGGTTTATTTTTTTAAATCCAAAATCAAACGTTTTTTCTACAGCTTTGCATTTTTGTAATTTTTTAAATTACATAAAAACATCTGCTCATACAAAAGTTTTATCGTTATAACAAAAGTACATTTCTTCATTTTTCATTCAACATCACCGTAGTCGCTAGAACTACCTACGCCGATTGTCCGTGCAGCAACAGCGGCACTTTGTTCCAATAAAAATAACTTCATCGTTTCCTAACAGTTGTCAATATTTTTAAAAAACTCAAACTTGGCACGATGATATATTAATGTGTAAAATCCCGGCCTCGTCATCCCGATACTATTATGAGAACAAAACATGCAAAATCAACCTGCTTTTTGGTCCCAAATTTATGCAGATCCGTTAAAAGCCCTCGAGCTAAGCTACACGAATATACAATATACATTCTGATGACCTTGGCATGACCTAACCTACAGAATATGAATTAAAAATTCTGATGACCTTGGCAGATATTACGAAGGTCGAACTAGGGGGGCAACCTCTTTCCCCCTTTAGAACCGAACTCTCATTTGAATTTGTTAAATTCAGTATACCTGCGTTCCGATATGTCAGCCTGTAATACGTGAAACGATCCACTCTGTATATGTAGTTTACGGATTTTTCGCTTACGAGAGTGTGCAGGAAGGGATCCTCGAAGGCTCTCTGAGCCTGGCAATTGGGTAGGGTCGCGAGAACTCGCATGAGACCTCGTGCATCCCCGCGGGTTTTTCCAGCTCCGCTGCCGTGCATGCCACCGCCCATGCCGCCACTTCCTGCCGCCCCGCTCGCACTTCCGGTCACCCCGCCAACGTGCAGGGCGTAATACATGGAGAGGACAGCCGCGACCCCAGAGAGCTGCGAATACGCCTGGCAAGCGTCGGGTGGCGGTCCAGAGTGCTCGATTATCGCGATCGCGCTCGCCCTCTCGTCCGGTGGCAATTTACTGTTCAGCTGTCTTATTTGATCGTCCACCATGAGGGACATGAGAGCGGGCAAAAACTTCGTCACTATTTGACTGTCGAGCTTGGGCTCTTTGAAATCCTGGGACTCGATCATCTGCCAAGCCGAGAGCCCGAGCGCGAGCATCCTCAGGAGCAGTATAAGAACGTGATTGTCGCGCGGCATCGATTCCCCGTTTATCAAATGGAGGGCTATCTTGACCGCGCTGCTCGCCAGAAAGTTCACCGCGTAAGGGTCGCACAGGGTCATACTGAGGTCGCCGAGAACCTGCTCCTGGCCTCGCTGTCCGTATGCAAACAAAACAACATCGTATTCGAATAAATAAGCAAGTATCGAGATGTACACGAGAAAGAGCAGGGGAAAACTTTGCAAGACATTTTTTTATACGAAACTATAGTGGAATTCGTCAATTTTTCAGACGGAACTGAAAATATGTTTGGAATGTTCCGAAATATTAAAAACTGGAATTTACAACAAAATGTTGGTTTGTATTCGGATACCCATTTTATTCTACGCCCTAAAAGAGTTTTTCAGATACCTGGTCAAAGGTTAGACTATCAATAGTGCATCATAGGGGTATGCTCCAGGAGGAGTTTGGTGAAAATCGGGGGTACACTGTAGATTTGAAAGAAATTTGAGTTTTTGGGTAAATGGCTTTTTGCCTCATAACTTTCGCGACTGTGGAGTTATCCGGTTAAATTTTTGTACGGAAGTAGACTATGGTAAACAGTATATTTGGATTGTTTTTGCAGATATCAATAAGACGGTTTAGATTTCGAGGCGGTTTAAATTTAGAACAAAATTTCTTCGCGGTGTTAATTTCCCTAAATTTTGCACATAAACAGTATTATAATACAAATAACGTGATTCAGTTTGGAAAAAATCGACCAAACACTTTCCGGTGCTTGAATTTTCAATGTAACTGTCATGCTGTCACTTTACGAAAGTTTGAGATTCTTGTATAATTTTTTGCATACATGTTAACGTTGACATGTTAGGTGAATTTGAATTTTTCCGAATGATTTTAAAGTGAAAAGAAAGAACAGTGATGCAATGATTTTGCATAAAAATTATTGTTGAATTTTATTATACAAAATAAAATGGCGCAACTTTTCCCTATATGTTTATTCATTTTTTGACAAAAAAAATGATTACTTGTTACTTTGGTCGACAATTGAATTTTTTCTACAGCTGTTTTCATCATTTTCAAAATTTCGAAAAGCTCTCCGATCATGCGAAAAACGTTATTATAGGGAATCTCATTTTTTTATTTTAGGATAGGTTAACGTTATTATAGCGACACTAATTTTTTCTATATTTCACTTCGAATTGTTTATTAGCATAAAAAAAACCCCCGTTTTTTGTACGTATGTATTGTCTGCAGAATCCTGATTTTGTCATTCCATTACTCTGACTCGAAAAAAATGTTGAGAAGTTTGTAACTCGTTTTATGTATATCTTGAGGAAGCAAGTACTCATTATTTACTAATGAGCTTTTTGAGGATTGTGGGATACGGGGATTTTTGAGCCAGGCCAACTATACTGTCCCTTTGTTTTGTATTACGTTTTATAAACTTTGTTCCTGTTCTATTCGCGAACTAGTTTACCCTTATGCTGTCAAGAAAGCCCTGCAACTCCCGGGATCTTTTAACGTCCACGTTCTTCTCTCGTATACAAGCGTCGAGACACCAAGTGAACTTGTGACAAGGATCCACCGAGATTATGTCCTGGATCTCAAGATCGTGTAGAGCCATCAAGAGCTCAGCTCTGAGGGTGCAGTAGTGTATGTTCTTCGTTCGGAGGAACAGAGTCCTCAGGAATTGGAGCACCATGTCGTAGAGCTTCACACTGTGGCCTATCATGTGAGCAAGCTTTTGTACTACTTCTCCTTGTCTTCTTACCTGTGTGCGAGATAATCGAGGTTCGTTCAGAAAGGAAAGAAAGTCAACTTTTTTGGTATTTTTTATCCGTTATCGTGGATCTTTGTGGATTTTCATAGAGAACATTTTCATGAGAGTGAGAGGGCATTGAGCAAATGTATTGAAAAGAAGCGTCGAATAACCTTAGGCGACGGTGTAAAGAACAGACTGTTCAGATTTCTGTGGTCGAAGAGAACCTGCTCTTTCTCGATAATATATTTGCTGAAGAGAGGCGAAACTTCGTCGCCGAAGAGACTCTGGTTGTCCTTCCATATCTGTCGCTTGACTTCGGTATCTGCGCTATTGTACAGTTCCTTCTCCCGCACTAAAACTCTGAGATACTTGTCATCGATGTGTGGCGTATTGCGCAGTATGCACATGACTACAGGCCTTAGCGCGGCAACGCGAACGGCGGGAAAGCTCTTAGTCAAGAGTTCCTTGAGCCTCTTGTCGTGGCTAGTGCCGTTCTTCTCACTTCTCTCCGCTCCGATCTCGTTTATACGCTTTACCAGCTTGTCGCGCAATTCCTCGAGTACAGAGGCGTGAAAGTCCAATCTTCTCACGCTGTGAAGATCGAGGAGCGGCAACATTGGCCGCAACGAAGGCAACAGTACGCCGTTCTGCAATTGAAATTCCTCGATCGCTTTCAGAGGATCGGTACAGCTCGTGAGAGCGTCACGGAGAAATGTTTGACCTGGTATGTCGAGATTCTCGAGGCCGTCGTTGCTCGTCGCCGTTGTGGTTGTCGTTGACGTCGACGTCGCCGAGCCAACGTTGTTCCTCGTGACGCTCATCTTTGCGACGAGAGTTTTACTCTTTCTACCGCTCGCGTGTTAACTTGATCGGCGAACCTCGTAACAGTGAAAACAGCCACAACTTTCACTTATTACGCTGTTGTTTACATAATAAACAACAAGATACCGACAACCACCGTGCAACTTAACGTTACATGCGCATGGACGCGCCACGCCGCGGGGAGATACCGTACTCCCGTGGAGGCTAGAGTGGGAGGAGTCCGAGCTGTGCATTTCAAAGTGGCTACCAGAGAGACTAGAGAGAAGGAGTGGACACAACATAGGCCAATACATAGCTCCAGCGTCTTAAACATGGAGACTAGAGTAAAGGAGTCCGAACACATATGGCGGTATGGGTGAAAAAGTAACATGTAAAAGCGATGATATTTCCTTGTTTGAAATTCAGCCACGGTAGCGCTCTTGTTCCAAAGATACCGCTGTGAAGTTTCGTGTTGGTCATACAACGAAGTGAGCTCTGACTTTTTTTTCCGTTTTATACGTCTTTATTCGCAGTGTATTTCTTTCGCGTGTGTATAAAGTGTGTATAAAGTGAAAAACACATTTTTCAATCTCACAACATCTCTGCCACCTTCGTATCTGTTTTTTGAGGATTGTGAACATTTGATGGGCGTCTAAGAAACAAATAAAATATCGGTGGTCCCGAAATTAACGTTTATTATTCATTCATCGTCAGTATTTTTGTTTTGCGAGAGTTTTCGGCTATAATTAGCAGTCCATAATTTCGGTTCAGTTTAAAAAAAAATTACTTACATTTAGGAGCAAAAATAAAACTGATTTTTTCATTTCGACACTTAGTTTATGAGCAATATTTATTGCGAAAAAAAACTTTCCCGACGAGGGTGCGATCCCGGGCTCTGGCGCACGTTACTTCAGCGTGCTAACCATTGAGCTATCACTTGCATCACTAGAATAAGTCGTTTTTCAATATTTAAGCAGTTCCCCCTGGATGGAGTTGTAGTTGTCTAATGTCTCTCACTTTTTGAGCGTTTACATATGAACGAGTATGAACTGTATTATAGGTATGACCGTATTATAACTAGTATGTAGGTATAATTGTATTATAGGTATATCTAGTATGAACTGTAGTATAGGCATCACTGACTGTTCACTGGGTGATCTGGGTTATTGCAATTTGCACAGCGGAGGAACTGTTTGTCTGATGAGTTAATTGAAGTGCATTTTCCGGGCTCCCGTGAAGCGTTACACGCAGTGGTATGTAAGATTGCAATTTACAATCGCATGACCCAGTCGATGATATTTTCTGTATACTGTACGCACCATAATCTCAGTCGGATATAAATTGTTATGCCATTTTTTATTTTTTTTTAAATTAATTTCATATAATATAATAATATCATAATATAATAATTCTAATATTTCTAGGCAATTAGCTGAGTAATTGCACTACGACTTAAATGTAGAAACATCTGAAGGCACTACTACAGCTACACGAGATTTTGCCACGTCCGAAAAGGATAAGACCATAAAATTTCACTTCCCTCTTTTTGCCTACTCCTAGCGCAATAGCACGGGATTAGGGTAAAAAGGGAGATGTGTGAAAGGAATAAATTTAGGCTTCAAGTACTCCCGTAGTTAAACTTTACGAGCATGACTTTGATAGATGCAGCTACAGTTCAGAAACCTTAATTTATTGCTGACTGCCGTCAAGCTGGGTGGCCAGAAACATGAAGCAAATACACGTTGGTGGATTGAGAAAGTGATACAAAAATGGTACGTTGTCAAATGATGGTTGTTCAGACTCAGACGAAGGGCCTTCGGTCTGGACCTGGTACGTTCGGCAGCACAATGGCAGAGGGTGAGACGGACACTCGCTATGTTTACAGTGTTTCTCCGATGTCTCGGTGGGTCACTTCGAGGAAGCGAATATGTGGAATCGGTCTTGCAATCGATTTGTGTTATTACACCCTAAATAGAAAATCTCACGCAAAGAAAACGGACTTAGATTATACGACACAGAACTCGAGTACGGATCGCGCTACGAGGTTGAAATCGGCTACAAGAGAGTTTTCTCGTTCGGATGATGACGCGACTCCCCGTTGGTTGAAACAAAAGTTCTCTTTAAACACAACAGTCGGCTGAGCAGAAGAGCTGATCTCTTAATTTCTATATACAAAAGGTGACTATTTTTCATTAAGCTTCCGAGAGTTCCGACCCCCTCTGAGAAGCAGGAAGAGTTAGATATATCGGATCTCTATCATGTCACCTTGCTTGTCCCTACAATAGGTATCGAAGCTCCGGCCGGAAAACTTTTATTCCTGCTCTCATGCAGAGCAGAAAAATATAGCAAAGCGGCTCGTGACACGAAAATTCGTGCATTTGCATTGTACGCAGTTGTTAAACCAGGTAAGAGTATATCTTCGCCATGGTAGGTATCTCGAACGCTTATATTTTTAGTTGCGGTAAATATAGAAATAGCAGGCTCTATTGTTTCTCGCACGTGTATGAATACGTGTGTTTTGACCAAAAAATAGAGAATAACGTCGTACTTGACAATTTATTGATAAAATGAATTAAGGTTACGCAACTTAAAAGTGTCAGCTTAAGTGACAGCCAATAACACAGACAGCTGATGACAACTCATGCGCAAAAGATACGTGTATGAATAGCACATGGTTGCTGCTTCCGCCGCTTATGCGGAACCTTGTTTCAAGACACTTTTACGGACACGCCAGAATCCGGAGATTGGACTCTTTTCCTATAGTGTCCTTGGGTCTATTCGATACTTTCGTGAAATATTCTAAGTTGATAATGCTAAGACGAATAATTCAATTATGATTCAAATCCATCATACACGCGAATAATGGGTTTCATAAAGTTTTCAACAATAGACTTTTATTCATGTAAAATATTCAAAAAACCTGTGCAACGTACATATATATGCATGCAAGTCACTCGACTACTAGCGCGACAGTACGGCAAGAACATTTTGTGAACAGCATTTATCTATCAGTGCAGGGGGCTGCCTTGGGTCTATGGCACGCTCTTACATACAGGTCTTGAAACGAAAACCGTGAGGATGGCCCATTTCACGGGCGGTAAACTATCTCTCCTTGTGACCACCAGAGTAACGCTGTGATGTAGGGATGGAAAATCAGCGCATGCGCGATGCAGCTCAACAGTGTCAAACGCTGCGAAAATCGTAGCTTATGTGTCATACGTTTAAGACGGAATGACACCTCATCGCGGTCGGTATGGTAGAACAATTATAGATACCCAAAAATCTCTAAAACGGCTCTTCAGATCCCGTCGAAATTTTGCCAAACGACGGCAAATAGATAGACGAACAGCTGTTCGCCCCTCAAAATTTCTAAATTTGAGAAAAGAAATGTAGATTGGCTTATCATCAGCTGATATACGTTTTTTCTCTTAAATTCAGAAAATTTGAGGGGCAGAAAGCTGTTCGTCTATCTATTTGATGTAGTTTGGAAAAGTTTCGACGGGATCTGAAGGGCCGTTTCAGAGATTTTTGGGTATCTATAATTGTTCTACCATACCGACCGCGATGAGGTGTTATTCCGTCTTTAAGGATTTGAAAGTAACAAAAACCGAGGTAATTTCTTGTACCAAGCATGCCCTCATTGTAAATGCTATACCTATTACAGTTCATTACAAGGTAAGTAGTAATAATTATAGTAAATTATTTTTATATAATGCCTCAGCACAATCGGCATAGCATCAGCGAGGTTATCTAAAAAGACTGATGGGTATAATTTATTTAAAAAGAGAATATTTTCCCTATTATTATGGATTATTATTTGTTTCATTTTTTTATTTACTTTTTTTATTTGTAATTAATTATCTTAACTACTTTCAATCATTTTCATTTCATGACGTAGCCATACTTCGCAGTCCTTTCGCAGGCAGTTGTGTATTCGAAATTTTATCTGTCCCGAATGAAAATGATAAATAGTTGTTCAAATAAGTTCCTCTATCACTTCTTGACATATTTATTATTTATTATTGCTTTCTCTTTGTTTTTAATTTTTGTATAACACCTGAATGTTGTCAGTGCTGCGAGAGCGAGACGCACCGGAAACTGACATACAGTTTATTTCAAGCAATTTTTTTCTTTATTTTATTGATTATTATTTATTTGACGGCGCTTTAAACACTGAACATTTTTCCGGCACTTTTGTTTTGCCGGTTTTGCACCGCGGTACTACACATGGTTTCGCCATTTTTTGAGACGCGATAGCGTCTCACACGCCAAGTGTCTTTAAATGATTAATTGTATATTAAATTTAATATAAATTACACTCTATAAACTTGAAATAAATTAACATATAAAGTTAACAAAGTAATTGAGAGTCAAAAACACGAAACGATTTGTAGCACAGTATCACTCACTCGCAGATCTTAGGTTATGTTTCAGTCGAATATAATGGTTAACGTATTTCCATCCCCACCTATGTTCATCCCTAGATCACAGCGCCGCGCCCCGGTACTAAAAACCCGGAACACAAGCGATCCAAACCACGCAGTAGGAAATTCACTTCGTTTCAAGACCTGTATATAAGACCGTGGTCTATGGATACATCTTGTATTTTGAAACTCCAAAAATTTCATGTTGCCAGCTCAGTCGGTAACATATTACCAACCGCAAATAAAGAACACCGGTCAAGTAATCGAGGCCGTCATTTATACATGGTTAAATACTCCGACGCATGCGCGCTGCGGATTCCGCGTCGATATCCCGTGTTGTTCCCAACGCGATTTTACAAGGGAAAAAAACCAGCCTTGAGATATCCTCCTCGTCTCAATATTGAAATGTTTCACACTATTTTTGTTACTCCCGAAGAAAACCGTCCAAGCATCGTTTCACAGCGGCCCACGCGAGGAACTTTTCGAGCCGGTGGACGCGGTTTCCAAAGATGCCCGCCGGAAGACGCGCGCGTCGCGCGGCGCGCGGCTGGCTGCGAGTTACGCTACTCGTGCAGTTCGCCAGACCAAGCGTGCGAAAGAGAGAGAGAGAGAAAGCGCGATAAAGACGCCAGTGAAGCCTGAAAAGCCACGAAAGTCGGGGCGCTGCAAGCGAGACAAAGAAGAAAAAAGAGCGCGGGAGTGCGTCTGAGAGTGTAAGAGCGAGGCGGTGCCAGTAACGTGAAAGAGAGGTGAGGAAATTTAGTTGTGAGACAGCGCGACCGAAACGAAAATATACGTCGAAAGATCTCTCGAGGGTCGTACTATCGTGTGTGTTTTATTTCGCATTCCTTTTTTCCTCACCACATCCGCCTATCTCTCTCCCTCTCTCCTTATCTACGTTTTCGTATTTTTTTTCTCGGGAAATTTCGGGCACGCTTCGTCTCGTACTAGACGGCACGCGTTTTCGAGAAGACATCGCTCGCCCGGTCTCGCTTAATTCCCAACGTGCGCGTGTCCTCTATATATACCCCGCATACATATACATATATATAACGTTTGTTTTTGCTTTTCTCTGCGGTGGTCAAGAGAGTCGCGCGGTGCAGCGCGCATATAACATTGTTGGAAACGCGCGGGCAAAATGTCGTCGGTGGATTCTCTCACCGACTCGGAGCTCCGTACGACGCTCGCCGAGTACGGTTATCCGGTGGGCCCGGTGACCCAAACCACCAGGAAGATCCTTGTCAAGAAGCTGAAAAATCTCATGGAGGCGAGGCGCCCCACGGGATCGCGGCATTCTCTCGCCGCCAGGTAACGCTGCCATTACATCTCCGTCCCTTCCCTCGGCATCCCTCATCCTCGATGCGATCCCAATAGTCGCCGCATTTTCGGCTATCTCCTTTTTTGTGTCAAATAACACGATCTGTCGCTTTCGTGCACACTAGCATTCCCATCCTATGAAATATACGTTGCTGTAACTACGCGCATGCATATATATTCCCAAATTCGTATAGCTATTGCAAAATCTATATGATTTTTGCACAGCTAAAAATTATACTAGCAAAGCAAGAAGTGACACCATTTATTTTTCGCTTCCCTGTATAAATACATGGAAATATCATTTCCATGTAAATTGCATTATTATTATTATTATTATTATTATTATTATTGATATTATTATAAGATTAGATTGTTCCATCCATCCTCCAGTTTGTTCGGATTTGTTATTAATGATAATAATTGTTATTATTGTCATTTCTATGTGAACCTTTCACATTTTTTACGCCTGGGCCGTTATTCGACTTAAGGGGTTAGACTACTGCAGAGCCCTAAAAATCAGGATTAATTTTTGTTTTAATTTTAAAGGAATCATAAAGATGATGGAAAAATCAGTTGGAAATTTATTTGTACTTACATTAACAAAGTTGGGTACCGAATTTTATAAAAAAATAATAATGAAAGAGCAATCTCGTTAAGCACCTTTGAACGTAAGAGGCACAACGGTATACTTAATTTTGGCCACCGAGTTGATAGGACACAGAAAAAAGGAGTTTTCTTTGTAAAATAGATGATATTCGTTAAAATTTGTCGAAACTTTTTTTTGTTGTGTTTCAATCAGCCAAAAAAAAATATTTGAATTTTTATTTCGATTTTTCGAGGAAAATGGAGAGTATTATAGTAAGTAGCTAATAGAAAAAACTACACTGCATTAGTATACCAAATTTCAGGTCAATCGGTTCATTGGATGATAAGGAATCGGATACACACTTTTCGAAAATGCATTTTCAAGAAAAACGCGTGTAAAGTTTTGATAGCAGTTCTATCGTTTTAATCGTATAGTTGCCCTCAATCTACAATTATGGTCCTGACGTTTGCATCGTTGAGAAGCAACGAAAATTCTTTTCTCTCTTGTTTAGGTGATTTGAAGTCTAGATTTCTAAGTAAGCAACTTTGAAAACGATCGAGGGTTTTATGTAACGAAGATTCACTAAAAGAAATTCGAGCAATGGAAAAATAATAATTTTCTGTGCATTCCAACGATGCCAACTTCAATCTCGTCTGCAATTCTTGCAGCATATGTTGGGCCTTCCTGTTCAATTCGAGTTGTCTGAAGCAACCAGAGATTTTTTGAAATTTTCGAAGTAGTCTACCCTTAAGTCTTTCCACCTTAAAAACTTTGTTTACAACTGCAATCATTGTCCTTACTACTGTAAATTTTATAGATAATATGCATAGTCATATGTGTGCACATACATATCTGGATAAAAATGAATATTTACAACAAAAAAAGTTTATTTTCATATGAACCTTTCTTTGCGGAGGCGATTCTGCCGCTGCACAGATTAAAGACGTTCCACTTTACTATTGTTATTCCAATTGCCTGGTTTTTTTACTTGGAAAAACGAAATCCATGCTAGACAACGAAGTAAAACATTCCGGGCTCAATTCGTCCACATTTTAATTATGCAAACTGATTTAAAAAAATATATATTTGCACTTTTGTCATGACAAATAGATGCGTTTAAAATCTGGATAGATCATTGATGAAATATATAAGTACAGTTGTCACGTGTACTGCGATAAAGTAAAAAAATCTGACAAATTTACGTACGTGCACGCACATAAGACTTTGTGCATGTGTTTGTTTGCAAAAAGAATAACGGGTGGCCCTAAATTGATCATTGTAGTACTCGCGTTAGCAACTACGATGAGGAAGAGAACGGCGAATGGATTTTCAAAATTGGTTCACGATCGCAGCAGTTATTGCGTCGAACCTTTATGGACGTGGGGAGTTTTTTTCCGTGACCACGTGTTCATAATACGGACGTATTTATCTGTCTAAAAGATGCATCGAATTTGACGTTTTTACTTGAAGCTTCGGCAGATTTTTGGGAGGTGGAAGAAAATTATGGAAGAAAGGAAAACTTTTTCTTTTTAAGTAACTTCCCATGGGGCCTAACCTTTATTAGTATTAATAATATTACTGTTATTACTATTATGATTGTTATCATTATTGAAATTTTATTTTTACCTATTATAATTTTACATGTACAACATCATTGTTAAAATTATATTTTTTCGTTTATGATCACTATCCATGGCTTTTACGCATATAGAAAACCGGGAACACTTCTTTCCTCCTGGAATAATCGGGGAAAGGCTAGGGATGTTTCCAAAATTTACTTTTTGCGAGAATTACGAGAAGGAAAGCCGACTTGAAGAAAAAAAAACGGAATACTATAAAAATCAATATTTTTGTATATTTTCAATGTTTATATAATTCTTCACTATGTACAAAAAAAAGTCATGTGAGCGCTAAACGTTGAAAATTTCAAACACAAAACTAATTAATTCTAAAGCTCTATACATATGCATTTGATTTGTCGATACGCAACCACACAATTATTATTGCAAATAAGTGTTTATATTTGGTTTTTATTCATTAGAACCGCCATAAATTTGTTTATAATGAAGAACAGATTCTGTATTTACTTTCAATGTATTTTTTTAACTTTACAGTGTTTGAATTATTTTTCTAGTTTCAGTTTTTCTGTAAATTTGTCATTTTAATAATTAACATTTTCATATGTTTGGTCTTAAAACAAATGTTCTTTATCTGACCCCAATATCCCTGGAATATTGGCAAAATCTGTGTGGAAAGCCTGGAAAAGTCAGCGAACTTTTGAGTCAATAACACGTAACAACCATGTCATTATTTTTATACAAAATCCCTTTGACATTGTTTAAAATGCCTCGTTCTCTATTCCATTAGAGTCGTTCCACCTGTCAAATTGCCATTACAACTACAATCATAATTGTCCTTGGTACTGCAAATTATTATCGTCATCGCGAGCACGTAGTTTACTTGGACTTGGAATTTCAGATACAGCAGCGACGAGACGGACGATGACGCGGCATCTAACGCGAGCCGCAAGAAAAAAGCGGCGTCGAACGCTCGTCGTCAAACAATGGCGAACCCGATGCCTCCACCGTCGATCGCGGCGGCACCCACAGCCGCGTCCGCTGCCGCGATACCGCGCAGTCCTGCGAAGCGAAGGACCCCGACGACGAGCGGCATCATCCCCGAGGCGAAGGAAACGAATTCGCAGTCTTACGAGGAGGACGCGCCTTCCAGCTCGTCCAGTCGTAGCGTCAGTAGCGGTGGCCTCGTCAAAAGCGTTCAAAAAACGATCAGTTCGAAGATTTACAAGACTTCGTCGTTGGCGGATGCAGCCTCGGACGGCTTGGAGACCGGCTCGGACTCGGACATCAACGAGGAGAGCTCGTCCTCGAAAAATTATTACCCCAGCAAGTGGCACGAATTCAAGTCCCAGGAGCGAAGTTCCTCCGAGAGAGAGCAAAAATCGACCGACGCCGCGAGAACGAAGAGCACGGTTACGACCATCATTACGAAGAACGATAAATATAGCGTGCCGCCGTTCAAGCCTAATATCTCGCCGATACTGCCAGTTAAGGTAGTACATGCAATGGACAAACTTGAGTTCGTCCATGAAAATTTTTTCAGGACTACTTTATATTAACACTGTTTGTTTAACATTGTTATAAACGCGTTCAAAGTTTGAAGTATACCGCTCGGCCGGCCGACTGTTAGAAGCTGCAACTCATTCAGTTTTAGGAATATTTTAATGAAATTTTTAAGGAATATAGCTAAACGGTGATACTATCGAATAAGAATATTTTTGGAAAATGCAATTTTCTTATCCACCTAGGTCGCTGTAGCCTGTTAACCAAAGAATTTTCATTAGAACATTCGGATATAGCATCCAATGCCATTTTGAACCCGGTAACATCGGGAATGCATCACGCCTTCTTCTTCCTATATTCGTCTAATTACGAAATATAATTAAGGCGTTACCCCCACTTGTAGCGCAAAAAAGGCCTTTTTCGTGAATTTTTTTAAAGAAAACTACAAAACTTTTTTAATCGATCAATATACCATCTTAAAGAACACATCTTGAAGAACTTTCAGTAATTTTTGTATTGAAAAATATTACATTGTTTAGTGGCAAATGGCCGTCAATTAAATAATGTTTTTGTATACACGGTTTGCGGTGACCAACATTGCGGCGAAGTGGATCATCTGAAAAAAAATGCGGATGGATTTAGTCAAATATAAGTATAAACTAGTCTTTAATCGAAGGATTTTAAAAAATATTCATTTTTCACAAAATGGCGGACAGTCAAAGTTAATGGTTCGATTTTAACGAAAAAAACGGCCGTTTTTTGGCTATAAAACGGCCATTTTTTTCGAAAAAAAAAATCGAACGATTAAAGACTACACTTTTATGTATTAAATAAGCCTGCAAAATTTCAAGAAGATCGGTTCATTAGTGTTCGAGCAATCTTGGTCACCGACTTCAGAAATGCCATTTTGAGAAAAACGCGTTTAAAGTTTCAATTTCAGTTCTTCAATTCACGGATTCTTCTCTTTCAACGCTCATATCTCAGTCAATTTTGTTCGGATCGACTTGAAATTTTCAGGACATATTCTCAGATACTTATACTTCAAAAAAATGCAACAAAAAAAAATCGATTTTTTTCAAAATCGCAAGTGGGCGGTAACCCCTTAAACTGAAGAAGTAAACGGCTGTGACGCTTTTTTCATACGAAATCTCGATAAATCTCCAGAATTTGGATTTTTTTTGCCTGAATAGCTGGAAACTTCGCTCCAAATTTTAAACACACACACACACAACACATGATTCGTGGCAAATGTAAAAGATGAAGCAGCGATTTGATAATCAAGTGTGTGTTTGTACCATCTCAAGGAGGACACGACCAGCTACAAGAAGGAAGATCTCAGGGTTGACAATCTTCTTGCCAATTACGAGACCCCCTTCCTCTCGGACTTCACGCGCAGACTAAGCTCACGCTCGAGCATAAATCTCGGATCGCCCACGAGATCAACACTGAAAAGTTTGTACACGCTCTAATTATCGATTTTACGTATTTTTTTCCGGCATTTTTTTGTTCATATCTAACGGAGGGTTGCGCATTTCACCGATAAACCTTGATATTGATTAAATTAATTGATTATTCAAATATTGATTAAATTCATGCAAACCAGCCCCTTTTTTCTTATACCGAATAGGCCTTTGTAATTGGTGATTCCTGGCAAGAAACTCAAATTGTCCATCTAGATTATAACAGAGAACATTTTCGTAGTGAAAGTCACAACTTTTCCCTACGGGACCAAGTGCCCGTTTTTATATAATCCAAACCATTGTCTAAGCATAAAAAATAGCCCTTTTCCGACCCTTCAGCCTAGTCTTTCCTAAAAGATTTATAATCCTTTTGTTTTATCGTCTGTTCCGTACTCATTCTAACATTTTTTTAATTCGCCAGGCTCTATACTGCGCTCGCCGGGAGGACCTGAAGTCAAGGACGGCGACACGAACGGCCACTTTTCCGCTCTGAGATCCACGTACTCCGTACCAAGCACCAGGTTCGTTCGTAAATACCATATCGCGATAGTTCGTACTTGCCTCTCTCATCTTCTCCCGCATTCCCTCGGATACTTCGAGACACCGAAGATACTTAAAACGGCTCTTTTTGGTTTCAGCTTGCGTTACGCCGCCGGCACCGCGAACGACAGAGCCCATCGCGACGTCGCCAGCAGATCGTCGTACAAAACCAACACGGTTAACAGCAAGGAGGACGCGAGAAACAATCACAATCTCATATCGATGATACTGCTGATCGTGCTAGCACTTTTCTTCGGCGTATTGGCCGTTATGTATCTCGGACTTGGTGGAAAAACCGAGAGTTTTCCGGCCCTTCCAACGGGTAGGTATTCCGACCCGATGAAATAATTTCCACACAAACGTATATACGGATATATAAATATGTATATACATTCAGGCTTATACGTGTATACGCGAAAACGCAGCCTTACGAAAAGTACAAGAGGCCCTTATTTTGGTTTATTAGTCTACATTAGCCGACTTCTAAGAGAGCATATATTTATAATTATATATCTATATACATATACGCATCAAGACTACTAACCGTAGATATGCCACGCAGGCGAAACAAGAAACGAAAGGGAAAAAAATCACCAACGAGCGTTCATTTATCACAGTGTCACAATTTGGTGGAGGTCGGAGGTTTATTTGAATCCTTTATGTTCTTTGTTTTTTATCTGTCTGCTTCTATTGTTTTTTCACTTCCTGTTGTTTTTCCCCTCGTTTCTTTTCTTGTCTTTTAATTAACTTAGTTAACGGTCGGCAAAGACAAAGGAGCGCAAATTTCATATGGAAAAGAGTAATTTCCGTAGTGGAAGCACAATTTAGGGAAGTAATAATTACTGTCGCGATCCCTTATTTTTCTATCATTATTATCATTATTATTGTTGTCGTTGTTATGTAAGCATCTGGCAAGACTTGCTAGCCCGAATGTTCATTTTTGTCCCTTTCGTTTCGTCTTACGATGGCCCGTTTCTAAAATTTTTAGACCGACCTTTTTCTGTCCGCCTTTTCTCACTGGCAAACTAATCGTGAGCTCTCCCTAATCGTAACGTTTATAACGCGTTTGTTTGCTCGCACAGTTGTCCGCGGCGGAGCTAACCATTTTTGTCAAAAAAAAAAGAAAAAAAAACGGGGTGATGTACGTTTTTTTTCTGTCTTGTGTAAAATAAATAAACGTTATTTTACGAGGATCACGATACGGTACGACGTTTTATTTCCTTTTCCCATCTCTTGAGGTGACCTGCTTGAGCGTCACGCGTTTTTTTTTTTTTTTACCAATAGCGTGCGAATTTTTCATTGAGGCTCGATTGAAACGAATCTGGCGAAATTAAATATTTGCACCAGCAAGATGCATTTGCCATTTTTCGAAATATCTAATGTTACAAAATTTCGATTTTTTAATTTAATCCCCTTTGTTTTTGTCTTAACTATTTGTAGACAGCAACGTTCCGCTCTGTCTCATGTCCGATCACGACAAGCCCGGCGTCAATTGTCTCCTGAAGGAGAATCTCGAGAACGTGATAGAGTTATTGCAAAAGCTCAGGCCTATTATGATGAGACGTGCGGTCTCCGCAGTGTGCGAGGACAATGAGGAGCCGCCCTATCTTACCGACAACGACATCATACAATTGTTCAAGAGCGACAAAGCGGTAGGACCCTAGTAATGAACAATCATCGAATCAGTGTCGATAACTTTTTTTTTCTTCGTTTCTACAAACACACGGGCGCGCACTACTGGCGGAAAAAACGGGCCCGCTTAAGCTCGGAGTCAGGAAGAAGTCCATTTGGAATATTTCAGTCTGATAAGAGTATACCGACAATTCAGAAGATTATGCCGATAATTAAGATCCAGTCTTGCCAAGTTTGAGTTTGTTTTTTACATTGGAAAATAACGATCAAGTATAATGTTATTATTTAAACAAAGAGCCGCCATTGTTGTTGCATGGCCAATGGGTGTAGGTATGTTTCTGGCGACTAAAAACGCAAAGGAAAGAAGGATAAATCGCAGCGGGGCGGTTTGCCGTAGCACATAGGCGATCCGACCTATCACAAAAAGCGTCACAATTCGATTAATTCTTTAATCACACAATATCTTTGTTAGAAATTAAAGTTAAGGCGCTAAGCTATAAAAAGAGGCGATAAACAATCATATATTTCAAATACCAAGCTTTTTGAGACCCCTAACTAATTTTTTGTTGCGACGAGACTTGTGGGTCTTGACGGAAAAAAAGGCACAAGGGGAACGTTCGAGGCACTATTTGAAAGTTTAAAAAAATCAAGCTCCATCCTTTTTTTCGTTCTCCACTGATTTTTTTTTACTTGGTGGGTGCCCTGATCTAGCTGTTTTTTGCTACTTTCCTGCTTGCATAAACTCGCGTATCATTTTTTTTTTATAGAAATTACGATAAAAAGCGCTTTTTAACGATTTCTCTGATTTTTTAGAGCAAGTTTATTTGGCTGTATATAACTTAGTAAAGTAATGAGGGAAGGAAGTTCGGAAAAAAGTTTGAATAAAAGCAGAGTAGAGTTAGAAAAATATATACTCATATCTTCTGGAAATGTTTTTCACAACCTCCGGTAAAACAAACCACGAAAAGTGTGCCCGTACTTTCCACCGGTATTGTATTTATATTTTTTCCTCTATTTTTTTGTTCCTTTTACCATACCTTTTTCTTGTCCACTCCCCACCCCCTCCTGCCATTTGCTCGATTATAAACGTGTTCGATAACTGTAAATCCTGTTGATAGACAAAATTGGAGGTCACGAGCGATCTTCACAACGCCCAGCTCCTTATATTCGGGAATCCCAAGTGGGGAATTTCTCTGATCGAAGTTGGAGACGAGAGTAACCTTTCGTATGAAATTCTCGACTCGATGGTGAGTATTCGCGCATGAGAATGTACGCTTCAATCATCTCAATTCATTGTTGCTTGGCATTTTTATACTTGTGAACCCCAATTCGTGCGTTATTTTCTTACATTTAACTACGATTTTTCTTCCATTTTTCATTCTCATGTTATAATGCAATCTTTATCAATGCGCGTATCCCATATATTTCGATAATTCGCGTCTTCTTCGGTGTTTATTTTTCATTTGAATGTTTCGAATACCCGCGGAGTTTATTGTTATTTGTTTAATCGTTGCGCCGCTTCCACTGAGAGATATAAATTTAAAAAAAAAAGAGAGAAATTTGAAATATGATATTACGTGAATCCTCGTAATTTGGATATTTTGAATGTTTCAGGAGAAGGTCTTTCAGACACGTCTGGACAGTAAACTTGGATTGTTAATAACGAATCCCGAGTTACCGATGAAGTGCTTGATAAAGCAAAAATTGTTTACGGTATTCTCGACGATAGTGATCATCCTGATCGGTAAATTAATCACTGAATCCTTACTGGGCGAATATGACTGAGCCGTGGATATTTTAATCGTTGGCATGAAAAGCGAAAGAAACAAAAAAAAAGAATAAAAAGAACATTGGAAAAAAGAAACGAACGAAAGTACTCCCGAAACTTTAACAATTTTGCACGTCAAGAAAAATCCGTTGCATGCGTCATTTTTATACTTTGATGAAAGAGCGAGAGACACACGCGTAACGTGTACGTCGTACCTTGGTAATATGCGATTAAAACAGTGTCAGTGCGGAAGAAAAGCACGCGAACCGTAAAACTGTGTTTTTTTTTTCGTTACAGGAATCTCCATTTGCGTGGGTGGCCATAGACTCGTACTCTGGTACCTCAAGCAGAAGAAGAGCGCCGAGAGAGAAGTTTTCCAGCTGGTCAGTGAGATCATCAGTATGGTGGAGATGCATCATCAGAACTCGTGCACCACGAGTCCTGGCGGCACGCAGGAGAGTTATTTAGCCATTAATCACGTTCGCGACAATCTCATACCGCCCAAAGATCGCAAGAAGATGGCTGCGCTCTGGGACAAAGCTGTGAAATTTCTCGACGAGAATGAGTCAAGGTAGGCGCACGCAAGCAAAGCTGGATGAACTTGAAGTCATCCGGCGGAACTACACGAGGCTTATCAATTCGAACAGATTTCACCATGACCCGACTATATGGAGGTTAGAGTGCACGAGTCTAAACTTCATGGGAGAAACGGTAGAAAAAGCGTCCACGAAAATGTAAAAAGTTACATTTAGTAACTTATAGTAACAGTATAGCAATAGCCAGAGCACAAAAAGTGACCGCGACATTCTGATTGACCCTAAAAAGAAAAAAATTGAAAAGAGGCAATAAAAGTACCGATCCATCTATATGAACAATCCTCAAAACGTTTTTCGTCGTGTAATTGCTGTAATACCGAAAACAGAAGCACGGAAATCGGCAGAATTTGAAAAACAAGTTAATTCGCAGATATAAATAATTAGTATTGAGATTGATACTTTTAAAATGATAAATTATTCTGTATTGGTTATACATGGTTTGAAGTTTTGCTAATAATATATGAATAACTTTTGATTTTTATACACTTATTATACTTTACATTATGCCCGTATTTTTATTACATAGTTTAGATTAATATTGAAAACAAATGAAGGTTATGGCCTTGTCAAAACGACATACGCATATACAGTGTCCGAAAATTCAGGCAAGAAGCAATTTTGATAGAATAGAAGCTGTGTATTCTATTAAAAATTGTAACTTTTTATTGATTCGGAAAGTTTACGGTATAGGCTTATATATGGAATAGCATTTCGGGTAAATGGCCTCCACGCCCATGATTAGCATCAAGATGCAAATTTTTCGTAAGAATACGCTGTAAAGAGCTTTTCGAAATGTCCAATCCTCGGCCATAGTGCCGAATTGATGTTCGTGGACACTCAGCAACGCTTTCACGAACTGCTTCGATGTTTTGTGTTGCATGACTTGTCGAAGGACGGCCAGAGTTTATAAGATCATTAATTGATCCAGTCACCCTCAATGTTCTAATTAACCTCTTCACAGTTGAGGAAGTTGATAATCACCGACCACATTGTGTACGAAAATTGCTAATTGTAGCTGCCAAACCGTCGTTATGTTCAAAATATTGCTCAACAGTGAAAACGTGTTCTTTCGTGCAGCGCTGCATTTTTAATAACCCTGAGCGGTGACGTCTTTTTTTTCATCGGCAACACTGCCGCTCAAATTGCGAAAAATTCTAATCTTGCGTGAATTTTGGAACACCCTTTATATAACATATCGGCAGTGATCTGCACCAGCGCCGCTTGAACGAAACACTTTCTTACAATTTTGTGGTCGCTTCAAAGCACGGGGTTGGGAGTCCTATACTCCATGCCCGGCCACGTGCTCCCAACGGCTCTTATCTTCAAATTTTGCGATACGATCCGAGACGAGGTATTTGGCCTATTGACAGAATACGGAGAGAAGTGCAGCAAGTTGCCGGCGAGGAGTTTCACGTCTGGCGATGGTTGCCGAACAATATACTGAACACGTCGAATTCCCCGAGCCCGATCACGAACAAAAGGTCGAAGGTCTGGCAAGGCCAGGCATTTGAGACGATCGAGGGCTCCGTCAACAGTCTCTCTTGGTCACCGACACCCTGCCTCAAGATACGCCACATGTTCGATCCGGACGTGTACGTATCCGTTGTCACTCCTTTTTATCTTTCGAAACATCATTTTGTTATTACCATTTTGCTTCGTATTATTATTCCCATCCAGGATTAAATAGAGACAAAATTGCAGTAACTTTTGGAATAATAAGGGAAAGAATACGTAAGTTTGTTCAGTATTCGATTTCGTAACTGTTTGTTGAAAAGTAGAAAAATTCCCGACGCGTCCGCAACCCAAATTTATATAGTAGATATTTATGTTTTTTTTTTCTTTTTTTTTTCGTTTTCTTTTCCATCTCTACAGCGAGTTCGAGGAGAATTGGGAGACGAGGGTTCAGGATGCCGTTCTCGAGAAGTGCGGTGAAACCGTGAAAGTTTTACATATCCGAGTGGATCGCGGAAATCGCGAGGGTTGCGTCTACATGAGGTGTATGTCGAAGGAAGACGCTGGAAAAGCCTGCAGGGCGTTGCACGGTTGCTGGTTCGACGGTGAATATAAACACACAAGCTTCACTCATTTTCTCTTCGGACAATCAATCTCAAAAAACATCAAACAACCCATGTCAAGGGGGACAAATAAAGCAAAATGTATTTTTTTTCCAAACTATTTGGTTTATGAAGAATGCGTCAGACGGGTAACTTTTGTCAGAAACATTTTTTTGTTGGGCAAGTATTTTTTTTCTTAAAAAAAATGTTAAAAATTGTGGTCTTTAACTTACAAACGTAAATTAATACGGAGAATAAATTATTCATAGGCTAAGAGAGCTCTGTTTAAAAAAAAGTTTTCGAATGTCTGAAAATAATGGCCGAATAAAAAATGTTTGGGACAAAAGTAATATGCCCCCCTCCCCGCGTTGAATGAGACGTCACTATAGAATAGAGATTTCCATTAAAGAAAAATTCACCTTTAAAATCTCCACTGAACAAAATTATCGCTACTTCCGCGTTTTTTTTCAGGTAAGTTGGTGACCGTGAAGTATCTGCGACTGGAAAGATACTACGAGCGTTTTCCCGATGCGGCACGCTGCACCGTTCCCATCAAGCCGAGCAACAACGAACGACTCTCCATGCAAGGCCACACCAAACTCACGTCCCTCGAAGCCAATTAACGACTCGCGTCGATGAGGTTTTTACTTAAAAAAAACAACAAACAAAAAGACCGAAAAGCAAACGAAAACGTTGAAGTACTAATGATTAATGATAATTATGATAATAATGACGAAGAGGGAAGAGAGCGAGAGGAAAAAACGGCCAGCGGGTCGAACGACGAAAAAAAAAATTAAACTTAACGGGGGAAGCGAGGGACGGAGAAAACAGCCAACGGAATAAGGTTAATATAGACGAAAATTGAGGAAGAACGAAGGACCATCGCGGGTAATTGTGTTTCGCAATAGCCCTGAATGTACAGTAGGAAATGTTTTCCTTTTTTTAATGTTAAAGTAGCGCAGCCTCGTGGAAATGTGTTTTTTTTTCTTTGCAATTTCTTTTTTAACCCAAGGCAAAGTCCCGATATTCGAAGGGTGATGGAAAATATTTTGTCTATTCCTTTCTCCTTTCAATTTCGTCGTTTGCTTTTTTTAAATAAATTTTGTGTCTACAATTTCGCTGTGAGGCGACGAATTTAATGCCGAATGAATTTCTCTTTGTCCTTCTGGAGCGGCCGTATTCATATATATATATCTTTGTGTTAATCGTCGGTGGACGGCGTTGCAGGCTTGTTATCGCCGTAACGCGAAAAGTATCACAGCGAGAAAAATTGCCGAGCGACGGGGCAAAAGAATCATTAAGTGAACGAACAAAAATGCGAGAAAAAACAAGACAGTAAACTATCTTGCGCTGCCCCGTCGAACGTTTTCCAGATGCTCCAAGAAAATTGCCCTTTATTTTATTCGTCGAGCGCTCTTTGATCCGTCGCTCTCTAAAAAAAACACGAAAAACCAGAAAAACAAACAATATTACTACTACTTTATGTTCGTAACGTGTAACTACTTATTTTTTTTGTAATTTTAATGAAAAGACTCAACCTGCTTCGTACAATCGAGTTTGTATTTTTATTTCCTTTATTTTTCTTTACGTGCTTACGATACTTTCCAAACTATCGATCAGCAATTCCTCTCTCTCTCTCTCTCGTTCTCTCTCTCGCTCTCTCGCTCATTCTACGTGGCCCCGGTCGAAAGAAGAGAGCGAGAGAGAGAAGAAATACATTTTTTCGCTAACTATCCACGATTTACGATGAATCGAGAAGCCCTGGAAAGAGAGAAAGGGAGAGAGAAGCCGATGTTACATCGGTTTGTTATATGACGAGCGTTCCCTCTTACGTCTCGAAATCACCTTAGGTAGACATTTTATATTTTTTAATTTTATATTCCGCGTCGTATGTCGTGAGGAGAAAAAGAAAAAAAACAACAATAAAGAAACAGAAATAAACACGTGTTCCATATTTGCGGAGTGACCGGGGGGGGGGGGGGGTGGTCATTTATGCGTCCAGCGATTTTATCTCACTTTTCTTGTATTTACTTATAAGTGAGTGCGATGGCTGCAAGGATCACAATGTCCATTAAGGGTACCCTCCCGTTCATTTCACTTGGAAAAAAAAACCGATTACTCCGTAATTTCAAAACGTGCCATGAATGTTGTATCCACTTTTCAAGACGAGATTCCGAAAAGTTTATATTTTACAGGCACGTATCCCTAAGACCATATGACTAACGCGAACACACGGAAAACAAAAGTGCAACGTGTTTTTTTTCAAAATGACTATTTTCAACGGGGTTGCTACGATAACTTCTGCGATTATGAGCCGATTTTAAAAATCCGCCCGTATCCAATGTACTACCACCCCTTTTTCTTTTAACAAAACAAATATACGCGGCGAAAAAGGCGTTTCTGCGAAACTGCATGTTCAAAGTCACGGGAAAAATCACCAAATTGATTTTTCGACTTGATTGTCGTAGATGCGATAACCACGCTCTCATATTTAAATCATTTTTTTGCTTCGATATTTCAGATCGGCGCGTTGCTTTGTCAACAGTGGACCCGTGTATTTCGCGCGTCGCTGTAAATGCGTCTATTCTCATGACAAAAGCGTTGGTGAACTTAAAAAAAAGTCATTTTACGCAGTTGAAATGTGTGCGAATGCGAGCTCTAAAGGTTTCATTCAGATATGTAGTATGGATTACGTTAAAAAAAATGCGAGAGATCTTTCCTCGGCTATTCTGTTCAGAGGGTACCCTGGACGAATCACTTTGACAATGTACTTTCGATTTCGTCGTTTATATCGCTGTGACTGTGACTAACGGTGAAATTCAACGGAATGCTCAATTTCTCATACTTCGGTAACGAGGTACGGGTAAAAAAAAGAACGCAAAAGTCTTATCCGCATCAGCACGTGTGCCTGAAGATTGTAGCGAGGCCTTGTCGCTCCGGAATGTCGACTCGGTTCGACGAAAAAAAATATCGAAGCGCGTATCGCGTTGCCGATTGTACCGAGTTATACGTTTTCTCCGTAAAGAAAAGTTATTCCCGGCGAAACGATACCTGATTTTCGCGCTACCAAAAGTAATCTAAAGAGCGACAATGGAAACAAATATATACACACACCAAATTGGGCGCAAAATATTAACGAAAACGTGGACCGCGATGCTACCCACAGTTTTCCTTGTCGAAACGAAGCGTGCAATTTTTCGTCTCTGTTCAGTCACTTTGTTGCCTCTTTATATACACGGAGTTCTTTATTCACAGGTCCGTTCGCGATGGAATAACGAAAACGTGGAGCCAAAAGAAAATGGTTGTCCGTGAGGAAAAATGTCCTGGGATTTTTTACGTAACCCGTGCTCGATTTGGACCGCTGCACTGATGGAGAATATCACGGAGAAATTGCTTTGGCGAATGAAGAGACAGGAGAACATTATTTGGCTCCTATCAACGGAATAGAGAGAGGTGGGAAGCATTAGATTCGTTTTATCAAGCCACGTAGGTAAGAATACAATTGTTCAACATAAAATATTATCATTTGAAACTAGTAGACTCAGAGGAGGAAAGTGTTTTTGGCGTGTTCTCCCCCTATGTAAAATGATGCGACTTTTTTTCGCACACCTTCTCGAACAAGACTCATTGGGCAAGCATTTCAAAATTAAGTTGACGTTCCATGTGCCATTTTTTATTCTTAATCGCCCCTTGCGAAATATCCAGCTTCAAAGCGATGCGCAATGTGAGCCGCAACCCTCTGTAATTCTTCAACCATTGATTGGAAAAATCTCTTAAAATTCTGGGCTCTGGCATTCGGTTTGAATGATCGATTGAAAAAAATACGTGTCTAATAGTTTTCAATGCTTTAGCACATATATGAATTTCAAGAAAATCAACGGCGGACACTTCACGTGTAACACCACTGTAGAATTGAAAAAAGGATTTAAAAAAATTTGCTTGAAAGGTGCTTTGAACCATCCAGAATAAGAGTCACTTTCGGTTCTATAATAGTAGTGTATAAGTTTTTTGTACGTTGACTTCACGGAAACTACATAAAAGCACAACATCTTTGTTACATGTTGTTTGGAGCCTCGTTAATAAAATATCAAACACCAAACAAACTAATCTTCCCTGTACCGTTAGAGTATTATCATTGCGGATTTTTAAGTAAAATCGATATGCGTATGCAATAAATGATTGTGGTCCAACATGCACAATAGTAATAACTACATATTGGTTGAACATTGATGCTTCAAACAATTGCACCAACAAATGCTACGTAGCCTACCTACTTTGTACGTATTTCGACTTGCCAGATTTCGAATTGAACGTGGAGCAAAATACGAAAGCCTTTTCAAATGTCGAGAAAAAAAGCACTATAGAAATAGTAAGAATACTTTAATGCTGATTTGTTTCGAAATGGCAGACATTTTTGTTCACATGACATTTGATCTCCTTATATATATGTATGTGTGTGTGTTAATTGCAAAAATCGGAAAAATTGGAAAGACTCCATCAATCGTATCGTCATTTTTACAGGAGTTCCATTTTTTTACATTCGTAGCCTCTTCCTATGTACAATCTCGCACCACCAATTGGTAATATTGAATAAACGTCATTGATTGTTTTTAAATGAACTTAAAAAATGGCCATATCAGTTTCCGGTCTTAATCTTGCGTTGATTAATGTGATTCAATCTTATAGTTATTTTCCAGCAACTTGTGATAGTTAGCGACACGGCTCTCGGTACAGCTCTCGATGATAAACTCCTCAAATCTTCACGCGTTGGAATGTTGTTCAACAAAAACGGAGAATAGTTACTCACCACTGTACTATAGACTGCTTACGCGTATATTACTCCGCTCCCCCCCCCCCCTTTAACCCATGCTGGATGGGTGCAACGAGACTGTTTAAAAATGCGCGAGGCGGCTTTTTTCGGACAGTGCGAATCTGAACGCTAAGAATATTGGTGTGGGCAACTAGGTGAGTTACCATTAATCTCTGTCCTTTTCTTCCCATGCCTTGTTTCTCCTTTTTGTAGTTATGAGCATTGAAATTTATAAGCAAGGAAATTTATAAACTTTATTGAACTTCGACAACTGGTTCTTCCGAACAAAAAAAAATCACACAATTTTAGAGACTTTTTAGCCCAAAGTAGCAGCGCACTGGTCGTCTTTCCTAAGCCATTTTTTTCGGTACGAATGTTGAAAAATCTCTTTGCAGCCCACATATTTACGAACATCATTATTTCGAGTTAATAAAGCAAATGAGAGCGTGCCTCGTTATTTCAAAATGAAATATTTTCCTAAAGTCCTTCTCTGGCTTTTTCATTCACATTGAGAAACGCTTTGGTATTCGGCACGGGGGCTAATTCGAAAAATTGCAAGAATTGCAGCGCGCGAGGCTTGAGCGAAGAACAAAAACTTAAAAAACTATACAGTTTCTTGTTTATACAAATTGTAAGTTTCCAATAAAGTTCGTCAACCGTTCTCAAATGAACCGCTAATTCCCGCATTAGTTTTTGGTCCGCCGGTATACCTGTGCATTTTTATTTTCTTTTATCCACAATTCTGTATCAGCACGTGTCCCTTAACCTCTCTCTCATTCTGTCTTGCGATTTCTTCGTTAACTTACAACAGTCACTTCCAATTTGAAAAAGGGAAGCAAATCACTCCTTCCTCTCTGCGTCTCGTTGCTAGCCCTCGTTGCGACGAAATATTGAAACTTTTAAACTTTTCGCAGCGCAATTCTCTGATCTCGGACAACCCTCGGACTCTCCCGACCCGAAGGCGAAAATCGCTCAAGAAACACAATGTCGTGCAACGCTTGTAGAAAAGCTTCTCATAACGTTCCGGGACAGCCAGAACAAGAAGGCTCGCACGGTACCACTGAAAACCCTCACCAATACAATACGGAGCCAAAATATAAAGACTCGCATAGTGCCACTGAGAACCCTTATCTACTCAGACCGGATCCGGAAAATGGAAAATTGTACGGCGTCCTTAATCCACCTTCCCGCCATACTCCGACACATTCAGAAAATACAGGCTTGTCCGGCAGGGCTAAACAAATTTTCCGCCACAATCCGAAAGAGCAGGAAAATGGAAGCTTGGAGAGCATCTCTGAACAAATTTCTCACAAGGTTCCGGGACACCCAGAAAATGGAAGCGAGTGCAGTGTTTGTCGGGGAAGGTCTGGTAACGTTCGAGAGCGGCGCGAAAATGGAGTGCCGACTGTGGGTTTCAATCTCAATAACCATACCCATGCACTTTCGGAGAATTTAAAACAGTTCGGCCTAGGGTTAAAGACGGACCGTCATGATGTTGAGCCTGAAAAGCCAGACTGGCGTAGCTGGGCAACCGCTCCAACAGCGCCTTCGCCAATGGAGCCACCGTCGGGGCTACCTGCTCCCATTGCGCCGTACCCCACTGATCCGGGTCGTTTCACCGTAAGAATATTCACAGTGCTAATGAAGTAGATAACTCACTCTTTTGCTGTCATGGACATTTATCGGGATGATAGAACTTTTTTCTACACACACTCACACACGCTTATTAGGATGCGCGGAAAAAAATCGATATTTTTTTTCGGTTGCATCCACGAAAAAAGGTAAATTAAGGTAAAAAAAAAAAAGAATCCTCGAAGGAGCTCAAACAAAAATTATTTCGAACGGCGCATTGCATTTGAATATTTTCCATAAGAATAACACAGGAAAATATTGGCACTTCTGAACGTCGTGGTAAAACTCTTCGGAAAAAATCTCACAAAAATGTCATTAAGATATTCTGATAGAGAATTGAATTCCCTACAAAAAAAGTCTCTACGAACAATTAGCTTAGAACAACCGTTCAAGTGGTATCGCTGTCTGCAGTTAAATTTTATTATAAGTGTGAAGGCAAAAATGGTACAAGCTCTGAAATCTCGAGAAAAATCCAAAAATCCTTCCGAGCGAGTAATTGGTTTAAAAAATGATTGGGAAATGTTGCTGAAAAAAGACATAAGCGATTTCGTTACTCAAGAATCCTTTTTTTTCAGCAAGTTAATTTACCTCGTGATTTTTTGAGAATACATATTGAATTATGGTGAAAATGCGTTATTTGAGTGGCTTAGATTTGTTTTTTATCTAAAAGTCGCTAATGACGTAGCCGAACGTGGTGTCACTTTGATAGAAGCATATAACGGTTGATTAACAAAAAACGAAGAGTGGCTACAATATTTATTGGGCGTAGTGCAAAATCATCGACAGAAATACCCTAATTGCAACAAACAGACTCTCAAAACAAGGAACGACGATTATTAAGCATTATAATGTAAAAACAAATTATTTTATCTGATTAAACCAAATTCATTGAATAAAACTTTTCGAAACACGATCAATCATGGCCGTCGTTTCTTTCATATTTCTTCTTGTACTTGATTATTTTTTGTATTAGAGAAATATTTTGAGAACGATTCCATGCAAATTGTATGTTAGAGCAGAACATTCTCTACAAAAAAAACTCCAAAAAGTTTTTTCGTAAAGCGAAAAATGCGATTTTTACAGCCTTTTGAATTATTTTTTTTTTCTATCAATCCAATTTGAGACAGCGATTCCACTTGAACGGTTGTTCCGGGTTAATTTTTCGTGAAAACTTTTTTGTTAGAATTTCGATTCTCCATTCACTCTCTTTGTGTGATTTTTTTTCTGACGAGTTGCACTACCACTACTTTTCCTGGGTTATTCTTATGGGAAATATTCAAATGCAATGCGCCATTCGGAATCATTTTTTTTAGCTCTCCTTCGAGGATTCTTTATTTTTTACCTTAATTCACCTTTTTTTGGTGGATGCAACCGAAAAAAAAATATCGATTTTTTTTTTGCACTCCCTAATATATATAAAGGATATTTTAAACGTTCAACGTTGGGCTATCGGCACATCTAGTCGTTTTGGAGACTGATACTCCTTCGAACTAATTGTTGACTTTGAGGACCGGCCGGTCCTAGAAGTGTCCTTTATACAGGGTGTTTTTTTTTGGGGTTTGATGTTATGAGACAAAAGTTACTTTTCTTTGACGTAGCGCCATTATGCAATAAAACATAGGGGATTTCCCTTGAAGAAAAGGAAGGTTACCCAATCTTCACCGAATGCAGCGCCATCTATCCCGAATTTAAAAAAAAGGTTCAGACAAAATTTACGTGTTTTTTATGTATAATCTGAATCTGTAATGAAAAGTAGTCTCGAGATAAAAAAATCACCCTGTATATAAATATACTTACGATTATCTACCTACGATTTTGAAGAAATTGGGATTCGCACAGTGTTGAGTATGGGGACAATAAGCTTCTGTAAGGTCGACCCTCAAAGTCGAATGTCTTCAAAAGCTTCCTATCTACACATGATAAAACTGAGAGGGCTACTTTGATTGTGAATGTTTATTTTTACAAACATTCTATAGAGATCGTTTCTATCACCTAAAACAAGTTGAAAATAACTGTTTGAACGTTTGCACACTTATGACTCAAGAACTACTAAATCGATTTCGCTGAATCTTTCACGGAAGCACACCTCAGAATGTGGAACATGATTTAGACCATTGAGCATTGCGCTATGTAGCTAAATACAATTCGAATCAACAAGCATACAAACAACCAAACGTACATAACGTTAATTTGAAACAAACGAACATAAACAAATGAACCAATGAAGAAATGCACGCATAGTGCAAGGTGTGCGTTATTTTCGCACCTTCATAAATTGTCTTTACAGATAATTATTTTCGAAAAACAAAATACCAAAGAGCGAAAAAAAAACAAACTAAAAACGTCAAAACCGCATGAACACATAAACAAAATTTTACAGACAATGAGGGGTACTTTAGGGGCTATATCTACCCAGAGGCCCGAAAAAATGGCCAAATAACAAATATTTTTTGGGGAAACGATTGGTGAAAACAAACGCATTTTTTTAAACACAAAGGTGCATACATTGAGAGCCTTTGAGAAAAAATCACGAAAAACTTAAGATAAACAAAAACATGGCCGCCGGCTGATAATGAAAATGTTTTTGGGACGAGTAGCAGTGGACGTTTTCCAGCTTAAACGAATCATCAAAAATCGAAAAACCAAACGGGTTAATCAAGTTGACAATAAATGCTAGTCGTTGACGATCGTCGATGTATAACATCATTATTTTTAACAACGTGGGGACGAATTGGAACTCGAGCATACAATCTATGAGAAAAGTCGTCATGTTTACATAACTATTAAAAAATTAAGATCGATTTTCAAGAAAAGTGAGATCGTCAGCGACCTTTCAATTTTTCTCATCGTATCTTCGGTAAATTTGGAAACAATCCATCAAGTGGTGATGGAGATATCATGTCTACCGACTTTGAAAACAGTGTTTTGAGAAAACGCGTTCAAAGTTTAAAGGGTTGTGCTGCTCCCGCTCGTCTGGCCGACTATTGGTAGGTGTAGCTCATTCAATTTTCGGGATATAGCTGAAAGGTGATACTATCGAATAACAGGGTTGTTACGCATATGGAAAACAGGGATAACCGGTTAAACTCAGGGATTTTTTTTTCCTCCTAGAATAAGCAGAGAAAAGTGAGGGAATTTTGGAAAATCTCTGGAACTTTTTCAGAATTTACTTTCTGCAAAAATAACGAAAAATGAAACTGATTTGGAAAAAAAACTGAACAGTAAAAAAACAAATGTTTTTTCGTACTTTTAATATTTATATTATTCTTTATTACATTGAAACAAAGTTATGTCAGTGCCAAACATTGAAAATTGAAAAAGCTGAAAACTCATTTACCGTGAAGCTCTATACATTTGCATTTGATCTGTCGATACATAACCATATCATTATTCTATAGATGAGTGTTTGTATTTATTTTTTGTTTCTTGTCACTGGCATAAAAATTTCTGTTTATAATTTAAAAAAAAACCGGTTCTGTATTTGCTGGTGATGTATTTTTTTTACTTTACAATGTTCCAATTGTTCTACGAAATTCAGTTTAAAAAATTTTTATTTCCGTTTTTAACATTTCCGTATATCATGTTACAAAGTTCAACATAGTTTTTCCATAGAAGGATCGAATTGAGAATTTCCTTTAATTTTTCAAGTCGGTTTAAACTCTTGTCCCTTTTTTTCACAAAAATGATTCATTGCTATTTCTACCTATAAAATTTTTCCCGTATAGCTTGTAACGGTTACAAATACTAGTATGGTTGAAACGCGACTAAAATTGTGTTATTTAACTTGAATATATTAGGTGTAGTAAAAAAGTCCGATACTTAGTCCTAGGACAATTCGAGCGTGTTATGCGCGTCACTATCGATCGTCATTATTATTGCATCCTTATTCTTCAAGCAAATATCTGGCTATTCCAGTGTAACGAAGAGCACGATTGCAACCGATACGCGACGAAGAAAACTATCGCCCAGGGCCTAATCGATCTGAGTTTACTCGCTGCGAACGTCGCGCAATTCAAACATCTGCTCACCGTGAGTATTCTTCATATATGTACGTGTTGTATATTGGGACTTTGATGTAGAAAACCCCGATTCAATTACGCGTTCCCACTGTTCAGGTGACACTTTTTGTGACGTTTATGTTGACACTGTTGAGGTGACACTTTTTGTGACGTTTATAAGCGCTGTCTACAGCCACTCGTTGCACTCTGCAACATACGTTGACGTCAGACGCGTCAGACAATAAAAGTGGATATGAAGCTCGAAAAATTGTACATAGGAAATATCGTGGTCCATTGCCAGGCACACGAAATAACAAAATCAGCCAAAAGTTAGAAGGTACTTTCGGTATCTCCATCATGCTGCAATGCCCAAAAATGATGATGTCGAAGTTTGCGTCGTTGAAGTGGAACGAAAGTTAACTTTTCTTCCATTGCTCGCATTTTTTTCGTCCATTTGGCGTACGAAAATCACTCGAACGATCTTATACTCATAAAAGATCGACCATCTTGATCTATGAAAAATAACAGATTTTAATAAAAATGAAGAAATCAAAAGAGCATCACAAGAATTTCCGTTGCGTTTCAATGATGCAAACTTCAACGCCATAAAAAATTATTTCAATTGGGCGCCAGTTAGCCGCCATCTTGAGGCGGCACGTTTCATTACTGGACTTTCGGCCAATTTGCTTAGCGTTATACCCTCGCCCGGTTTCTCTTCGCTCTTGGGCGCTCACCGCGCCGGCGCTAGGTGAGCGGTCACCTAGTTCCACGGCACGGTTAAGTTTTACGTAGGTACAAAGAATTCACGCGTGGGGCGCTGTGTATCGTCGAGTCTTCTCTTCAATTTTCCGCTTTATTTGTTATTATATTTATTTTTCCCTTGTCGAGCTATCTTCAGCCGATTGGGACCTCGGAATCAGAGTTTCTCGTGGGCTTACCGAAATTGTTTTCGATTTTACAGTCGGATGATGCAAAATGGAAATTGGCGAGGTTGTTCCTCGTCACTACAGTGCTAGCGTTGCAGGTACGTGTTGTCAATTCAAGAGACTCGGCACAGGTTTGAAATTAATAAGAAAACGAACACCATTGTTTTTTTTTCTCTTCCATGATCAGTTATTGTGATATCCTTTAAGGGGAGACCTTTGAGCAGCTGAAAATCGGTGACACGCCACGATTTCGAAAAAAAATTCAAATTTCACACAACAGTTTTAAGTTACTCGGCAATAAAAAAACTTTAAAATTAGTTTTGAATATCCATAGATTCAAATACAATGTAATGTTATTCAAATGTGTGTCACATTTGAACGGGTTCGATCAATTATTTTTTCTCGCGCCCTCGCGATAATTCGCTCCTTCTCTGCCCAGGTTATCCAAACCTGTGTTCTCGTGGTGCTGGGTGCGGTTTTCAACATGAACAAGCGGCTGGATCAGAAGAAAGCCGAGTATTTGAACAACGTGAGCCTTTGTCTGATGTTCGCCATAGTCGTCTTGAGCGGAATTTCCACGGGTTTGGATTCACGCTTCTAAGGGGAGCATCCGGGATTCATTGGTGTCCCGTTCTTTGTTCTGGGCAAATCATAATATTGGGTCTTGGGGATCGGTAGTTATTAATGAGCCATTATAAATAAGATGCTGTGTAAAAGCAGGTGAAAAAAAACATTGTATGCAAATGATTCAAGAATACATTATTTGGGAAATAATTATATGTGACTTGACTTTGTAAGTCGAAAAAATAATCCTAACCGAACCGGCCGGAAGCACACGTTATAGGAAATAATCATCCACGATGTCGACGACGTTCTTCGTCAGTATTCTTTTATTCAACTAAATTCATATGACAACATGCGAACCAGTTGGCGATGCTGGAACGAGTCATCGCAAAACTTTCCGGGCTTCTTCGCGCAAGGAAACGAGGGGAGGGAAAATTTTCGAGGTAGAGGTGACCTGACTCCGTTTCTTTCTTCTTCTTCCTCCTCGTGCAATTACTTCTTCCCACCTGTGAAACGTCGAACAAGCGGTAAAAAAGGCGAAGCTAAGCGAGGCCGTGAAAAAAAAAGGCGAAAAAACTTTCAACCGCATAAACAAACAAAAAAACCTGAAAATGTACGAAAAGCGTATAGTCTCAGTGCTTTTCGTTTGTATCTTTTTCGCTCGTTTTTTCCTTTCTCTTTCTTCGATCTCTCTTCATCTTCTCTTAACGACAAATGCCCTACAAATCCATCCGTCTTCGAAACGCACTACTGCAATTTATCCATGCATGTACGATTCGTAAAAAAACGCGGAAAAATAACGAATACTTGCATAACGCGAACCGTAACGAAGGATATATTTTTTTTAATGGAAAAAACCGATGCAGTACCTTTTTTGCCACCTTTATTTTTTCCGGCATCGGTCTTAACCTCGACGGTCTTTGCCCCGGACGATCCTCCGCTCGCAGGGGCAGCTTTTTTCTTCAATAAAAAAAAAAGAAAAAATAAATCGAAACGTAGAATGCAAGAAAACGCCAAATTTTTATCGTGTATCACAAATACGTAGATTGCGACAATCTGCACACACACATGCTTACGTACACACACACACACACGTACTACTGTATGCTTTGTTTTACACATTTGCTCATATTACTTTGCAAAATGTCTTGTAAAAAAAAATTGATGTTTCAATTTCTTTCATTCCTTTGAAATTTTTTCTCAATATGTTGTTTATTGATCCAATCGATGTGAACTCACATCTCCACCCTTATTTCCACCACCGCCTGAAACACACAAGACGAAATATTCGTGACGAAAACTGCGTTTTGTTATCGTTTTTTTTTACATGTATGTACCCCTACCGCTCGCGGCGATTGAAACAAGTAAATTCGTACAGCAAGGTCGGCCGTCAAGGTTAGGTTTACGGCTGCACGAACGTCAAGTGTATATAAATATCCCCTCGTTCGCTCTCGCTATTTCTTTCTCTCTTCCTCCCACCCCCTCGCCTCTCTCCCTGGCCACTGAACAGTGGCGATTTTGTAATTCCCTCGTACCGACCTAACTACTATTTCGTATCCTTCTGTCCCCCGACGAGCTATGTTTGGAATTCGCTGGATCTCTACTTGAGGGCCTGCTCAAATGGAACAACTCGTAAACAAGCTCTGTCCCGTAGACTGAAAAAGTGCGCTGTCAAGCCTGTCCGAGAGCAATCATAAAGCGCTCTCACTTTTTTACATATTTTTATTATATAATATTTTAGATCTAGTCACCATTCTCACGATTAGAATCATTGTATAAGAATGCTCCTTTAATCAGTATTCCATACACTTTACTACTACACTACAGAGTACGAAATAAACAACATTCTCTTATCTCACTCTATAAAATACACTGCTCACCTTTTCCCTTGCCCATATCGTTTAGATGGGTTTGCAAGTTCTTCACTTCAACTTATAATCCTCGCGGTAACCTTGAAGAGGAAAAAAGGAGAAAGAAAAACAAGAATGAAGACCGAAAAGAAGAGACTACGAATTTATCGAACGTAGGGAATAAAATAGAGAACGCTTGTGTCTCTTATCCTTTTGCACCGTGAGATGACAGCGGGCACTGCCTGCTTCTAACTTGCATTTGTCGTCGTTGCGTCGTGCGTCGACGTTGGTGCGATGAGCTTTTTACTCCCCCCCCCCCCCGGCAGCGGTCGCCGATTCACCCCTGCTGCCTCGCCCTCTCGTTGCATCATCGCTGCAAATATACCCTTGTATATCACACGCATACACATCCATCCATACACACACACACACACACACACACACACACACACACACACACACACACACAACACACACACACACATATATATATATATGAACATAAGGTGTCTCAGATAAAGTGTTACAAGTTTATATCTGAGAAAGTGCAAATTACTATTGAAAATGTTTCAAAGAAAAGTTGTTTCATTCTAATAGGAGAAAAGAATGAGAATTACAGTTGGACTTTGAGTTAGACGGCCAAGATTGTGTGACGGTCAACTTCGAAATTCGAAATGAGAACTTTTATTTATTATTGTATATTCTGATAGCTTGCTCGAGAGTTTTTTCGAAACACCACGGATAAAGCTTTAGAAAGCTTTAGAACTTTAAAAAGCTCTCCAGGTATGTAAAACCCTTTTACATAAAGGGGGAAAAACCTGAAAACCGAATTCTCATAATTGTATTACGTATTAACTGAGATCCGGATCTAAAACATCTACTTATAACATTTTCAACATTTTCTTGTGATGAGCGTATTGGGGTGACGAGATTGGGATTTTACTTACGATTAATACATAGTCTTGCCATTTTTGTCACAGTGTAAGATATTAATAAGCTATTGTCATAAAATTAAAATATTGATAAGTTATTATCATTTAAGCAAAGTACAGCTGCAGTACTACGGCATTTGAAATTTATAATAAGATGTATTTATTTGTCCGCTCGACATTTTTACCGTTTTTCGACTTTATCGAATCAAAAACTCTTTATAAAATGTTGAACGTTACACGTTCTTCACCGTGTAAATAACATGGAGCCGACGACGCTTTAGCGATAGTCAGTCTTGCCAATGGCAGAAACGGCGGCCATTGTCACGTCTATCTGTTACTTTTTCTTGAAGAATATTGCAACATTTTAATGTTTAATTGCAAAAATGATAACTATTGATTTCGTTTCCTGGCCTAGAAATATTTTCAACCAATATTATGCGTTGGGAAATGCCCAATTATAGTTTATTTTTAAATAAAAGTTTATTCACAAGAGGTTGACCGCCTGCCGAAAACCCCCCATGTAGAAATGGGTCCCGCGCAGAGTTAGCCGCGGTCTATTTTTTCCCATTACTTGATAGCGGCTGGCAGTGAAACTAGCCCGGCGCTAGCTTTGTATGTAACACTTATGGAAATCTAACGCTTAGCCAGATGTTCTAGCTCGGTGCTAGATAGCTCTTAGATAGACGCTAGTTGGAAAGAAAGCTATTTTATAATTTGACGCTGGATAGGGTTGAATAGAAAATTAAAAGAAATCTGATCACTTTGGAAAAATAACAAATTTTATTAAATATTATAAATATCGAGTATTAATACACATAAGAAGTAAGATGAGTAGGTTAGAAATTATTATAATTAATAAATATCACATTTGAAGTAATTTTTTTTGTTAAATATTTATCGCTTTTTTAATGGTACGCGATCGCGTTTGTATTTTTTTTGTTATTGTTGTACTGATTATTACTTCATTGTTTATTGTATCGTTGATTACTTTTTTTTATGGATTATACCTTTTTAATCGTTGAGCGCTTTTTTTACGGTGCGTGATCGCGCCATATTGTATCTCGAAGGCTTTCGCTTAATTTTTTTTTCAATGAAAAGTTTTTTTAGGTTTCGAAAATGAAAAATTAATTTTAGTCAATAACTATTGACTTTATATAATTATGATTTATGATATTATTCAAGTTAAATTACTCGGCACATCGAGAAAAGGTAACGCATAAAAAAAATCATCTTAATTTTTGTTACCAAATTTTTTAAAACCAATATATGCATAATATGTCGATATAATTTTATCATTGCATATCAATGTTTGTATGTTTCTAAAACTAGTTGGATTATTAATTTTTTTTGCAAATGAATGTTAATTTTTATTAAAAATTGCACTTACCATTGCGTTCTTGATTTTGCAAACGTTTTGCGATCGGATCGTTTATATTGGCTTTTATAGCTCGATTTTTACGGACTCTATCTCGACTGGATTTTTCTCCCGCTTTTCGTCCATAATTTTTAATAATTATTACTTGAGGAATAATTTTTCTCCGTCTGATAAAACTGTCACACGAAGAAAAGAGGCTATAATCCACCGTGCCATGCACTCAGGCCGACGACTCGATGTATCGAGAGAAAATCTGGTTCCCCATCTAGCGGCTAAGTAAGTAACACTGCGAGAAAACATACGAGGAAAACTGCTTTACCGTCATCTAGCGGCGAGGTACCCAAAACTAGCTAGCAAAAACTTGGCAGCCACGACCTAGCGCCTCGCGAGTTATAGGGTCGAGAGCTAGGGTCAAAGTAGTTTATGCCGAGTGAATTTCTACACGGGCCATTGTGTTTTCGTCATGGGGCTGACACTGGGATAAATTCTCTTAACAGTAACGTGTCCCCGTTATTGTCGCCTCGTAACTAACCCACCATGTGGCGCTAGTAGTCACCCGCATGACTCCCACTCCGCAAAGCACCTCTCCGTATTATTTCATCTTTTTCGTCGCGTGAACCAAGTGAATATTTCTTTTCTTTTTCTCGATCTGTCATTGTTCTCGAAAAAAAATCGTAGTGTGGTATTACAAAGTGATAAAATAATAAACAATTTTAGTGTAGCGATAAAATAAAAACAATTTTTGTGGTTTTTGTGCTCATATTTGAGAATGCCTGCGTGCGTGGTGCTTGGCTGCACGTCAGGTTATCAATCCAACAAGGAAAAATCGCATTTCTCGCGTCAAATGCAAATCATGCAGCCGCTGCGCGACTGAAGTGGGGGTCATGCGGGTGACTACTAGCGCCGCATAGTGGGTTAGTTTAAGTGGCGACAATAACGGGGACACGGTAGACCCAGCAGTGCCAGGGGGCTGGTTTTCGTCCTCACTCTTGCGGCTGAGGAATGGTATCAAAAATCCGTAATGCATAAGGGGGGCGCTAATTTCGTCAGGCCTAGGGCGCTAGATTTCGTAAACCGGCCGGGTTCGTAAACATAAATGAAGAAGTTCGTTATGTGATAAAATCCGAATTGGTAGACCATGAAAAACTACGGAATACGTTGACAAAATTATGAAAAGCAAGCGTGTTATAGGTCCACGAAAAACTGCAGCAGGCATTTCGAGAGAATTGCGTAATGAATATCGTGCCCGCATTACTCGGAGTACAGCATCATGACGTTTGAAGGCTGTAGGACTGATTGGACGCATTGGCGTAAAAAAGCCATTCGTCAGTCGAAAGAATCAAAAGGAGAGATTAAATTTTGCAAAAATATCAGTTTTGGACAGCATTAGATTGGCGGGAAGTGCTTTGTTCGATAAATTCGAATTTCAATTATTCGCAAGTACGTGAGATGTCTAACAGGTACCAGATTTAACGTAAGGTATCAAATGCCTACCGCAAAACACATAAATATATTGCAAATATATAATGCCTACCGTAAAATACAGAAATATATTGCAAGACCATATGCTCCCATTTGCAATGAAAACATTTCCGCGTGGTTGGGTTTTTCAACACGATAACGACACCATAGATTCTTCACGTTTCGTAAAAGATTTTCTTCGAAGACGCAAAGTACACTTTCTCGACTGGCCATCGCAATAACCGGACTTAAATACGATTGAGCATTTGTGGCAAGAATCACTCAGAAAAAGTCACTCTAACAAGGCGGAATCGTGGAATCATTTGCGACATGAGTGGGAAAGCTTGCCACAAGAACGGATCTCACAATTAATAGCGTCCATGCCTCGTTGTATGCCGCCGTTATCGCGGCTAAAATAAGGGCATGGCAACAAAGTACTGAATCAAGCGAAAAAGGTCGAATCTTATTTCGTAATAAAAAAAAAAATTATTATGTTTTTCACACGCTTTCATACTAGGTGGCCCAAAACTTTTGCATACTCGTTGAATAAAAAGTAATGGACAATGAAATATTTAAGAGCAATATCTATGAATATAATTAATTGTTTTCAAATATCAGTGAATACATGTTGTCATAACTCGTTTATTTTTTCCTTGCCGTCGTATTTCAATGGAATATGCCTCAAAAATAAGATAGCCCAAACATTCTGCCCGCGACGGTATAGGGTGGTGATCGGAAATCCGAACGATCGATATTCAGAAGGACCGAAATGTCGAATTCAGTAATGATGAACGTTCCAATATAGACAGATCAATCTTATGATAGCCTGTAAAATAGTTAATCGAAATTGGGAATACAAAAATCTCGAAGTTGATTTATAGCGAAAACATATATTATCAGATGTAACAATATAACGAGAGATATAGTATCGACTCTCTTTAAATATACAGCAAGCAATTCGAGACGTTAAATCGTCGAATTGTAAATATTATGACAGTTTACAATTTCGAATTCATTAAAGCGAAGGGCCAAAAAGTCGATCAGTTAAAATGGCGCGGGGTCAAAAAGACGAACGGTCCGGACAGCGAAAACAATGGAACAATGGATCGAGATGTACGTTACTTGCGCTTCAGAGTGAAGTTGGCAGATGACGCTGATGGTCAGTTGGGTCGGGCAGCCGTGCGACGTTCACCATTTCGGACTATCGATCATTTGCGTTTCTGAGATCTACACATTCGAAGTTCGTAGTCTCGATCTATGGCTTTTCGCTATAGACGGTATTACGAATATTAGATACTCGCTTTTTTCTACTTCGGAGATATGAATGTTGTAGATTGTTCGAATCTGTATTTGTATGACTCAAACTGCAGACTATCTGAATATATGTTCTCGAATGAATGAGTTCTCGAATAAATAATCCTTTGGTCTAATAGTTATTCGATTTTGTCATCGGTCATCGGATAAAATTTCGAATAATTTAATGTTCATTATTTTGGGAGTCCATAATTCTGTCGTTTCGAAATCTTTGTCATTCTATATTTGGTCATTCGACATTTCAACCCCCACCCGACGGTATATATACACGCACGTACCGTTGCAAACGGTCCGACGAAGCTACATGTAGAATGTTATACTGCAATTTGGTTACGTCCACTCACACTTTCGATTTACCATTCTACCAACCATCGTGCCCATCTCGACGCTGTCACGTGGTCGACGCAGGCGGAGTTGCTGTGCCGCTGGACGACGCAGGTGAAGATCCTTCGATGCTGAACGTCGCGATGAACACGTTAACAATCGTTATCATGAAAACTGCCGCAACGACGTAATTATTTATTTTACGGGCCTGTGGAGATTTTCCTCTTCCCTTAATGTCAAAGCGGCCCTTAAAGATGAGGCTAACTCCGACCGCCATCTGCATAATCAAGTATAACGTACTGGTTCTTTATTTCTCATATTTTTCCCCTGATAGAACGTAATGATAATCTTAACAGATGATAATGACACGGGATTACGAAAGGATCTTGTCGGTTAAAGAAATATACCATTTTTCTTGTGTTCAATGTATAGAATTTGATTTTTGAGTTTTGGAAAGAGCATTGTAGAATCAATTCTCGGCCCGGTTTTTTCACGATCAATTATTTCGAATCGGCGACGAAGCAACTAAGACTATTTTTTAATTTAATTTTCAGTGCTCAAATTGAACGTGGTGTCAATTTTCTTTTGTTGAGGGTAAATAGGCCTGAAAAGTAAATTTATTACCGGTAAATCCGAAGAGAAAATAGAACAGAAATGTTTGCAGTTTGAAGTGGAACAGCTACAAGAGTATTTCTGGTAATGGTGTTCCAGTAAAATATATTAGGTGTTGCCTTGCCAAAGTTCGAGGCAAAAGGAGGGCCATATCCACTCCTAAAAAAAAATTAAGTCGGAAGCTCGTGTAACGAATGAATTTTTTTCCATTAAAATCTATTCCTCTGCGCTTTAAAAACTCGTTCCAAGTGGTTTTTTCGTTAAATAATGATTATTGTCGTTATTATTACTTTAGATTTTTTGCTGTTGAACTTATTTCAAAGGGGTTCTTGCCGATATCACCTTTTTTAAATCATTGACTGAGTTATGGTTACGACGTACGATTTAACGATAATGAACGGTTAATTTGCCGATCATTTTTCCGGTCAGCTTGTTTCTGCCGTCGATTCCTTAATTTGTTTCACGCACTCACGCAATCGACGTCCTATTCGTTTTTGCATAAAACCGATGGACTCTTTTTTTAGTAACAGTAGTACTGTCATCCAATTTTGAACATTAGATTCGCATACTACATAACTGCGACAATAAGCAGGTATAACCGGAGCAGATATTCCTGCTTCAGTGTTTCTGCTTCGGCCGGTTCGCAGAACCTACCTTGAACGTGCTGGATTAAAATTTACAGAGAATCTTTTTGAAACGTTATATTTTGAGAATCCGTCGGAAACAAAAAATCGATATTTTCAAAAAGGTCAACTAGATGTTAGCACCTACAGGGCCAAAAATAATGGTACAGGATTAGGGTTTATAACGGAAACTACTGTTTCTTTACGAAGAAAAACCCGTGTAGAATTTTGAGTCGGCAAAAAGTACTGCACCTGATATGCCTTCTCTAGATAATATCTGGCATTGATCGGGCCTTCCACCCTGGAATAGGTTCGCAATGTAACGGGTTTAAGGCTAGGTCCCGAACCGCCGTTCCCTTTCTGGGGAACTGATCAGGAACGGGCCGGGGAATAAGCGGTAAATTACCAGGATAGTCGTAGGGAGTAGATGGGAAATAGCCAGGAACAAACGAGAAATTTGAAAATGATGTTTCGGCGTTTTGGGAATCCTTGAGGGGGTAAAATCGGGAATGTATTCAATTTAGTATTTCGACTGCGAGCTGCAGATTTCTTCAAATTGAAGAACCAAATAAAGTTCCCGTATATGACCCTTATTCGGGTCAAAACTCGACACTTTCGCACGACAAAAATTGTGTGATGCTGATACAAAACGCTAATATTTCAAGGTTATGGTCTTGCCAGACGTCCAACCTTACGATATGACCATCTTTTTTCAAACGGTGGAGACTTATTTGTACTGCCAATACTATAAATATTAATAATTTACCGTGATAATGTGATTACGTTTATTGTAATTATATTCTCCATTATATTAGCATATAATTTTCGTCAACCATCATAATTTATTCTTTATCATAGGATTGTCAGGCGTCGATTATCGTTGGAGAAAATAATATGATAACAAAACAGAACATACAATTACAATAAATTGAATCATATTATTATAATGAATTATTAATACTATTGATGGCGCAAATGCATTATTTCATAATAGGTCGGGATTTAATATTCAAGAAATGTGAATGTTCTGCTCAGGAAAAGATTTATTGTTAGTTGTATTCCTGGTCTGTTCCATGAACGGGCCCGGTTAAGTAAATCGCACGAGGCAAGGCAGGCCTGAACCATACGTAAAGTCGGGAATGCCCGGTCATATTTCTGCACGGGTAATAATGTGAGGCACACCAAATTTATGGATTTCTGTATTGTTAAAGACTAGTAGGAAACAGATTTCTGATGAATTAAATCTGCAGTGTGCGGCAACCGCCATCATCTTATTCATTGAATAATGCGACTACCGCGACGTCTTGTGAAAGGGCTGACAAAAAAAAAACATATCTTGTCGCCATTATGGAGGTTAGCGTCCGCGAGAATGTAAAGAGTGCAGGTACAAAACTTCACCACCAAGGTCGCCAGAATAACAAGTGGCTGAGCAAAATAGTCATAGAGAACACAAAGCAAAAGCCACCGCGACACTCCGATTAACCTTTCAAAAGTAAAATTTGGAAAGAAGCAACAAAATAATTAATTCATCTACAAAAATAATCCTGAAAACGTTTTTCGTGATGTAATTGCCGTTATATCGGAAACGGAAACACGGAAATCGTGTTAGAAGTATTTGAAATACGAAGAGAATAATTCACAGATGTCAACAATTATCATTGAGATTGGTACTTTATTAATTAGAAATTGGTGTCATGCACATGCCGATACTGAAAGACGCTAGAAAACTATTACGAATTTGCATTGACTATGAATGGCTTAAAGTTCAGCTAAAAACACGTTAATAAATTTTAATTTCTCCACATACACTTTCGCGACCTATACCCGGGGAAAAATGGTCGTATCTGAGCAGATATGCTCACGTAGGTGTTCATCTGCAACATAAATGAATCTGATCTGATCATGCATGGCCCAAAGATGAACATACATGTATTTTTATGCGCTTAGGGGTAGCTCTATATCTGGTAAGATATGATCGCGCATAAATAAATATGTGCAGATATGAATTTATAGCTGAACATGTCTGCCCATGTGTGGTCATGTCTAACCAGATATAGTACAATTCACGACTACATCCGAGCTCACACATGATCAGACTTGAATATGTGCGCGCATGCATGAACATATCCAACCAGGTATGGATGAATACGCAACCAAACCCAACTCGTACATGATCAGGTCTGAAAATATTGGCCCATGTACGATTGTATGTGCCCAGATATGGAATTATACTCGAATTCATCCAAGCTCTATATGATCATCGCTGAACATGCTTGCCCACGTGTGATCAGATCTAATCAAATATAAATCAATGCATATCTATATACAAAAGTGTTATTATGATCGTGTGTCTTATTAACACATACACAGATGCGCGCATACGCACACATAGTCACACGTTATTGGCCTATTTGAGAACTCCCATTTCATCTGTGTATAACACTGTAGATCACTTATAAAATGTCATCGGTTCGCAAATAGGATATCATATGTATGTCCAGGTTAAATATCGTAAGTGTACGGCAAGGAGATAGACATATGACATACCACGTATACTGGTATCTGCTACTAATATAAGCATGTTCACCCTGATATGGGTATATCTGTTCTGAGATGACCAATTACGCTTCGGAACCGATCAATTTTGCATATTATAGGCAGATTTGATATTGTCAGGTCTGACATCATATAGTCTGATATCGTCAAATCTAATATGGTCATTTTTCTTGCATGATTAGATATGATCAATCATATCTGGATCATATATAATCCAGATATAATCAGATGTGATCTGATCTGATAATTTTTTTCTCGGGTAGCGTGTCCCATTTGAATGGGACCCTCTATATATGTATAGGGTATATATATATATATATGCATAGAATACCTGGAGCAGAAGACTCACAATGATGAGAAAGACAATGGCGTAGAAGGTCGAACTGTGCTTTTGAAACGTGATAAGATATCGAAGTTGATTCGCATTAGCGGTTATTAGCGCAACGTCCATCATTCCCTGTGCCACAGTTTTTTTCGCGGCATAAGTATTTTTGGGTTCTCGGGATCCAACAGCGATTCCTCGAAAGCCCCTCCTTTTATCCGTCGTGTCGATAGTAACAACACTCTCCCTGATTATTGTATCCTCGACCGGCTCCCCGTCTTGGTCGTCATCGTCGATGATCAGCCTGTCATCTTTGTTCGTCACTGCTACTTCTGACGATTCGTATACGTCGATTATTTCCGCCTCCTTGGCCGTCCGTGTGTCGATCGTCATCGTCCTTAACACGCCCGATGCGTTTGTTGGGGGCTTGTTAGGCACCGGAACGCCGATGTTATCGATACAATCGCTCATGGTGTTCTATGACGCTCGTCGATTTCTATCACCATCGACTGAGCACGCAATCTCAGCGCATGTGCGCGCGGGCGCTCAAACGAAACGCGAACCGACGCAGAAAAGGTTACTGAACGAGTGTGAAAATAATTTCGAACGAGCCATGTAGTGTTTTGTTCCTCGTGCGTATGTGCATTTTTATTCACGTCGCGGACAGAAGACGGGAAACATATTGTGATAAGTATTATCAAAGCTGTAATGGGTTAACCAGGATGTTTGTGACACGAGAAGGAATAACCGCATTTATGACGGCGTTTCGTCATCCGGGAATTACCGTGGTTGAGTCTCTAATCATCTAACAAATTTCGAACATCCTACATGGTGTCCCGGACAAAGTGTTGCAAGCTTACATCTCCGAGAACAGTTTAAAGTTTTTTTTAAAGTTTTTAATAAAAGTTATTTCGTTTCAAGGGGGGGGGGGGAGGATAGCAATGTCAATTTGACCTTGAGGATAACTGCCCAGGTTATATGGAGGTCAACTTCGAAATTTTTCATTCAGGGTTGTTACGCATATGGAAAACAGGGAAAACCGGGAAAACTCAGGGAATTACGTTCCTCCCGGAATAATCAGGGAAAAGTCAGAGAATTTTGGAAATTTTCTCGAATTTTCTCAAAAAATTTACTTTTTCAAAGAGATAAGAAAAATGAAACCGACTTGACAAAAAAACTGAACGCTATAAAAATAAATATTTTTGTATGTCTTTAATATTTATATTATTCCTCATTATACACTAAAGAAAGTAATGTCAGTGCCAAACATTGAGGATTTAAAAAACTGGAAACTAATTTACTGTAAAGCTACATTTGTAAATTAAAGTAAATTAAAAGTAAAGCTACAAAAAGACATTTTTATTCGATCTGTCAATACACAACCACATCGTTATCATTGTAGATAAGTTTTTATATTTATTTTTTGTTTATTTTCACCGGCGTGCAAACTTTTGTTTTGTAATGAAGAACAGGTTCTGTATTTGCATTTAATGTCTTTTTTACTTTATAATGTTTAGATTATGTTTCGAATTTCAGTTAAAAAAATAAATATCACTTTATCGAATTTCCATATATTTGGTTTTACAAAAGTCATGTTATCCAATTCAACATAATTCTTCAAGAGAAGGATCGAGTTGAGAATTTCCGTTGTTTCTTCAAGTTGGTTAAAAACGTTGTTTTTTCACAGAAATCAGTCATTGCTATTTTTATGTATATAATTTTCCCGTATAGTTTGCAACGTTTACAAAGACTAATATCTCTCTAACTCAAACAATATATGTTTGATGAAAAAAAAGTCTTCTTTATTTGACCCTAATCTAGCTAGTCTGCAAAACCTGGAGTTTTTCAAAACCTGTATGGAAAACCTGGAAAATTCAGGAAATTTCTGAGTCAATAATGCGTAACAAACCTGTCATTAGAGGCCTCATTTTTTTATATACTCTTATAGCTTAGATCGAGAGCTCTCTAAAATTCGGTGGGTGAGTATTTTTTCATCGAATACTTTTTAGGTTATGAGAGTTGAAAGTACTGGATAATAAAAGTATCAGTAGTATTTTTAAAGGCTCTCGAGATAAGCTATAAGAATATACAATCAAAAATAAGACTTGTAATTGAAAAATTCGAAGTCGACCTTCACATGACCCAAGGTTATACCTAAAGTCAAATTGACATAGTCATCTTTTTTCTAGATTGATACGAAGCACTTGATTGGTACGAAGCAACTTTTGTTTGAAGCATTTTTCACTATAATTCGTACTTTCTGAGTTATGGGATTGTACCACCTTATCCGAAAGACCCTGTATACGTAGATTATGTATTTACATACGTATACTTGAATTCACATACTTGTCGCTCGAGGACACTACCACATTAGCATGAAAACTCATGGAGGCTTCAAAGTTGATTTTTTTCTTTATTGAACTTTGTTGAGAATTGATGTTCAGTTTTGCCAACTATGCGCGAAAAAAAAAGACAAAATATGTTTGAAGATTATACAAAAATGGCGATGCCGTAGGAGTTAGAGCAACGTTTTTCACTGAACTCTTCGCGGTACTGTTGATATAAAACACTAGAAAAATACCGACGATTTAAAAAGATTGTATTTTTAAAGATATTACGGACATCTGGGTGGAAAAAAGGTTTTACAAAAATGTTAATTTCAAAACGATTCTTTAGTATTTCGAAACACAATTAGATACTTGAAATCAATTGAACATTATTCTTGAAGGTATAAACTAAAGATTTAAGCGCAAATAAAATCGATGATCCGCCCAATGAAACCCAAAAAAATACATTTTTATTTCCTTCAAACGCCGCACACGGATTATTGCGCTATCTGTGCTATTCGTGCGCAAACCGTCACAGCGCCGCGCCACACGAAGCTACCCTTGCGTACTATGAAGTTTCCAAATGATAATTAAATTAGCAGTTTTAATGTACAATGATAACGCTTCAGCGAAAACTTTGCTACACTCTTCGGTTCCATGTTCCAAATAATGTAAAAAATTAAGGGAAGGGTCCGTTTTTTCGATTAAAGATAGACTTCTGTTTTTTTTTCATTTTCATATACCCGAGAAAAAATTATCAGATCAGATCACATCTGATTATATCTGGATTATATATTTTCCAGATATGATCAATCATATTTGGATCTTGTCTAATCATGCAAAAAAATGGCTATATCAGAGTATATATGATTAGATTTGACGATACCAGACCATCTGATATCAGACCTGACAATATCAATTTTGCATATTGTAGGCAGATTTGATATGGCCGTTAAGGCCTTAGGCCACACGTGGCCTAAGGCCGTGAAGGAGACTGAAAGGAGTGGCGAAAAAAAATCGTCGTTGGGGCGCCAGATTGTTATTTTAATTTTTTTCATGCGATCGAGGCACGATCGCTATGAAGGGCCATCTGGCAAATCAAATTATACCTGAAATTTTTCTTTAAGATCAGTCAAACGGGCGCCATTGTGGGTATGGATGGAATGCTGCCTTTTGCGGTCGGGCGCGCTAAACGACTACGACTCATCGAAATGTCCTATAAAAATGCATACAAGCATTAAAAATATCAATGAATATGTACGCAAATAGACTTTCGTTAGGGCACCAAAAATTCATGAAAATTCATTTGAAACATCGGGGAAAAATAAAGAGCGTGTGCGTGTGCACCCTATGCGTGTGCATTTTTTTACATCTACTTATAAAAATACGCAAAAAATTCTGCCGCAGGAAAGGAAAAGAATGCACTAAAGCTGTCTACAATCTAAAAGGAATGGAAGACCTTTCGGATATTCTAAAAAATTATTTAATTACAAAAAATCTGCTGTCCTGTGTCTTTGCCTAGACATTTCTAGAAACGCGTTATTTCTGAACGTAGATTTCACATCAATATTAAGTGATTATTACTAAATAAGGGATACCACTCTAGCGGCAGAAAATACGGCCTAACTTTGACAATTTGTTTTGGGAGTATGAAAAATGGAATAGGATTTCTTTCGAGAGGGTTTATTTAAGTTCCTGCTCCGTTAAGGTAGTACGTGCACGAACCTACTTATTAGAAAGAAAATTGATTTTTTTATATGCTGTAGTATAGACATATAGAATGACGTCCGCGAAAACTCTACATGCCTTACCGGCTAAAAAAAATAGTAATTAATTCACGAAATCAATGCAGTCAACCCGCACCTTATAGAGAATCCGTGCGGATCAAACATTGGAACGGAAATAATAATAGTTCGCGATTAGATCGGAGCTATGCGAAAAGCGATAAATAACAAGAAAACTGTCGCGGTCACGTGTGTTCCATGGAATATATAGGTTACGGGATATTTCGAGCAGATATTATCGATTGAATCGACAAATTTTTGCGCTCGCTAGCCGCGTCTGTCAGCTCTCCCTTTACTATATGCACATTTCACACACACTACAAACACACACTTGACATTTATCAAAAGCACCTGAATACATCGTTGCCACTGATATTGCCAGAATTATGAAATGGCGGCCTGTGACAACTCAAGTCAAATCTGAATGCTATTTTAATACTTTATTTTCATAATATGATAAACAGTTCTCACATACACTTCTCAAATAATTATTTTCCTTATCATGTTTATTACTATACCCAAATGTATTATATTTTATCGTTTTCAGATTCGATCATTTATAGATTTTCTGTTGATTAGTCAATCCGCTAGTACTACCTTAACAAAATTATACCTAGGTTAAGCATGCAGGGGGTAAGGTAGAGCTCTTTATATTAGTCGATAAGCTCGGGACCAGTGCGTAGGCTAAACGGCTAGATGGGATATTGTATCCCAAAGCCTTCTCTTATGTACATTTTGTAATGTCTAATAAAAAAAAATGTACACAACGCATCGAGTCCACGGTCTTACATACAGGTCTAGTAACTCTAATGCTGGCAGCCGCGATCAGGTGCGTCAGTTAGCATGGCAAATTTCGGTCCTATAGCGCCGCCACTAGTTGTCGCTGCGGTTTTGGACCCCGGACATACATAACCTCAATACGGCGAACAACGGAGTGAGCGGTTGTGTTTTGTAGGCCACATACAAACGTCCGAGACTGAGACTTTTTTTGCGTTTACATTTTCTGCATTTGTATTTTTATTAAATTGCATAAAAACACGGGAATCGGGGATGGAAGAAAAAAATTGAGACAAGTAGCTTTGAAAGTTCACATGCAATGTGACAGCTTTAAAATCGTATGCATATGCTTATCACGCTCGCTTGGATTTAGAAAGTTTGTTTGATTACGATTAGGATCATATTTTTTTATTGTATCAAACGAAACTGACAGGACTAACGCCTTTTCCTGGCCCTTTTAAAGGTGTTTCGAACTCATAATAAATATCCGTGTAACGAACATGAAGGTGGGACAGAGGTAGAGAGATAGAAGCATGGCCAACTAGTGCTGTCTCTGTCTGAGCCCCGCGGCCGCGCCGCGTGTATTATGATCGGAACGAACCTAGTGGCGACTGGTGAACTACCAACTCTCTTCGATAAGCTACCTACCCCTTCCACTGGAGTTTCCAGACCTGTATGTAAGACCGTCGTCGGGTGATACCATACGGCGATTTAAAGGTATCCCAAAATATTATCCAATTTATGACTATTTTTAAGTTGTCAAAAAGTTATCTATTTACTGTTATCTATTGTATCTAGTTCAACGTTGTCCAAAGGATATCATAAAGATGAATTACATAAGACGTCTTCTTCATGACATCTTTCAGATATCGGTAATATGCTGTCTTTTAAGATATTCGGCATTGGCGGGAAACAGTAAAAAGTCATCCAAATGTTGTCCTAAAGATGACATCCAACGGATACCTTTTATCACAGTGCGAATGTAGCGTGTCATACTTCATTTCACCGGCAAAAAATTGTGTCGAACAACAAGTAGTTGAAAAAATAAAGGTGTTGAAAGGTGTGAAATACGTCAGTGCCTTTTATCCTACTACGCTTTTCGCCTCTGTGAGTACATATATATGCATTTAATGTACTGTTTTTTCATTCTAAAAACGTACGTCTGCTTTTGAGGTTATCCAAGGGATCATTTGGAGCATGACAACCACCAGAAGACGTGACCGTAACGGGAGGGAAGTCCAATAACGACTGTGCCGTTTTTAAAATATTAAATTACATTTATTAAATTAAATTTATAATATTAAATCACATTTCACTTGTAATGAATTAAGTGATGTTTTATTCATAATGACCTAGCCCATTTCAAAACCGCCGTAACAATATCTTATCAATTTCTCTATTATAAAAATTAACTTATAAAGTGTCTAGAATATTGAGCTGTATTAAATATTGTAAACTATTAATAGGTTAATTTTTATAAAGAAATGGATAGGATATTATATATATATATATATATATATATATCCAATAAATAGATATCTTTTCGATAGTACTCTTTGATGCCGTTTAGATGTCGTTTTGACAACCTTATACGGATGCCTATCGGACGACTTCCAGATGGCAGTGTTATCTTGGCATTTTCGTGCCTTTAAGAGGATATCTTTCGGATATATCGATTTGGTGACTATGCTGACTTACGGACAACCAATAAGAGTTAACCTTTTGTTGACAAATTGTTAATCATTAAGGCCAAGTGTCACACCGACCGAGCGGCCACGAGTGCGAGAGAGATAGCTGATTTTCGGATTCCCAGTGTTCTCCTAAATGGTTGATTTTTCGGAAAAAAGAAAAGAAACACCTTCCGCTCTGTTGAACGACGAACAACGTGTTTCTCTTCGCTTGCCCGGAATGTGATTCGTTTGAGAGAACTTGGCACTAGGATTTTTACCGACCGGACGTGTAACCCATGTCCTTAAAAGTTGCCGTACAGTTAACTATTGGACACAAATAAATTATCTCCCAAGCGGACATAAGTGATACGTTTTGTAATACAAAATGGCGTCTTTTTGGACAATCAAAAAGTTATCCGTATCCGTTTCGCATATCTTTCGGATGCCATATGGATAACATTTTGCTACCTGGGGTAATCATGGAGACTAGATACAGCCTCCATCGGTAGCATTTTGACCCGGCTCCATAACAACCTTAATATAATGTTGACCACCGCTTATTATTGCTAGTACACATGCATATACCGTTCTCGCGCTGCTCTTTGTGCCGCTTTTCGCATGCTCCCCACTCTCGGCATGCGAATATTCCGCGTAAAGTCCTGATAAAATAACGGCAACGTTACATGTTTCCTTACCATTCCGTTCCCTCTCATCATATCGGATCTCAAGTAGCCCAAAACCATTTGGAGATTTTAACGATCATTTCAGTGAAAATTCCATCGACATCAGTCCATCAGTTTTTAATTTCGTTGCAAACGTAAAACACACGATTATGCACGCGCGAAGATCACGAATGATCGTCGCTCGCGGTACGGCTCGCGCACGCGCACTGCAGCACGGAGTGTCACCTCGCGATATGGCCGCCCAGTGAGCACAACGCAGGCCCACGGACACCGCCGACAAGGGACGAGGGAGGGGTGTTTGTGTGCGTTCTAATTTCGTCCAGTGTTGATACCATATTTTCCTACCGTTCAACTTCGCCGAAGATATCAACGAGCATTTTTGTCGCCCGATAACGCATCAGGGTAAGAATCTTCCGGGCACACGAGTCTCCGACGACCGTGCAGGTCACATTTGCATTATAGGTTATATGCACGTACATAGTAGACCTGTACACACTCAGATGTTGATTTGTTTAAAAAAACAAGCACTCCATCCGATATCACCGAGAATCGACTTCTTCTTTCTTTTTTCTGATAAAAATTGCCGATTTCCCGTCTCGAAAAATGCTTGCCTGCCAAGGAAATGTCTGATGATGGGGGCGCGCGACCTACCGTGATGTCACTTTCGAAAGAAAAGAACAAATTGAGTCACTGAGAAAAGCAGGGAAAAAAATAACATTACCGGTTTCATCGACGAAGCCATAATGAAAAAAGCATAGTGACTTTTTATTTTGCTTCAAAGTTTCGAAAGGATCTACTAAAAAAAACAAAACGAATTTTTGACGCGTTGCCCCATTTCTTTACTTCATGTTGAGAATGTTCGAGGATCAATGAAATGATATCCTGATGATAAAAATAGCACGAGATATTGTGGTGTAGACACTGACCTTTGCATGAAGTTTGGGATGGTTTTGCCAACCAATTGAAGAATTGTAACACTTTTAATCTGGGGACATCCTCCGTTCGTTGTTATCGGATGTTGCTTTAGTCTTACATTTACTCATACACGAGGAGAAAGGTAATGAAAAAAATAACGCCTTAAATTGTCGTGGACGATAATCTGCATAGGGAAGAAACTGTTCGGAAAGTTTAACGTTTATTCGGAACCGATTGCAGTACAACTGATAATAGAGCACTGAAATTCGACCTTACTCCTTATTGGACACGACTGCGGCTCTTGCTTCTATCTCCCTACCAATCTCAATAAAGAAGGAATTTTTCAGGATTGAGAATCTCAGGGCACGGAACAAAGGCGCAAATTTGGCAAATACTCTGTGTTTATACTTGCGCTCGGACGTAGTTGGGCCTTGGCCAATATTGCGGCAAAACTTTCTGCCAAACGCACGCGCACTCTCAAATTTAGATGCATCTCCAAAACTCTGTTTTCCGCCTTTTCAACGTCAGTCTGTCAGGAAGAGGAACAGAGGCAAGATCAATGCGCCGTGACTGCAACAATGTGGAGCGCAAGTGAGGACTCCTGGACCAGGGTCTCCTCGGTCCTGAGGATACAAGGATCTTACGAATGTACAATGTACGCGAGGATAATAGGCCGAGGGGGAGAGAGAAGGGGTCGGAAATAAGAAAGAAATGAAATTAAGTTTTTGCGCTCTAACCCCTGTGCTGCTGCGTTTTGTTGCAGGTGCGGCCGCACAATGAGCAGCAAACGCAGTAAATCCTTGTCACCAAAGCCATCCAGCAGCCAGGACTACAAGAGGCCCAAGATAGAGGGAGACGGCAAGGCAGACGCCGCATGCTGGAGGGGAAATATACTAGACTTTTCGGACGACGTGCTTCTCAACATTATGAAGTATCTGCTTCCGCAGGATTTGCTGGCGCTCAGCCTGTGAGTTTGCGCGCCCTGAACGAATTTTATTTGATGGCACTGCGTTTTTGGTCCTCCTTAGGGGAAGCTGTTTTTCAAGTGACCGGTCTGCATAAGATTTGGGCCCAAAAAACTTGTTGATTTTTAAAACATTTTCGACACGGTCGGGACTTCACACAATATCAATGTATAGTCTTGCCAAATTTGAGCACTTTTTCTTATTCGAAGATATTGTTGAACAATGAAACAATAAAAAATTTGAACAAAGTGCATGGCCAATCGGTGTGGGCGGCTCTGGTAACTACGGCGATCTGAAATAAAAGAAACTTTGGAGGACTTTCAGTACAATTATAACACTTTACTACGACCGGATAAATGGCTGTAAAAAGGAGTTCAAATTCCGACAAAACCAAATCGAATCATTTGTTTTTACAAGCTTTTACTCAACTTGACCTGGTGTGAGATGCAAAACGGAAAATCGATATTTCACCCACTTGCCGACTACTTGGGGCTCTGAAATTTTGCAAACATGCATCTACCAAGGAACATCACTTGAGTGTCTGCCACCGATTTTGTTGAAACTCATACATATGATAACTCATTGAAGACTGTTAGACACGTATTTTTTTAAATCTGCGGGTAAACGTTTTGGAGGGGGGAAACGACCCCTCAAAGAGAGGCGTGCCACGGCTTAATTTTATTTTCTTTTAAATTTATTCTACTGTGATTTTTTCAGCGCTTTACATTAGAAGAATTTTGATTTTTGTTTCATTCAGATCGGTGGACTGCTTGTGGGTGAAACTGCAAAACCACCCCTTGACACGCCTTTCTTTGAGGGGTAGTTTTCCCCTTACAATCGTTTTGCATGATAAAACTTTAAAAAATATACATATCCATTATAAATTATCTCTAATGAACCTACATAACGGTGTTATTAACACTTTCAATAACACTTCACATTATAGGATTAATCCTCCTTTCCAAACATTTCAGAGCTCTAGTACAATCAACTAAAGACTAAAAAGTAGAAAATAATTGCAATGTATGAAAATATTTCTAAAAAACAAACTTTTATTTGATGTACTGAAACGTAGAAAATAATTTTTTTACCAAGTCACCTATATGTGACTATAAATAAAAGCTTGTGGCGCTCAACATTTACAGATTAAATCTTACATTTACATAATTCCGTTAAAATATCCACTGTATGTGATTTACTGTAAAACAACTTTAGATTCCTTAAGTAAAAGTCCTGAAACTGAGTATGAACATGTGATAATACATTCTCTAATTACTATTGTGCCAATTTAAATACTCTTAATGAAACTGAATTGGTCAAATGAATTAACATTTAAAAAGTTGAGCGCCCCAAGCTTTTATTTATAGTCTCATATAGGCGAGTTGGTAAAAAAAATTATTTTCCACTTTTAAGTACAGCAAATAAAAGCTTGTCTCTTGAATATTTTTGTTTACTTATACATTTACAAATGAACATATCAAAAAATGATACGGTCATATGATAGAAATTGTTATAAACTATCCTGTATCCGAATTTGAAGTGAATGGGACGAATATATTTTGAGATAAAATGTACACCGTTACATCAAATATAGTTTAGAGAAAAACGCAAAAGAAAAAAGAGTGACCCACAGCGGGCGGTCTACCGTAGGAAAGTGAGCAATCTGACTTTACAAATATCGTCATAACTCGGATAATTTTGTAAATTTTTACAAAATCTTTGGTGCAAATTAAAATTGCAACCCTAGGCTATAAAACTTTGCAATAAGAAAAATCCCTTTTCTCTTCAAGCGTATGTCGATTCATTCATATTTTTTTCTCCGAGATTTTAATGGTAATATGTTCGGAATATTTCGTTGTGTCCAAAAATGGCATTTAGAAAAATATGTGCAAGTCCACAAATGTTTTGTGCACGCAACATTTTTTCTATTATTCGTATGACCTGGCTGAATTTTGGTACACGAATATTATATAATAGGAAGTATTTTCCAAATAAGTTTAGCGGGGACCGGTGAAACATTGGATTATAATTGTCAAAAAAAGGCTTTTCAGCTCCGTGACTTTCACAACTTTGGAGATATCGGGTGAAATTTTTATACGGAAATAGAAAATCGCGCAACGTATTTTCGGACTGAATTTTGCGCAAGTTCGTGCAATAGTTTAGACTTTAAAAGCGTTTAAATTTTCACGACTCTCCTTATGTGCGAAAATAATTATGTGATGCTGATACGGAATCTCTAATATTTCAAGGTTATGGTCTTGCCAGATGTCCAACCTTACGATATGACGTTTTACATCTGACATTTTCAACCATAACCTCCTGGTGGGGCCATCTTTTGTCAAACGGTGGAGACTATTTGTACTCCCAATACTTTCAAGAATTAAAAAAAAAAACAAAAAAGAATGTTTTAAATTTTGCTTGTCGAAAGTAAGAAAGCTACTGTGCAAGTTCTTGCATAGTGACTTCCCCCCTTAACTGACATTTCGTATGGAAAGCTGTCAACTTTCCGCGGTAAAATCGCGCACGAGATTTACATTCAAAACTTGAACATGCAGAAGTTTTGCTATTTCTGGCAGTTCTAAAATCGTGACGTAACGCAAACCTTGCCCCCTTCCACCTCCACGTACGTAGACCGTAACGCTTAGCCCCCCCCCCCCCCCCCCCCCCAATTGCGTTACGTAATTTGCGTACACCCCCATATCGCGCTGATTTTTTTTTCTTTTTTTTTTCTCGCACTGACGCAGTATTCATATCGATGGCTGGTATTCGCAGATGTTGCACGCGACTTGACGGCGTTTGCCGCGATCGTACTTTGTGGAGAGACATGGACTGCCGCAACGAGCCAATGGACACCCATCATTTGGAGCAGTACCTAAAATTCCTGCAAGCCTCGACCGCGCGTATAGCCTTACGCGGTAATCCCGAGACGAAGACGGTGCTCAGTCCGAGGTTCCTCGAGGAGGTGCGCTTCGCGTGCACTAACCTCAAGGAAATTACCGTCGAGGATTGCGACATCAATGCCCTAGAGGTAATATCCTTCGATTATTTATCGTATGTCAGAAAATATCGGATATTAATATTTTGCGTTTATTAAATTCAGATGGAGTTAGCATCAAATATTCATAGGCAAATCGGACACTCCTTTTTCAAAATAATCTGTTACGGCAACAATGTTTTAAGAAAAAAGATTTTCTGGTCATTGATAACAAATGAATCAATCATATACACAGCGATACACGCATATAAATATATATACGTCATACGTTTATACCGCGGGCGTTATCTTTTCAATCATTTTTAAAATACATTTCAGCTAATGTTGTGTGCTTTTTATTTATTTCCATTGTTATGTCTAACATTTTCTGTATCCATAATTTTAATAATAATAAAACAATATTATAATTATTATTAGAGGACGCCTAACCCATCGAGATGAATTAATCTTTCTCAGCGCAAACTAGAGAAGTGTGTTGCCTGGAGAAATTAAATTGGATAATAATGATGCGTCTCTATTTTTTGACATATGTTTTCGTTTCTTTTTTCCCTTTTTTTCTATAATCCATCAATCGGCTTTCTCTTGCCAGATACAAATAGACAGTTTTCCAGAAACGATTGAGAAACTCTCGTTGAAGGGATGTAAACTTCACAACGTCACCACCAACAGGTCTTACTTCTTCAAAATAAATCTTCACTTGGAAAAACTTACCGTAAGTAAGAAAAAAAAAGCAGGAGAAAAAAAAATCCGACTTGCGTTCTAACGTCACACACGCTAGATGAATAACATCATTGAGTAACCTCAATGAGTGAAAAAAAATTAACTATTTGTTCTCTCTCTCTCTCTCTCTCTCTCTCTCTCTTTCGCTCTCTCTTTTTCACCTTTAGTGTTTAATCCTGAGTGGCTGCGGATGGGTGACGTCGCACTCGCTACTCGTTATCAGTAAACTTCCGAATCTCAAGGAGCTCCGACTGGACTCGTGCGATCGACTGAACGAGTGCGTCGCTTACGCGAGTCTCGCAACGAGATTTGGCTTCAAAACGTTGGAGGTAAAGCAAAATGCAAGGGGAATAGAAACGTAAAAAAATACATGCTAGCAAGAGAGAAAAGTTGGATAGGAGAAGATTTGGAGAGTGCTTGTTTTTTGTTTGCGTTAATTCGAACAGACATTGGACCTGCGAGATACCGCGCTCGGGGACAGCGAGATATGTTGCTTCAGCAGCACGAGAACCCTCACCCACGTATACCTCGAGTGTCCCTCGAAGTCGATGAATCGGCGGGTATGTCGTCATAATCGTACCAACGAGACACTTCAGAATATCGTTGGTGAACCAATTTACGAGGATCCGAATCTCGTTCAAGTAATTCATCACGTATTCGATGCAAGCGCCGTGACGAAAAAAGATTTAAAGAAAAAAAGCAAATATGAAAAGATGGAAATACCGAACGTTCGGGATAAAAATACGGTGGCTGTCTTTTTCCAGTACATCGCGGCGAACGAGGAGTCGCCCTGGAACGATTTTGAGCGCTGCCTCATTTCGGATCGCGCCGTTTGCGCCCTCGGTACGAACGTTTTGCACCGGCACATCGTGCTCAACCCTCTGAGGTACGAACCCCATCGGCAGGACGTTGCGTTCGAGGACAATGCCTGGGTCACCAAATATCCAAAACTCAAAACCCTTGTTGTTAGGTGAGGATGATCCCCCCACCCCCCAAACGTGTTACCCGGTGTTTCTTTTTCTTCTACACGAATAGCCAATTGCGGAGAAACTTACAAATCGCATGCATATCCGGAACAGATGTGAGAAGCTCGTTGAGCGACAGAAAATAACAAAGAGGCAACTCTTATATAGGGTGGCCCATTTGTCTTGAGCAATCGAAATAACTAAAGGACGACGAAGGAAGTTTAAAAACCCGAGTCACATATTGAGTAGATTCAAACGAGAAGTCGAATGGCAATATAACTTTTCCCTTTAGTGGACGTTGTCGAGGTGATTTCAAGTTCAACTTCTAAAAAATGCAAACATTTTTATAGCTCCAACTTATTCTACGGAAAAAAACAGACAACTTTTGTCCGATTTTGTTTAATTGGTCATTTTTTTTCTAAAACTACAAAAGTTATTCAAACCGATGGCCTCTGCTTTTTAAACGTAAATTAATACAGCGAATAAATAATTGATAATGTAAAAAGAGAGTCTTTCTCTGGATACTAAGACGAGCATTGCGTATAACAGTGCCTATCATCAAAGCGCGACAAAAGTAGCCTACCTGGTTATGTACACACTTGCTTCATGTTTGTAAAAAAATGTCGAAATATAATGGCCAAATAACAAATGTTACGAACAATAGTAACCTGTTCACTTACGTAGAGTAAGATGCCGCTGTAGAAAACAAGTGGTTGCTAAAAAAGTTGTTTCCATTTTACTACTCGTTTAAATCTACTCGATACGTGCCTCGGGACCTTTTTACTTACTTCGCTGTTCTTGGATCATTTTGATGTCGCGAGACAAATGTGACACCCTGAATGTACAGGGTGGAGCATTTAACGCGTTGCAGAGAAATAGCACTCAAACTATTGGTTATATCTAAAAAAAAGTTTCAGAGGACAGTTGTATTATTCACCGGAATGTTTATCGATGGAGAGACCAAAACTACGTCAAGGTCGACTCCACTTTTTGAAATCGAATCATGTACTATTTTTATCACATCATTGCTGACCGTGAGACGAGTTCAATGACCGACAATTTTCTAGTCACGCAAAGTATGAGAATAGTCTGAAAATCCGCGACTTGTGAGCACGGGTTTATTCTCCATTGAAAAGATCGTGTAACTTCCACCACTATTCTTATCTTTCGTATCTTTCGTATCGTCAGGCGTGGCACGTGCTACCACCATTACGCGGGCTTTTACAACACCCCATAAAAAGAAATCTAGTGGTCTTAGATCTGGCGAACGCGGTGGCCAAGCTATAGGACCGGGTCGTTCTATCCACTTTTCGCCAAAAATCTCATTCATCACTTGTCTTGAACACAGAGCATAATGGACTCCACCGTCATGCTGCATTAATTAAGTAACTGAGTAAATTTTTCAAAAACCGATTTTTTTCGTTTTTTTCTTGTACTTTGTAGTTCAAAGAATATTGCGTATAAATTTCATGTAGAAATTCGCACTGTCTAGAAAGTTGTGGGTTATTCTGCGAAAGGCGACAGAACGTCGAGCGCGTGGTCGGTTGGCTCTGCAGCTGTCGCGCTGGGGCCTTTTGTTATACGGGGGTACGATAACTCCGCGGGCCTGGGGTTGTTTCGAAGCGTCAGTCCGTTGTTTATCCTACAGGAGTGAACAGTATACTCTATTCTGTGCATCGTTAGTGAAATCGATAAAATGAACCGTAAAGACCAGCGTTATAAAATTTCAAGAACGAATAGAGCTGCGTTCAAGATCCTTATACACAATCCTCCGGAAAAAACGTCCGTTGAATCGCCATGAATGTGAAAAAGAAGACCGTAAAGTGAGTGCTTGTGACAAAAAAAAATCGGATATCAATCGATTTAGAACCGAGGGTAAAACACGATATCGAATACGCTTCGCTGAATTTTGTGACTGTTCTTTCGTTTATCAGTGAGAACGTGAAATGTAGACTACCGACAGACAATTACCATCACGAAAACCTCCACTCATGGCCTTGGTTTCAAAATAAAAATAAAATGTCGATCCTGTGAGCCCCGAAGTGTATCCTCCTGCCCCTATATTTCAAACGCGTACGAAATAAATACGAGATTTATTTTCGCTATGCGGACGATCGGAATTGGTCTGAGAGGTATGCGAAGATTTTGTGGGCTGATGGATTTAGCATTACCGGTTGTACAATGCACGTATGATGTAATTGTGAAGAATATTCTAACTGCGTCAAAATCAGAACGTGAGATGATTTGTATCTCGAGTGTGCAAGAGAAGGAAAGGACGACTGAAGCAACAGAACAGCCTAATGAAGGGTTGGCCTTGTTTGACGATGAGACGTGACGGAAACGGGGTTCCAATTCGTTGGTTGGTGTATCAAGTGTCATCGGTCATTACACTGGCGAAGTACTTGATATAAACGTCACATGAAAATTTTGCCAGACACGTGCGAATCGGCAAAAGAAGAGAAATACTCGTGAATACGAAGAGTGGGTACAGGATCGTGCTAACCAATGTAAAATAAACCATGAGGGTTCTTCGGGGAAAATGGAGATAGATGCAATGTACGAAATATTTGCAAGATCCGAGGAAAAATACGAAGTGAAGTACACGAACTACATAGACGACGGAGACTCGAAAACTTATAAGAACATAGTCGATAGCGCACCTTGCGGGGATACGAGAATAGTAAGTAAAAAAAGAGCGCGTAGGACATATTCAAAAACGAATGGGTACCAGGCTCAGGAACTGTAAAAAGAATACGAAAGGATTGGGAGGAAAGGGAAAATTATCGGGCAAATTGATTGAAAAGCTCACGATTTATTATGACCTCGCCATCAGACGCAATAGTGATTCTGCCGAAAACATGAAAAAAGCTATCATGGCCACGTTTTTCCACATGATTTCAACGGATGACAAGCCACAGCATGACCGGTGTCCACCAAGATGTGACTCCTGATGTTCTTGGCAGGAAGCGAAGGCTACCAAAACATTGAAGGACTATCACCATGAGCCCGCTCTACACTCGGATATTGCTAAAGCCATCGAACCAATATTTAGGGACCTAAGTTCTGATGATTTAGTACAATGCTGCGTCGGCGGATTAACGCAGAACACAAATGAAAGCTTCAACGTCATTTGGAGAATAGCTCCCAAAATATTCCATAACGGTTCAAATATTGTCAACATTGCTGCCAATATTGCCACATGCGTTTTTAACCGTGGGGCTAAATCCTATCTCCAAGTGACGGATGCTTTGGGAATTCAAGTCGGGAGAAATGCTGACAGGCAGTGCGAGATCGAGGATGTGGACCGCATTGCGAAGGCTAAAATTGAAACTCGAAACACGACCCATGAAGGGAGAATTCAGCGCAGACAATGGAGAATGGCAGCTGACGAAGCAGCGATTTCTTCGGAGGGACCAATGTATGGCCCTGGGATTACTGATTAATGGTAAAGTAAAAAATATCTCTATCCTGCGAGTAATTTTTCCGACAAACTTTGAAACAGCATGGAAGTACACTTTTTGAAAAATCGATTTTAACTTCTTTTTTTAAATGTTTAACGTACGAAAACCGTGTGAACGTGTAACGTGTGAACATTTCATGTTGAAATTCCGCAATCGCTTAAATTATACGGAGAATTTACCGAAAGATCGTGCAGCGGCCCAACGGCCGAGCGAGTCATTTCTTTACCCACTTTTCAAACGCGATTATCTCGAAACATAGTTTTCAAGGTCGGTGCCAGATATATCTCGAAAACGGCTTGTCCGATTTTGTCCAAATTTTCATACAATATTCTTCGATAGTTTTTCTCGTTCGCCACGTAAGCGTTTTTTATTTGATTGAACCATTGCTTTTTTATGCAACCGAAAACGTTGGAAATTGCGAACGAAAAACGAATGTTAAATTAAAACGGTCGCAATTCCGTTAAACATCAAAATATAAAAAAAAATCGAGGCGAACTCCTTTGAATATTATATTTCAAAATCCGTTGCGTTTTCATGTTTCAGATCAACCGACTGCCCGGAATCCTTGGCACCACAAGCCATGTCAATGAACAACACGTCTGATGCTAACCACAACGGCGCTCCATTCAACGAATTTATTTTAAAAAATTGCTTAACATACCTCAATGTACATGTTTTCCAATTTAAAAAAAAAAACCCGTATCCAATCGAAATAATAGTTTTTGAGATAAAAATTCCCCAAGTTTACCTGCTTTTCTCGCCGTTTACTCAGATACCTCCCATTAGCATCCCAGATAGACGGATGTACCGCATATTGGCATCATATGTACATCATTACTGAGGCATAGAAAGTCTCACAGCTGTGTATCCCTTATGAGTGCTCCCGTTGAAGTCATATTTGCATCACATGATGATTCACAATGATACATCCAAATGAAGCAAAGTTGTTCTCACGCGAATATGCATGCAGTGAATTCGTCAGACTAGCAAAATCGGCTCACGAATATCTAACTGCATATGGAGCTCATATGGATGTCACGGCGTGAAGAAATTGTAGTGCTCATACGGAGCTCATATTAGCGGCATGGCGTGACGGAACTATGCTGTACTCATATGGAGCTCATGAGTGTCATAGCGTGAAAAATTAAAAAATCCAAAAATGTTGATTAAAAAAATTTGGTAGGATTTTTATATCCATATGCTTTTTTATGTTCCTGCCTATATGATAAATGGATTAAAACGTTTCCTGCCTAGTTAAAAGTTTCTACCTACCTACGGTTTGAACCTCGTCTTCTAATTCGAGAGCTGAGCGCGTTACCTACCTAGCCATTCTAACACTTGTGCAAACTTTCTTTGTGGCTTTGCTTACTTGTATCATTCTGGATTTGTATGCATATCGCCGTCATATTGCGCTCATGGGATGTATCACTGAGAAATATGCATATTGCCGTCATATTGCGCTCATCGAATGTATCACTGAAATCATGCATATCGCCGTCATGAAATGTATCACAGAAACATACATATCGCCATCATATTGTGCTCGTGGGATGTATCACTGAGAAATATGCATATCGCCGCCATATTGCGCTCATCGAATGTATTACTGAAAACACGCATATGGCCGTCATGTTACGCCCATCGAATGTATCACTGACAAACATGCATATCGCCGTCAAATGGCTTGCATGGCAAGTCTACTACCAGTGTTAATCCAGTGAATTCATCAACACCAGTCATTGGATGACTTCCATATGACGTAAAATTTGCAGATATTAATTGTGGACACTTGAGCACAGCGATATGAGTTCGACGTTCTGCAAACGTACGATGCATGTGTAAACGACATATTGAGATCAAACTGCTTTGTACATTCACGATATTAAATGAGTTCACGGCTTTCCATCACGATATGTAGTCAATATGCTGTAAAATTTGCTTCATCAATTGTATGCACGGCGTGATGATCATGACTGTCTATCTGGGATGTTTATTCGAATATGCGAGGGCACGTCCTCCAGGGATTGAGGCAGAATAATTCCGTTTGCAAAAAAAGTCCGATTTGATTCGATTTTTCGCATATTTTCATACTTTACATGACTAGGATGATCGTGTATTGTAGGCCACTGAATGCGCTTCAACGTCAGTTATGATGTCATGAAAAAAAAAAATACATGGTTCGATTTCAAAAAGTGGAGTTGACCTTGATGTTGTTTTGTCGTTTCACCGGAAAAAAAATCACGATGGTCCTGTATGACGTTCTTCTCGAACAATACAACTTTAATCTGATTTTTTTCATCTCGGATAGTTCGAGTGCTACGGCTCTGTAACACTTTAAATGCCCCACCCTGTTTATATATGTATATACTCTTTCAATTACATTTACCGCATTATGTTTATACGGAAATATGAATATGCGAATGCACACACACGTACACACATTCTATTTAACTTATATCCAACTATGTCATTTTATTCTTTAAAAAAAATGAAACATTCGAGTAGTGAAGAAAAACGACACGCCTTGATCACCAATGCAATCAGGATTACCTTGTTGCCATTGTCGTCTTCTTTTTGCTTTCCTCTCTGCAGAAATTACGCGCGCGTGACGAATTTAAGCCTGGACCATTTGGCGACGAGCGCGTTTACCCTCGAGTTGCTGGACGTGACCGGTACCTCGGTCACGAAGGAGGGTATCCTGAGCTTCAAAAACGCGAGGCCGAACGTCAAAGTGATATCCTCGTTCAACGAGGAGTGAGTGACATCGTCGAAATCGGATGATTCGAGGCCGACGCTGACAAGCAGCAAGCAAACAAACGAGAACACTGGACCGGAACTTTGATTTTGCACAGGGTCAGATTTTAGCTCGTCGCGCGAGGACGATTACTCCTTTCCGGAGTTCGCGAGGTTGATCGTGTGTGTACGACTCCGGGTAATTCAACGGGACACTGTCGCGTGTCACCCGGGAAATTTGATTAAACGAAAAGAGTTTAGTGCGAGACGCGCGATGGCAGCAGAATATTTGTGCACGACGACTGTGAGATATGTGTACGGGAGGTTGTAATTTATTTTGCAATATTCCAGAATCGTCAAATCATATCTCTATAGTTCACAAGTATCGTATCGTTAGCGTCAAATTTGATTATTTTTCTGGCAAATATCGAATGAGTTCGTTGTTTTTATTCCCCTTTTTGTTTTCAAGGCTACAATTCGAGTGTTCGGACTTGAAGCCTCTTCGAGACCCAATTTCTTTTTTATCTGACCGTTATTTTGAGCTGCGCAAAAATCGTTGCGTGTTTGTATCGTCGCTAACTCTTTCTTTTGCGCTCTTTACTGACCCTCTCTTTGTTTTCTTTCAAACTAGACTCTAAGTATTTTTTGCTTCCTCCAATTCTTGTGAATTTCACAGAGTCGAGTGACCGCATACACGAGTCGCGTAGCGTATTATATCTCGAATTACGAGGATAGAGACAACGGACACACGTTAAAACGAAGACAAGAACAACGGGAATGAAATTAAAGTGGGGCGGAGAAAGAAAAATGCTTCTGCCCTGTCGCATTTGATGGGGGATTACGATATTAAATGTTTCATGTGTATACAGGTTGGTATTTGAAAGAAACGAGACTGTCGAGAAGCTCACGCAATACCGAATTTATTGTCCTTGCATTCCGATTCTTCTCACAGCTCGACAATCCCCATCTTGGTTTTTCGATACAAATGCGCGCCTAGTTCGTATCGTTTCGATTAAATTCTATTTTCGACTAATACTTCAATTAAAAATAAAAATAATAACGTGGTAATGAAGGTATGAATGTATAATAATATCCAAATATAGTTATATAACAACGACAATAATACAATAATATAAGATAGAAGTTTATATATTTTATAAATATAAATAATACAAAATATAGTAATATTGGGACGTTGAATAAGTTCTCGCTGTTTTCAAACATATAGCGTTACACAAAATTGCATGCGCGTAATTTAGAATGGTAACGCATCTATAACGAAGTGAAATTGAAATTTTGAGGAAGCTTGAAATTCAGTGCATATAATCTTGTTGAAGCGCAAACCATAATTTTTTCACATCGTTAACATATAAGATTTCGTGCCAAAAAAGGCAATTTGCGAGGATTTTCACTGCACTATTTTATTCGAAATAAAATCTGCAGCTGGAGCACACAGAATTCTTGTTGCGACTTACGGCGAACATGGGCTGCCGGAAACAACATGCAGAGATTGGTTTACACGCTTCAAAAATAATGATTTTTATGTCGACGATAAAAACGCTCTGGCACGCCGAAGAAGTTTGGGGACGAAGAATTGGAGGCATTACTTCATGAAGACTCACGTCAGACGCTAGCTGAAGTGGCGGAATAATTAGGAGGTGATCACACAACAATTTCGAAACATTTAAAAGCATTAGGAACGATTCGAAAGGACATTGGACGTTGTACAAGTTGAAACCGAAAGTCTGCGAACGGCGTCTATTTACGTGCAAACAGCTGCGTCAACAGCAGAAAAGGAAAGGTTTTTTGCATCGTACCGTGGCTGGCGATAAAAAATGGACACACTACGATAACCCTAAGCGTAGAAAATCACGCGTGTAAGTCCGATCACGCATCAACATCGTCGGCAAAGCCGTATATCCATGGTTCCAAGCTTCAGCTCTGCATTTGGTGAGATCAGTTGGGTGCAGTTTATTATGAGCTGCTCAACCGAACGAAACCAACACGAGAAATTGCTATCGACTACAATTGATGGATTTGAGCTGAGCATTGAAGGAAAAACGGTCGCTACACGAGCAGAGACATGACAAAGTGACTTTGCCGCAGGACAACGCCCGGCCACATATTGCAAAATCGGTAAAAACTTGGAAACGCTTAAATGGGAAGTCCTTCCACACCCGCCGTATTCACCATACATTGCCTCTTCCGATTATCACTTGGTCCGGTCGATGGCTCATGACCTGGCCGAACAGCACTGCCATTCTTATGAAGATGCCAAAAATGGGTCGACGCTTGGGTAGCCTGAAAACACGTTTTTCCAAAGTGGAATTAAAATGCTGCCAAAAAGATGGGGAAATGTAGTGGCTGGCGATGGAAAATACTTTCAGTGGCATGTTTTTTAACTAATTTTTCTTTTCAAATTTAGCATTAATTTTCACGAAAAATAGTGAGATCTTATCCAACATCCCAATACAATTATATTAATTATATTAACATAAAATTTAGTAATACAATAATAAAATAATCGACGAAAAAACAACGAGAACTTAGTCGAACGAGGATTGCACGTCGATAATTCGTAATGAAGGATCTTCGGGACGAAAGAAAAGAAACAAAAGACTCGCGCGTTTATCGCAAAGCAATCGTGCCTCCTAGACGAGAGGCATTCAATATACTGCACGATGCTATCGCTAGGCAAGATCAGACATTTCCGCGGAGTATTTTCAGCCGTCAAAAAATCGCTGGTATGCAAATTGTTGTACTCTCATTACTTTGTCCTGACTCGAACCCATAAGAAGAAAAATGTAAGAAATCGACACGAGACTTTTCTTTGTCGAGCAGTCGACAAGTTCGAGAGCATCGGGGAAGGCTGGAAATCCGGAAGTATGCGATCGAGGAACTTTGGACGTTTCCGAGAAACCGCTCGAGTTCGCGGACCTGCGAAACGGAATGAGAGTGATCTGCGAGGCCAAGGATTCTTACGTGACTACGCTGGGTTTCGTGGTTCCTGCCGGCTCGATGCACGAGAGACCCGACGAGCGCGGGGCCTCCTTTTTCATGGAACACTTGATATTCAGGGTACGTGAGTGTTTCTCGCGTTGCCTTCAAAGTACCATCTCATTCATTTTATTTGAAAAAAAAAAAACGGTGCGTAAAGCGTTTTTAATTATACTTATATAAACTAGTAACGGACAACACCACTGTGACCCTCTGTTTTTTTGCCATTTTTCAAGAATTTTTTTTCGTGGGAAAAAAAAGAGATATTCGAAAAAAAATTTTTTTGTTTTGTTTATTGAAGATACATAATAAAAAATTTTCAAATTTTTCACGCCCCATGGTGACGCTGGGGAAGCTCCCGCGTCAGGTACTGTTGCCTCTGCAGTGGTTCGCGGCACGCAGCAGAACTCTCTTCAAAGTCGATCTGAAAAAAAATACCGAGTGTTTTCGTTAATAATATGATATTTTGAAGAGAAGTACATAGGGATTTGAAAAAATATTGATTTTTAAACAATCGGCACGCTTTTGAAATTAAAGGACGATTTTCGAGCAAAATTTCTCGTCGAACATAGGCTATAACTTTTTTTTATTATTGAGATATCGAAAAAAACCTATGTACTTCTTTAGATAATCTAGTTTTATTGATGCAGTCCAAATTTGAAGTCGATCGGATAAAAATTGCTCGAGTTCTGCTGCGTGCCGCACTAAAAAAAGTGGTTTTGAGAAAAACGCGTTCAAAGTTTTAGGTTTGTTAATTTATGCGATAAATTGGAGAAAAAAATTGTTTACCTTTAATCAGCGATGCCGGCACCATATAGCTGGCCTTCAAGAAGCAAATCATTGTCCCTAGTATCTTTTCTCGAACTTGTAGAGGCTCTTCTTGCCTCTTTTGCAGCGGTTGTGAGCGAGCGCTCCGCCAGCTCGATCCGCGCTGCGTCGGTTTCAACGCAAAAATTGAAACAATTTGGGCCGATAGTTATCCCCAACATCTCCAAAACTTTCATGAGGCTTCTCAGGCCATCATTGAATAATAATACCGCGATATCAGCTGCAATATCGACGATTTTTTTGCTCCCGGACTGACACTTGGGGGCTATTGCCCAAACTGATTTGTTGTAGCTTTCATTGTTGTTTTGCGTGAAGCCGCCCAAACAACGCTGCAGCAAATAGTCTCTGCTCAAATTTTCGAAGACTGGCGTAATTGCCTCCAATACTTCCTCAGGAAGAGGCGGCTTATGGCGATATTCAGAAATATTACCGCTTGCGACCGCTCGCTGCCACGAACACCACGACTCGGCTCCTCCCTCTGGGCAATCGTCATGTTGCGGCTCACTATCTGTGGATATTTTATGTTTGATAGTTGCCCAAATTGCCTTCCTCATTTTTTCAACATCATCGCTGTTCCTCCGAATAGCCAAGCCGTAATATGTGCTCAACTCGTCAATCAATTTTCCGGTGAGCTTCCCTCTGCCAGACAATCCTTTTTGTTTTTTCACGATTTCGCGGAGGCGCGTCCCCATACGTTTTTGGACATGATCGATGGACTCTTTTTTTTTATCTCGAAACCGTCGTATGGATCGCTATTCGATATACCTGCCGACCCTGAGGCGCGCAGCTGCGCGGGACCCCGAGCGTCACGGAGCGCTGCACCGCTCCACAAAATATTCAATATCTCCGAAAATAATTATTTTTTGGACCTGGATCCAACGGCATCTTAATCTTAAATGTATTTTAGATTTTTCTAGATGGTTTTCAAAAAATCGATTTTTTGAAGCCGTCACAGTGATGTTGTCCGTTAACGTGATTGCACGGAAAATAACATTTTAACACGTTTTCTTTTCTCGAAATTGCTTGAGGAACTTGAGGAAAAATGCATTTTAAAAAAATGATCTTGTGCAGCTGGAATATTCAAACCTAAAAAAATTATTCCGCTATCTAGCGCGCATTTCATTTTTTTAACCCGACAAAAACAACTTTTTCGACGTTTTCATATAATGACACCCTTGATTCGTCCGATCATTAACAATGAGTCAATAAAATAATCAATCAATTTAGAGGAAAAAAAATTATCTACTTCCTGCGAGAATTTGCCGAATGCCACTATCACGTTCGTTTATTTTCTTCTTCTACAAACGGACGAAAACGCAGAGAACCAAATGCCAGAACCGAGAGGAGATAGCCGAGGTCCTCGATTGTACCGGAGCCAAATTGGGCGCCTTGGCGATGCGCGACATGTTCGTGTTTTACGCCACGGTGCCTTGTTACGAGGTCGAATCGATCATCGAGTTACTCGCCGACGTTGTGATCAATGGGATTGCGTGTAGGTTCTTTAACGAGACGTGATCGGAAAAAATCATTGATGGACAACAGGACACAAATTGCTGTATGCGAAAAGATTACAGGGAAACACGGTACTCGATGATCACTGGGAAGTTGAATGAACAGGGTTTACCATTTGAGTTTGCACAATGTCTCGAGAAAAATTGAGGAAAAACGGTTTTGAACAAAATTTCCATAGTTTCGAGGAACAAAAATGATGGTGTTGGATATTTTCTATATAGTAGCAATTTTCAAAGTTATTTCAAGATCAACGTTTGTTTTTACAATGGGAAGTAATGTTTTTTTAAATTTCAGAATAACTTTTTGCCAACCAAAATGAGTAACTTTTGTCGAGAACTTTTCTTGCTGGTTTTCAATTTTGTTGTCATTTGTTGGGTATCTTTCTGGTAAAACTTCTGTAATTTTTTCCTGTACAAAGTTGCAAAAGTGTATCCAAACTTGTCGCCGTCAAAATGTACATAAACCCAAACATCAAACATACGAATCCAATAATCACTCAATTATACAAAATCAATCATCAGTTAGAAATTAAAATTTGTTGAGGAAAAATTACATTTGTATTTCACACACGGTTTCTACGTCAATTAAAAATTCAAAAATGGAATACAATTCGTATCAATCCATAACATAAATTTTGTCGATGAACTCCATGCACTACGTGTCATACGCCAACTGCGTAAATAGTTTTAGGATTTTTTCCTTTTTTCTTCTTCCAGGTGACGAGGACATAATAGCCGAGCGATTTTCCATATTGCGCGAGCTCACCGAGATAGAAAACGACCACGAGAGGGTCGCGATGGACTATGTCGCGACGAGCGCGTATCAGGACACCGAACTTGGTAGAAGCGTGTATCCTGAGACCTGTGTGATTAAGTGAGCGCGAGGGTGTACCCTATAGCGAAATCCAAATAATATAACTAATGTAAAAATGAATTATCGACTCTAGAGTCATCCAACGGGTGTGCCAAATGACAAAAACGCAACACAGGAATTTGATTCTAGATATTTCGCTGCAAATGCGAAAGTATCGTACAGTTTTACGGTAGAAATAGAAACGTCATCAATTTAGGCGAGATTTAGCGCGACAGGTGCGACCCTCGATGCTAACAAGGGCAGATCTAGATGTTTAGGACACCGATTTTCTTTAAGGGGCTTCGTCTACCTAGAACCCCGAAAAATGGCCAAATTCCCAATTTTTTTCTCGGCAACAGTTGGTGAAAAAGAAACGCATCTTTTTATAACGTAAAGGTACATATATTGAGAGCCTTGTGAAAAATCTTTTAAAAAATGTTCGGTGGTGGACACACTTCTGCTTAAACGATCCATCTAAAATTTAAAAACCAAACAGGTTCTTTACCTATATAATAAATAGGAGTCCTTGACGGTCATCGATTTCGAAAAACATTTTTGTTAAAGGGGCGGCGAATTGAAACTTGAGCATAAAAAATCTATGAAAAACGCGAGATCGTCGTTTCGTGAGTTTCTGTAGCCTTCGATTTTTTTTTTGCACGCGCAATGTCTTGTACCCATTCGTTTTCCTACGTGGCAGCCTGGACATTCTTTTTTTACAACAACAGAAGGACCGTACGGAAAAGCATCCCCTATTTCTTTATACGTTTTCGAGACACTGTTGCCTACATGCCTCGTATATTTTACTCCGTAGCTGGATTCGGATCCATTGAACATTCACTTCCATTTTTCCCGCTCATCCCGTTGACCCCGCTGATAAAAATATTTTTGGAAAATGCAATTTTTTGACCCCGCCAGGTAGATACATTCCCTTAAAATTCACACAGCCGCGATACTTGACCGTTTTCGAGACAACGGAGGGAGAAGTTTGCGCAAACAACTTTCATACCGGTCCATGATGATGATGAACGGTTCACATGAAGCATGATATTAATTTTATTCTTTTTTATAATTTGTTCTCTTGTAACAATCGTTAAAACATTCCTTGAAGTAAACTATTTTTTTTTCTTGAAATAAACTTATATTCAATGCTTCTAAAGTATATTATATTACCTTTATAAGAAAAGAAGCAACTTGTATTCTTCTTTTAAATAATATATTGGTAAAATATTAAGAACGGAAAATCCTCAGACGAAATTTACAAGTGATTTTACTAGTTTTATTTTTTTTTTTATGCGTTATTAGAAGTCCAGAGTATTTGAGCTCCAATTTCGAAATCCTTATAATTACGCACGCTCGGTGTGGAATCCCGCTTGGGGACTATCCGTTTATTTTATCTGCCTTAGTACTCTGTATATCTTTATAGAAGGGACTCTTTGTTTCATGGTGGATATGTTATTAACGCGGTTTGCAACAACACGTTACCAAGTGAGTTGTGGATCTTATGAAATTTTCATGAAATCGACTTAGCGATAACTTGGTTGTCCATATCTCCGGAATTTATTGATGTCACCTACCTGATCTAATTTTCATGCGAAGTTCCAATAAAATACTAGTACTTAGAAAGTTTTCAATTTTCTCAAAGCAACGGTTGAAAGATAAGAGGGGGCTTAAAAATGGAAAATGGTTGAATCAAGGTTGAATTTTCTCTTAAAATGCCTGCCCAATGATGCCCCACTCGATGGAGTACGCGTGAAACAAAATTCTTCCCTTTACATATAGGCAAAAAACCTAAAATAATGTTTTTAATGTTACAAATTTCGCTACGTATTGAGATCCCCGTTTGAAGCATCTACTCGCGAAATTTCATGCACATAGGTTTAAAACCGAGGAAAATGTACGGCAGTGATGAACGTGCGGACATGACGAAGTCATATAAGGCTACCTTACTTGATTACGGGACCCTACAAAAGCGTAGGAAAGAAGTGCAGTGAAGCTTACGTATTTCGAAGCTCCCAAATTAGTGACCAATGAAAAAAAAAATGGATTAACAAAGCAACGAATTCTCACGCAGGAATATGAGAGTGGAGGCGGTGGAACGTTTCCGCAGACGGCTTTTTCAGCCGAGCCTCATGACGATGATCTCCACCGGTGGAACATCCTTCGCCGATGTTCAGAGCATGGCCAGCGAATATTTTTTGGGCGCGAAGCAAAATCAGTGCTCGATCGAGGGACAATGCACACCCAGAGATTATCCGTGCTCACCTTACTTCCGGTACACTGGTAAGGTTCATTCAACGAGTTGAATGATTCGCCGCGTCTTTATGGGATGAGATCGGAAAAAGCTGCAAACAAAGGGGTCGCCAAGGGAGTGCAGGGGGGCAGGTCCCCCCCCCTAGATATTTGAAAGCATGTATATGATGGTCTAAAATGTCTAAAATTCGTCCCCCCCCCCCCCCCCCCCCGGCACATTGGCGACGTCCTTGGTCGCAGAGACATATTAAGGAGCGTTGGAAAAAAAAGCATGAATATTTTCGGTGCTTGGCAGGATCCGAATTGAGATTGCGCGACGACGACGTTCCACTTGGCCACGTCGCGATTGCAGTCGAGGGACCCGGACACTTAAATTGCGAAGACCATTGCACCCTCGAGGTCGCCAAGAACATCATCGGCTCGTGGGACTTGACTTCCGGTAACTTTTCCTTCCCGGCTCTTGCAGCCTGAATTTTCAACGACGCGTCGTACATCAAATTCCATATAAAATTCCTCTTTTATAGTATCGCATAGTCGTCAGAACTGTAAATTATTAAGCTGGAAAAGAATGAATGCGCGTAAAATTTTGAGTGGTTTTCAGCTGGTGGAGCGAACAATTCGCCGTATCTGGCACAACGGGCCTTCAATACGGACATGTGTCACGTGTACAAGTCCTTCAACATAGGATGGGCGAACACCGGCCTTTGGGGCTGTTATTTTGCATGCGAGAGGATGAAACTGGAGGTCAAGCGATTCGTATATTTCTCTCGCTCTCTCTCTATTCATACATTTACGCCAAAGTAATAATGCTCACTCTCACACACACACACACACACACATATCCATGTACAATATCGATATGACGAGCAGACGAATAAAGCCTGACTCGTCCACGCGACGTCGATGTTTTTTTCTTCAAGCACACCTTCATTAGCTCTCGAAATATTTTGAATCAACGCCGGCTATATCTCAAAATTGGTGAAAAACTGCCTTTCCGATTGAAAAGGCAGTTTTTAGGGACGAAAAAAAAATGGACGTAGTGTGGACAAGTCCGGTTTTGTTTGCCTGCTCCTTATATAACATTGTAATATACAGAGTGGATCAATAAGTATTAGCACCTTGGATATCTTCGAAACCATAAGGTTCAGAGAAATATTTGCTGCAATGAAATTGCACAGTACGAAAGGGGCCATCCGATAGCGATAATAGTTTTTTTTTGCAGGTGGAGGTACTTCGGACATTTGAAGGTCAACTCCATTTTTTTCAATGGATCCATATGTTTTTTTTGTCTGTATCGTGAAAGAGGAACTTAAAACGAGTTCAACGACCTATAACATAAGATCATTGAAGGTCATGGAAAGTACGGAGAGGCTATAATACTTACAGCTTCGGTAGTAAATAAAATTACTACGTTTATAGTAAGTTTTCGAAATGACGACTATCAATATCAATGCGTACGTTATTATGTACGTTCACACATTTCTTAGACAGGTGCAGAAAGTACAGAAAGGCGATAATACTTACGGTTTACTTCACTGAAAGTAAACACTGTTTCAAGGACACTTTAATAAGTTTGCAGGATAAGATAAACACGATAAGGTTAGTATCGATAAATCGGTCAATCGAGTACAATGTATCCGTTTGAAAAGCAAGTCGATATGCTTATTACTTATGGCGAATGCCAACAAAATTCTGTAAGGGCGAAAACCTTGCATGGTGAACGATATCCACATCCACATCCACATATTTACTACCGAAACTGTACTATCGCCTTTCTGTACTTTCTACGACCTTCAATGACCTTATGTTATAGGTAGTTGAACTCGTATTAAGGATGTTGAGTCCCAAATCGCAAATGATGATAAAATTCTGAAAATTTGGTATGCCTTTGTATGAAGTATTTCAGAGGTCGTGTAAAAATTTCACGACAATTAGGAAGCTCGTTATTGAACAATTAACATTCACAAATTAAATGTTATTTTATGGAAACTGATGTAACTTCGCAATATTTTTTTTTTTGACCTCTCAATTTTACAATATCTACAATATACTGAAAGCAACGGAAACAAAACGAAGTTTATTGATAACTTTTTTTTTATTTCTTTTAAAAATTGTTCTTAACAAAATGTTAATTTTTTAATAACGAGCTTCCTAATCGTCGTGAAATTTTAACACGACCTCTTAAATACTTCATACAAAAACATACCAAATTTTCAGAATTTTCTTATTTTTTATTCCAACCCTTAGGGAGGTTGAAGTAATGATGATAGAATTCTGAAAATTTGGTATGTTTTTACATGAAGTATTCAGGAGGTCGTGTAAAAATTTCATGACGGTTAAGAAGCTATTTATTGAACAATTAACATTAACATGTTTGATAGGGACTCAACATCCTTAAGCTCCTCTTTCATGATATAGAAAAAAAACATACTGATCCATTTAAAAAATGGATTTGACCTCCACCTGCAAAAAAAACTATTATCGCTATGGAATGGCCCCTTTCGTACTGTGCAATTTCATTTCAGCAAATATTTCTGTGGACCTTATAGTTTCGAAGATATCCAAGGTGCTAATAGTTATTGATCCGCCCTGTATATTGATATAATATACATATATGGAGATATATCATGTGAATACAAATTCATTTTATGAACGACACTTATGGATGGGCATTTGCGGTTCAGCTTAGACGGTACTTCGAGTTAACCCTTCGACCGCACACTGAGCCGTTTTGATTCCTTTTTTTCAACTATCGCAAAACACGCGATGTAGGAGGACACTCGGCCCCACCCTACGTCCCGCACGCGTGCTGCGGACAGTTGTCGAAAAGGACCGATTGCGGTCGACTGCGGTAAAAGTGGTCGAAGTTGAAAAATCCGGACAATATACGTTTTCAACAATGAATCTGCCGAAAGAATCGATATTTTGCATTTTTTCCTATCCCAAAAATGCTCAAATTCCAACCTCCGAATAAATATACTTTTTGAAAAGACGCTCAACACGGTCTTTTTTCGTATATACAAACCTTCCTCTTTGATAACCTCAAACGATTTTTTTAAACATTTTGAAAAACAATGATTTTTTTTTCGCGCAAGTACGTATTTTTCAACGCATCTCCCACTTTGAACGACTGTTTGGGCACTTAATTTTTGTTTCTCGTAAAAAATAAATTTCGGGCCATAAAATAAAGATCATCGAGTACAAACAACAACTGGGGCAAGATCGAGCCCATATGCAATCGGAGGCGGAAGTGCGCAGTCGAAGGGTTACGCAGCGTTGTGCATGGCTAGTACTCGGAGCGGTGACCGCTTACCCGTGAAAAGGCACACTCCAGGAAGGGTAATCCGTAAAAACCCGCAATGGAACAGAAAATATATCTCAATATACAAATTGATATTAATATACTTGTATTATTTCAATGATTTAATGCGTATTAATATGCGGGGTGTCCCGTTGAGGTGCGACAAGTTGACATCTCAGAAAGTACGCGTCAGAATAAAAAAATGTATCAAATAAAAGTTGTTTAGACAATAATCGATATATCAAAGAGGAGTTGTTTAGTTCTGATAAGAAAAAGATGAAATTAAGCTAAATGTTGATTTTTAAAATGATAACCCATATTTCGTATTGAATATTCTTGTAGCTAAGCTGAAGGCCATTTCAAAACGCTAAGTACTTATTCGTCTTTCATCGTTTGGAAAAGCTCTCGAGCTAAGGGGCAAAACTATGGAATAAAAATTTGAGCTTCCGCTCAAAATTTTAACATTTACCTGATGACAATCTTGGCAGTTGGATCTAAAGTCAAGCTCAGGGTCCCATATTTATCCCCCCGCCCCCCCAGAACAGAACGATTTTTATTTAAGGGATCCGCATCAGTTGGAAATTCAAGAAATACGATTTTTGCCTTGCATAGTCTTATAGCTCGAATCTGAAACAAAGAATTACTGAATTTAAAAAAATCGACCGAGCTATGACGTTTATTATTTGTTTCAGGTCACCCTAGTTTCCAGAACCACGTACTCCGATTGGCTATGCAGCAACTGCGGCGCTCTGTTTAAATGATAACTTCATTGATTGGGAATATTTGTCAATAGAAAAAATCTCAAACTTGGCAGGAATATGTACGAATCGTGTGTAAAATCCCGGCCTCGTTCTAAGCTTGTGCAGACCCGTTATAATATTGTTACTACGACACGTACGTTCTGAATTGTCAGCTTATAACACTAGATTAAATCAGACACCTCGGATAATCACATATTAATACATTATAATATTAACATTTTATAATATATTAATTTAATATAATATACAATATTAATATATTTTATACTATAATATATTGATATATACGTATCACAAAAAAAATTTGGTGCGTCAATATATTCATGATAATTCCACAATAACAATAATAATGTGTGTAAAAGATTTATCGCGAGAAAACGTTTTGTCATCGGATCGATCAGCCCTAAAATATGGCAATGCGACAAATTTAGGATATGATGTGGATGGTGCAAAACGAGTGGATGAGACTGTGCTCGGCAATAAAGAGCAAGGAAGTGGACCGGGCGATCAACGAGTGCAAGACCCGCGAGATCTTGAGGCTCGAAGATTCGGTCGAACGATTCTACGACATTGGAAACTGGCTCTATCGCCGAGGATGTTACGAATCGTTGAATCACCGACTCGAGAAATACGAAGTTAGCTGATCGCGTTTCTTCGAAAAAAACATTAGCCAAACGTGTTTTTTCTTCCTCTCCTTTCACACGGATGGAGTGTTTTATATGGCGGGACGATTCAGAGGCAAGGAAAAAAAATAGAATCGTTGCTTGGTTTGCAGAGAAGCACGGTGGACAGAATACGAGAAGTGGCTAACAAATACCTCTACGACCAGTGTCCGGTGGTTGCGGCGATCGGTCCCGTTGAAAATCTCACCGACTACAATCGCATTCGTGCCTACATGTATCGAATACGTCACTGACAAGCCTCGAGAGGTCGTTATTTCTTCGTTTTTGGCTCCTTGAACGCTTTCTCTTTGACTTCAATTTTATTGAGTATCATTCGTCGATAGGGATTAACGATGTCGATGGCCATTGAATTTTTCTCCTGTTTAACATTATCGGGGGCCGACGAACACGATCGCGAGGGGGAAAACCCTTTACGAATTATAATAAATGCATCCGCGTTTTGGTCAAAATGGCACTCTAAATTCTCTATTTATAAAGTCTCGAATGATCCTTTGTTTCGTCAGTTTTTTTCTCTTCTCTTTGCCCCCATGCTTACACCGAATATGATCTATCGCCCTAATGTCGTACAATATTACACATACAATTTATACACAATATATTCTTTGGTCTCAAAATGTCTACTCCTCATTCTCACCTTCCGTCTCACCTTCTATTCATTATACATTTATATACACACACGGTACGTTTAAATGTAATTATAGCGATAAAAGATGTACGAATCTAGTACAAATCGTGTTCGTTTTTTCCTATTCTTTTTCTTTCGAATCAGAGCCACGGAATTTGCCAATCGTCGCACACATTCGAGGCAATTGTTTTTTCTTTCTTTCTTTTTTCCGTACTTCCGAGACCGCGATCACAATTCTAATTCGTTCGGTATAAACGTACATGATTTTTGCGCCGTTCGCCCGTCGCGCCTTTTTTTTTCACTCCGGAACATTGCACCGATTCGTCGAATATAATCAAAAACGATTATTCACGACAATTTACGGAAAAAAGAGAGAGTTGCATGCCTCAACGTCGAATCGCGGGATAAAACAAAGTTTAATTTCTTTCATCCCTTCGCAATATAATATGTATATATAAATCGAGAAAAGAAATAGTTTCTTTTCCATCTGTTCCACAAGGAAATATATTTTTGTCCCGATCCTTTTTTATTTCATAAGGAAAAAAAGAGCAGAGGCTCCCTCTTTCTTCCCTCGAGCTTTAATATAAAATAGCCCGATCATGTGACCCCGTGGCTCTTAACAAAACAATATTACTCCTCGGTGAATAACGCCCCCCCCCCAGCGGCATGGAAAAAAACGATTGAACGAATAAAACGAAAGAGAAATCAAAAAGAAAAACAAGAAAATTAACGATACATGGATTATAATATAAAATATTCTCCTGGTGGAATTTGTCTGAAAAAATAGTCAATAACGCGACTCGATGATCCCGTTATATATATATATATATATATATATATATATATATATATATATATATATATATATATATATATATATATATATATATGCACGTATGTATATTCTATCTGTAATACAACAGTAACTAGTTAGTACGTTATTTTCTTTTGTTTTGCTCTCTGTGCAATGTCACACCTCAATTTCTCGTCCTTTTCTTTCTCTCTCTCTCTCGCTCCTTTCTAAAAAAATGTCGACTTTTTTTTACCGATACCGTTCTTGCGATTGCTTCATAGTACAATCATCAGCATTACTTCGAGCCTTCGATTCGATAATACTTGTTTCCTTTCTTCGTTTCTTTGTTCAGTTAAAATATATGTACATTCTGTGTTTCAGTCTCTTGCGCCACGAGCGATATCACGTGAATCATGCACGAGTTTTTTTTTTCGCGTGTGCGCGTGTGTGGGGGTGTTTTTTCGTTTTCGCATTTATCGCGTCATTGAATCAGAGTCGTGTTTCGAACCGGCTACACGGATCCCCCAGGCACCAAGCCTGACTTCAGCGATGCGACGATATCGACGCAGGCCCACACGACCTTGATCGTGAGAAAGATACATTATTAAAGTACAAAATTTAGCGGTTCGTTACGAGACCAAGAAGGAAAAAAAGAGTGCGTCTCGCGATGGACAAGCGCGTCCGTGATAGTGGAAGAGAAGAAGGGAAACAATCGGATTTGTAGTCCTTCCTTGATGGCAAGGGCGATGAACAAACTCGATGAAATATTCCATGGGTTCGATGAAGGATTTGATGAGGGATTTGTCGGACTCGATGAAAGATTTTGTCGAAATCGATGAAGGATATTAACGGATTCGATAAAGATATTTTAATTTGATGAAGAATTCTTGGGAATTTATTAATCGTTCCAGGGAATTTATTGAGAATTCTTGAGAATTGAGTAACGATTATTGGCAATGGATTGAAGAGTTATAGGAGTCGATTGGGGATTGCTTGGGTTTGATGAAGGATTCCTGGAATTTCATCAGGGGTTACTCGGTCTCGAAGGTTTACTCGGATTTGGATTTGATGAATTATTTGGATTCGATAGAGGATTCCTTGGATTTAATGAAAACTTCTTGAGTTTCGAAACCTGTTCCACAGATCAATTTCGAGTCTCCCTACCGGAAGGACTCGATACTCCGGCGATTTTGACCGACGTATTGTGTGACAGCAACCGTTTTCCAAACCCATCGTCGATCGAACATGAACAATGAAGCGTTATTCATTGATCGAACAAAACCGAGCAAGCTACGTTTGAACATGTACCGCGTGTCATACGCTGAGAGGCGATCTCTTCGTCAGAGTAGCTCGATATTTGTCTGTTCAAGGCTACTCGCGGGTCAAGGAAGGACCACAAATCCGGGTGAAGAAACGCTCAAATTGCCTCACACAACGACAATCTTGTGATTGTTACCGTTCGGCAAGAGAACATAATAGACGCGCTTGCCCTTGTCTCATTGAAACTGTTGCACGTTCCCGTGATACTGATTGTTCTCGAAATTCGCGTGATTCTGTTCCGCGTTTCGCTCAATAACATTTTGTATCTCTACGACCGGACTTTCGACGTTCGTCTGGTTGTTCCCGCTGCTGCTATTGTTGTTGTTGTTCATACTCGTTGGATTGTCGGCAGGATTGACGTCGTTGCTGCTCGCTCCTGGCGTCGCCACGACAGTCGTCTGTTGTTGCTGAGCATTGGCAGCAGCGTTGGCGGCGTTAGGTTTCGACCTATGTCGCAGTTTGTGCGTCGTTAGGTACTGCTTCACCGAGAACGCTTTGTGACAGAGATCGCACTTGTATGGCAACGGATCCTGAACACCCGCACCGTCGATTATACTCGGCGCGTGTGTCGTGAGATGCATGAGATAGTAGTGCTTGACGACGAACGATTTGCCGCATGTCTCGCATATGTAGGGCCCCGAGACCCCGTGGGTCTTTCGATGCTTGTGAAGATTGTCCTTGCGGGAGAAACTCTTGCCGCACATCTCGCACTCGTGCATCTTTTGGCCGGTGTGGGAGACCGAGTGCCTCACGAGGTGCTCCTTACGACTGAAGGCTTTGGTGCACGTGGTGCAGACGTAAGGACGCTCCCCGGTGTGCAGCTTGCGATGCTGAAATAGGTGCTCTTTCCGCTTGAAGGGCTTGCCACATATGTCGCAACTGAAACAATTGCCATTGCTCGGCGCGTTGTCCTCCTTGCCACCGATGTCGGACACGTCGCTTATGAGCGGGGACGCCGGGCACTGATGGGAATTAAGGTCGCTCGGGTTGTCGAAGCTCTTACCGCAATCGCCGCAAGCCTCGGCTCTGCTCGTCTGACATATGGCCTGGGCATTTACGGTTATGAGGGGCGTGCCCGCCTCGGGACACGAGCGTATTCGTAGAAATTCCGAGATCTGTCCTATCGAGTTCCTCGATATTCCGTCGTCCGGCGAGGCTTTTATGTAGTCCTTGAACTCCTTTACGTCGTCGACACGCTGCGACGTTTGTTGCGGTGTAAGGCCGAGACTGAGGAATACCTCGGGCGAGGCCTGAACCGTCGTGTACGTCTGGACCGTCTCCGTCGGCGAACCAATGTTTTGAGTCTCCGCCTCGACCTTGAGCGTTATCTGCTGCGTCTGCTGCTCGGTCGCGACCACCTCGCTCTTCATCAGCACGTTGTTGTTCTGATGTTGAAGGTGAAGCTGACTCGCCTGCTGATGATCCTGCTGCTGATGTGAGGTTATCTGCACCTGCTGCTTCTCGATCTCCTGGAGATGGCGCTGCTGCTTCTCGTACTCCCGCTGCTGACGCTGCAACTGCTGGATCTGTTGGTTTATCTGGGCTTGCTGACCCTGCTGCTGGCTCACGACACCCGGTTGACTCTGCTGCTGCACTATCTGCACCTGCTGCTGCTGCAAAGACTGCTGTTGCTGCTGAGGTACCTGCCTCTGCAACTGCTGGCTCATTTGACTTTGGCCCTGTATTTGATTTTGCACCTGGTGTAGCTGTCCCTGAGCCTGCTCGGTTATCCTCGTCTGGCCGTGCGACGAGTTTTCCTGCGGTGAGACCTGCTGCGACGTCTGCTGCTGGTAACTGTAATGCGTTTCCGCTGTCGCCTCCACGACCGCTGCGGCCACACCACCCGGTTGCATCTGGATAACGCGATCATCGTGGCTCTCTCATTTTTAACGCTGCATTCGGAATTAATCGTAACGTCGAGCACATATCTCGGACACCGGCTATTCACAAACAGCACTTTGGTGACTCGTTACTTTACGACCCGGTGATTCACCAAAGTGCTGCCGTTTCTCGATGCCTGAGAAATGTTAGCCTTGAGGACTAGTTGCGCGACGGTACAAGAACTAGATCCGCGTTCCAGTTGCCAGCTGGAAGTCGTTGAAACGACTTGTCACTTCTTTTTGGTAGCTGGCACTCGGATCGAGTTCATGCTCCTTGGAGATCGGGCTTTCGGGTGGTGTTTTATAGATACTCAAAGGCAACCTTTCATGATATTCGTTAATATCTTTCATCACATATTTGTACTGCATATATATACAGGGTGAGTCACGAGAAACAGAACACCTGAACATGTCTTTTGGATTTGAAAATACGAAGTACGTACACATCGGAATTTGAATGGTTTGGAACGACGCCCATGGCAGGCATAATATTCCTTGCATTTATTTTTTTTCGGTTTTTTCAAGGCCATCGACGTTTTTTTTTTATGGAATGACATATTTTTTCCCCTTGCACATTGTAGCCGGCATCCAAACGAACTCGTAATTCGAATTCATAATCCAACGATATTAATAATAATTCAACGGGTTTTTGTTAACTTTTTATCGTCAACACTACCAGTTTCATCAAATTTTGTTATATATTTGTTATATATTTGAATGTAACCCGACTCACAGGAATCATTTAGCGTAACAGAAATAAATTTAAAAAACTTTTACACGTTGTATTATTAGTTATTCAATATTTCCGCCTTGAAGGTCAATTGAATGTTACACGGTTGAATTCGTTTGGGTGCCGGCTACAATGTCCACGGGGGAAAAAAGGCACTCCATTAAGAAAAAAAAAAACTTCAATGACCTTGAAAAAACCGATAAAATATTATGGTAGCCATGTGCGTCCGTCCAAAGCATTCAAATTCCGATATGTACGTACTTCGTATTTTCAAATCCAACAGAGATATTCAGGTGTTCGGTATCTCATGACTTACCCTGTATATGAGGTATTTATCTTTTTTTTATCTGCATAAAGGTTTGTTTCATAAGTATACATTTTGATGTGCTATACTTCGCGAAACAAAATAGACCAAACGTACTCTGCATTTCATGGGCAGTGAAAGGTCGCAGATTTCCAGTAACTCGCTAGCATCGCTTGGGCGATTCGACACGCAATCGGACCAATTGCCAGGAATAACCGAATAGTTACTAGAAAGTTGTCGCTTCTTACTCGATCGCTTCAAAGCGATAGTGTGTGTTTTTTTAAATTCATCCAAGAGAGGGAAAAAGACAAGACGAAAGAAGGAAGCGAGGAGAAAAAAGCCTCAAAGAAAAATGGCGCTCGAACCTGCATGGCACATTTGTACTGCTGAACTCTGGCCTGCACGCCACTGATTATTTGTATATTGGAGGCGTTGACGTTACCAACGACCACCGGTTGCTGATGCTGCTGCGTCTGCCCTGGATCCTGCGTTATCAACTGAACCTCACCACCACCACCACTGACACCGCCAGCTCCTGGCAATTTCTCCATGGACTTGAGAGGATCGTCATGCTGATGCGGCGACGATTGAGGCGTCGTCGGCCTCTCCTTCTCCGTGCTCTTCACGTAAACTTTTCCCTCCTTGAGAAAGTCGTCGGATATTCGTAGCGACGTGAAATATGACTCGAGCATGCTCTCTGCGCTCACCACTGTGTCTCTGAACTCTATGTAGGTCTCGAGCTTCCTCACGCAGTCGTGACATACTACCTTCGGCAGTGAATCTTCCTCGTGCACCTTGACAAACAATACTAACGTTACACATACGACGATTTTATTCTCGTCCATGTATGTTTTTTGTTCATGCCTGCGGGTGTACGTGCCCCAACGTTGGGAACAGTTCTTCGATGTCGCAAGAGCTACTCGCAAGACGTAGGAACTCGAAAAACTGAGGAAAACCGAGAAAAGTCTTGGCAAAAAAACTTGCTGAACGGACCGAAGGGACCCCAAATTCTCCAGCAATCGAACGGAAATTTAAATTAACCTGAGCGAATTACTATTGATTTTGACTTGAGTGAATTTGAACAGTAGCATGTACAAGACTCTCTATTTAAATCGGCGCAGCGGAATATCCCGAGAGTTATGCATTTTAGGGAGAAAAGGTTCAAACAGAAGATTCATCGTTTTGACCAACAAAAATAATGGTGTTCGTTATCTTTTGTTTAGTAGGAATTTTCAAGGTTGTTTCAAGGTCAACTTCAGTTTCAAAAATGGGAGAGGCTGCTTTTCATTTCAAAACCATCTTTTGCGCAAGGAGATGTGTCACGTTTGTCTACAATGAGCTTGTTAAGACCTTTTCAATATTTAACCGAATATCCGATAAATCGGTACGAAACATTATGAAAATATTTCGTCAAATATTAAAAATATATTGAAATATTGAAGTCAAAGGAAAAAAACGTTTCAGACAAAAGTCACCTATTTTGTTACGCCAAAACTAATTATGAAATAAAAAAGTTTGCTTCCTGTTTTACAAACTGTAGTTGAGGTTGCAGGATCTATCGAATCGAAAGGGTTTCTTGGATTTGATGAAGGATTAATTGGATTTAACGAAGATTCCTTAAGTTGCCAAGCCTGCCCTGTTCCACAGATCAATGTCGAGACTCCCTCTGCAAAGCACTTGATAGTCCAGCAATTTTTACCAACTTACTGTTTGACAGCAACCTTTTCCTCTTATCCGCATTCAATCTTGCGCAATGAATTTCAAAGATGTCCCGTCTGGCGAATCCTCTCACCAGATAGCGACAACCATATACCAGAGGAGAAAATGTATCCCGAAGAGCGGTCTCTCAATGTTCAAGGTTAAGTTCGAGGATTGTTTCAAGGTTAACTTCAGTTTTCAAAATGGAAAGCACTATTTTTTATTTCAAAATCATCTTTCGTGCAATAGAATGGATCACTTTTGTCTACAGTTAGCTTGTTAACATATTTGTGATATTTACCCAAATATTCGATAAAGCGGTACAAAACGTTAGGGAAATATTTTGTCAAATATTCAAAATATTTAGAAATATTGAAGTCAAAGGAAAAAAAGTTTCAGACAAAAGTAATCTATTTCGTTGCATCAAAACTAAATCTGAAAAAATAATTATTGCTTCCTATTTAAAAAATTGAAGTTGAGCTGGAGCCTTGCAGATTACCACTAACTAAAAAATATCCAACACGGACATTTTTCCCTTCGGACACGAAGTATCTTTCTCTAAAATGTATTCCCAATTCAAGTGGTACATCCCATATCTATGGTCCTATAATGTCCCGTACCAAAATCTTTTCCAACTCCTAGCTTTGCGCTACAGTCGCATACTATGATAGTTCCAAAAGTACGAGAACCGAGGATTCAGGCGCGGAAGGAAGTTTAGGGGCTAAGCTCAGATTTTTCTGTCGCTGGAGCACAGAGTTGTATGCCAGGAACTGGACAGAGCTGTAGCGTTCTAACATATCTGGGAACGACGCGCCGGGGAAAGAGCAGACGTATTTTAGGATCGTTTCGATTTTTCAACCAATTCTTAGGATTGCAATGAGAAGACAAAAGGGAGGAGGAAAAAACAAAACAGAGGAACCGGAAGTGAATACAAGTGGCAAAAATTGTCGGGAAAAAAGGCGTCGAACTCACCTGAATCGGGAGATACGATTCGATCTTTGTTTGTAGCTGTCTTCTGGGTCCCTCGTCCCGAAATATATTCATTCGCATGCCCTCGCTGCTCGTGCACAATCTGCACAGCTCGTAATAATTGACCCTGCGATATCCTGACATCGTCGCGCGGTTCTTTCCCGCCGAAAATGTCGGAGCGAATAACCACACGAGGTGGAGGAGCGGTAGCTGGAAGTGGTGAAAACCGCAGTCGAAGATGAAGAACGAACGAACGAATAAAGGAGAGAAAAAAGGAACACGAGAAAAATCGTGATGACGAAGAGGATGTTGTTGTATAAACAATAGTGGAGGGCTTTCAGCGATCGCGATCACGCGCGTCGATCGCTGTTCGAAAGTTCAATTCGCGAAGGGCATCGATCGCGGCGGCATCCCTTCGACCCGGTTAAAGGACAGATGACATTTGTTGACATCGGTGCGCGGATGTATGCTCACGGAAAAGTTGCACTCGCGGCCATTTTATTATCGCGCCGTACTACAGGCGCCTCGCACACGGATACGCACACACGAATGGGAATCTACAGACTATAGACGGTATCCTCTATAGAGTTGTCCCGAATTAGCCGGTACATTTTCGTATTTACCGATATTACAGTCGAATCGCCGATTTTTCTTACCGGTCACTTTGTTTGAGTTTATTTGGAAAGACGATTCGAAAATTCGCAACTGCTTGGTGCGAGGAATGTACTAGTGAATTGATAATTTTACAGTTTTTTACCCTCATATTATTGATCAATTTACCGGTCACTTAGTGGTGATTTGGTCGAGTTGAGCAGGCAATTTGAGCATTCGAAATTGTGTAGTCTGTCACGAATCTACCGGTAAAATGTTATATTTACCGATCTTACCGTCAAATAACTGATTATTTTACCGAGCATTACATCTTCGTTGGTAATATATATATATATATATATATAGCATATTGGATTCGATGGACAACGCCGCATTGAGCTTGTACAGAGTCGACGCGAGATGTCGTTCACGAAATTCACCGAGGTGAACCCAATTAGCAATATGTTATCTATATGGAATCCGAAAGATATCCCAGAACGGATACAGATAACTTTTTGGTTGTCCAAAAAGATGTTAGTTCGGATTACAAATAGCATCACTAATGACCGCCTTGTGGATAACTTATTTGTATCCAATAGGTTAACTATACGGGCCATACTTTTCCAGATATCGATTTTTGAAAGTTATTTTCTTCCCACGCTCCTACTTTACCTATAGCTGACGGGCTCAGCTTCAACTATACCTCCATATGTTATCGCGTTCTCCACTTTGTGTGGATCTTCGTCAAGTTTGGGCGGTAAAAACACTCCTTTCATCGCACCAGTGGCTAGTTAGGTAAAATCCGAAAAAACAAAAATTTTAACCATACAAAATCCCAAGAATAAAAAACTGGTAAAAAACCAACAAAAAACAGAAGCTGGAGAAGCAAAAAAATATATTTTTTAAATGTTTTATTTTTCATTGTCTCTGCTTCGGCGAACGCTTCGATTATTGTAGCTTCCATGTACGGGGTGCATTCCCCTTATTACATTTTCCACCATTTTTCTCCACTTCACATCCCCAGACGATCCCCACCTTGCGGCCGCAGCCGACTTCCCCCTCTATATCGCATTACCATGACATTTTTCTGCCATGGGTATAGGGAAACTGCCGAAAACCTATACCAAACAGCCGGTCCCAAGTTCGCTTCTCCGTCTCGGACACGGTATTACATACGGGTCGGGAAACTCCCGTCGTGTGGGTAGTTCGCTTATGGATGCCAGACGTGTAATTCATATATTGCCCACTGTGATCGCTGCGATCTAAACTCCGGCGCGATGACGATGAGGTGGGGAAGTAGGATAGAGACAGCGCTAGCTTTTCAATCTCTGTCTCACCTCAATGTATATTACTCGTTTTTAATATTATTGAAGACTATTATAGCACGTGGTAAAACGCAAATGCTTATTTTACAAAACCTATGACTCCAACCCTCAGCCCGCAAGCGAGTGTGAAAAACGTGAGCGATTTTGAGCTATTTGAACGAGATATCGAATTTGGCTCAGTGGCAAATCTCTTGTCGTATTACCGTAGCATTTTGTGTTCAAATCCACTTGTCTTTTTTTTAAATATATAAATACGGTAGCTAAGTTTATTGGAGACCATTGTAACACGCAGTAAAACGAAAATTCTTATGTTACAAGACTTTTGACTGTAACCCTCTGACCTCAAGCGATTGCGAAAAACATGATCGATTTTGAGTTACTTGAACGACATACCGAATTTGGCTCAGTGGCAAAGTTCTTGGCGTATTACCGTAGCATTTTGGATTCAAATTCACTTGTCTTCTTTTATGAGAGCACAATATCCGACACGGGGATTTTGAGGTTAGGTTTGAGAAAACGCATAGGCGGATAGATCGCAGAGACGAGTAGTGACGGGATTACGAATTAATCCAGTGCTTCAATAAGCGTCCTACCTCCACCACTTTATTTTGTGACGAGTGTCCATACCTGTATGTAAGACCGTGGTCTCGGAGCTAGTCGCGTTTCGTCGAGAAATAAATTGCAGGCTATAGTCATACACACCGGCATGTACTCGTACCGGTCCGTGCGCGCGACATCCGCGTAGAACTGGTACTACGTCACGCCCGTATTTATTTTTCTCCGATCCTACGAGATAGCGATTCGAACCCGCGACCTCCCGATGTGCTGATTTCAGAGGCAAGCACGCTAACCACTAGACCAGCACACCGGTTGAAGCTAAGAAATATAAAAATCACAAAACGCCGTAAGGATGTTGAGTCCCAAATCGCAAATGATGATAAAATTCTGAAAATTTGGTATGTTTTTGTATGAAGTATTTCAGAGGTCGTGTAAAAATTTCACGACAATTAGGAAGCTCGTTATTGAACAATTAACATTCACAAATTAAATGTTGTTTTATGGAAACTGATGTAACATTGCAGTAAGTTTTTTTTTTGTCCTCTCAATGTTATAATATCTACAATATACTGAAAGCAACGGAAACAAAACGAAGTTTATTGATAATTTTTTTTTTATTTCTTTTAAAAATTGTTCTTAACAAAATGTTAATTGTTTAATAACGAGCTTCCTAATCGTTGTGAAATTTTAACACGGCCTCTTAAATACTTCATACAAAAACATACCAAATTCTCAGAATTTTCTTATCATTTTTTATTTCAACCCTTAAGGAGGTTGAAGTAATAATGATAGAATTCTGAAAATTTGGTATGTTTTTACATGAAGTATTCAGGAGGTCGTGTAAAAATTTCATGACGATTAAGAAGCTATTTATTGAACAATTAACATTAACATGTTTCATAGGAACTCAACATCCTTAAAGTTAGTATATGAACCCTAGAAATCTATTCAAACAATCGTATGCACGATTACAGAAGAAAGGGAACCTCTTATTGGCTGCCGCTAGCTAACGAAAACGAAAGTTGCTACGAACACGGTCTTATGTACAGTAGGCCTATTCTGTAACTCGTAAAATAACTTAGGTTATCGCTAGCTAGCGACAGCCAATAAGAGGCTGCCTTTCTTCTGTAATCGTGCATGCGGTTGGCTGTCGATAGCTAACGATAGCGAAAACTATCGCTACGCGGGCCGGTGAGAATATAACAGTCATCCGTTGGGCGTAATCTTTCGGACAACATTTCGATGCTCTTTCGCTATCTCCCGTTGATTCCAAATACGTCAAAACCACGGTCTTACATACAGGTCTTGAAACGAAGACCGTGGGGATGGCTCATTTCACGGGCGGTAAATTATCTCATCTTGTGACCACCAGGGTAGCGCTGTGATCTAGGGATGGAAAATCAGCACATGCGCGATGCAACTCAACAGTGTCAAACGGTGCGAAAATCGTGGCTTGTGTGTCATACGTTTAAAGGATTTGAAAATAACAAAAACCGAGGTAATTCCTTGTACCAAGCATGCCCTCATTGTAAATGCTATGCCTATTGCGGTCCGTGACAAGGTAAGTAGTAATAATTATAGTAAATTATTTTTATATAATGCTTTAGCACAATCGGCATAGCATCAGTGAGGTTATCTGAAAAGACTGATGGGTATAATTTATTTAAAAAGAAAATATTTTCTCTATCATTATTCTCTATCATTATGGATTATTAATTGTTTCATTTTTTGTTATTTACTTTTTATTTGTATTTAATTATCATAACTACTTTCAATCATATTTATTTCTTGACGCAGCCATACTTCGCAGTCCTTTCGCAGCCAGTTTTGTATTCGACATTTTATCTAGCCCGAATGAAAATGATAAATAAGTGCCATAAACATAAAACATAAACATAAAAATAAATAAACTTACTTCAGCAATTATCTGGCCGTTCGAGTCACATTTAATCCATTTTCGAAGAATGTACTTGTCTTCAAAATGTTTCTCACAAACATCCTGCGTTTGTTTTAGATCAATAATGTCAGGAATAACGGCTTTCCATTTATTATATAGTTCAATATTTGACGGCACTTTGAATACTGAACATTTTACCGGCACTTTTGTTTTACCGGTTTTGCACCGCGGTACTACACAAGGTTTCACCATTTTTTGAGACGCAATAGCGTCTCACACGTGAAGTGTCTTTAAATTATTAATTATATATTAAGTTTAAAATAAATTACACTATAATAAAACACACTCTCTATCTACACTCTATAAACTGGAAATAAATTAAATACTAAATTTAAAAAAGTAATTCAGAGGCCAAAACACGAAACGATTTGTAGCACAGTGTCACTCACTCGCAGATATTAGGTTATGTTCTATTCGAATATGATGGTTAACGCATTTCCATCCCCACCTTTGTCCATCCCTAGATCACAGCGCCGCGCCCCGGTACTAAAAACGCGGAAAACAAGCGAGCCAAACCACGCTGTAGGGAATTCGCTTCGTTTCAAGACCTGTATGTAAGACCGTGGTCAAAACACAGCATATTTCCGATGTCCGAAAGATATCAGGAAAAAGATATCTTATGTGATTATTCTTTAGGATAACGTTCGGACAACGTTTAATTAGATACAGTAGATATTAACAGACAGATAGCTTTTTGCGATTTCTGAAAATAGTCATCAATTGGATAACAGCTTGTGATACCTTAAAGACATCCGTTTTCACCGCGAAAAGATATCGTAAAGAAGATAACTACACGACAACATTAAACGGGATGTCGTTTGAAAGATGTCGAATAGTTATCCTACGGTAATGTCTTAAAGATAACCCGAAAACGATAACTTATCGGCGTCAATTCTAGGCTATAACGATTCTAGATCGGATGACCCCCCAAATAATGTCAATGGCGATATAAATGAAAAAGGTGGCTCCGACTTAACAATCATTTTTCATTTCTATTCTTCTACGTAAGGCTAAACTAACAAACGTACGGATTGTTCTAACAATCACCTCCAAACGATCTGCAAATGATTAGAAAGGAAAAAGAAAATTTGAGAGTAATAGCGCTAACTTCACCTAGCTCTCATCGTACCATTGTGTTCGCTCTTCTCTTTTCATCCTCGATGTGTGCCACTTTCGCGCAGTTCGAGATAAAAAAAAGAAGGCAAAGAAGTGAAAGAAGATGACGTAGGCGACCAAGGAGGAGGAGGAGTAGGAGAAAGAATGCGCGACAGAGACGGAGGGATTACCTCATTACTCATTAATACCACCGAATGTGTACGTACCTTCGAAGCATTACGTTCGTTCCCTTTTTGATGGCAGAATCGCGAATCGAAGTTATTTATTAAGTGTTGTGATGTTTTGTGAAGGTAATGCCAAGGCAAGTGAGTTTTTTTTTTAACTACATACGTGTCTATATTATACATATGCAAATACACAGACGCACACAAACACACACAAACACACACACGCCCTGTCAGCCTGGGTACAATGTGCACGTCACGACTTTTTAAACTCCCTGTTAAATCTCAATCAATTAATATCATTGCGATATTCATGTTACGAATATCACAAAGATAATTAGAAAAAAGAGAGCCCTTCTTTCGTCTTCTCGTCTCATTTCCTCCCTCTCTTTATCTCTCTCTCCTTCGTGTCAATCGAAAACATACGTCAAATTTTGCGTTTCGGGTGAAAGACAAAAAAAAATGTGCGTGCGCGTGTGTGTGCGACACGATCATCATGTTTTCAATCGTCCGTCGTCGTCCTCGCCTTGTATGCGTCGTTGTGTATCGCGCAATAATTCATCTCTGTTGTGTTTCTTTGGCCGACCATGAGGCGCGTGCACGATCGTCGTGTAATTTACGTTAGATTTGTGGCGACGTAGAATATTATTATATTCGGGTTTTAAGCCGCGTAAGTACACAGCGAGCCCGAAAAAGTCATCGGGAGCAGGCCAGAAATCCGAAAAATTATTGCCACATACGTACATACACGTCATGCCCTTATTTAGAAAGTCGTCGAATATTTCGACTTCCATGAGTCTCGTCACGGTACTTCAACAACAACAACAACTACAACAACAATAATAATAACATATAATAACAATTACTATTGTTTGCAGAATTAATACTAAATATTGATGCTACCCTTTATTATTACTACAGCGCTACTGTGCCGTATAACTATTATTATTGTTATTATTATTATTTAGTACGATTTTTGCCATTATTAGTACTTGTACTATTACTTGTAACTACTATTATTATTATTTATATTTATTTATTATCTATTTTTGTAGTTTTAAAAAATTATAATTACACACTCAAATATTTTTATCGTCATTCATTTTTATATTGATTTATTTCTTTATTATTTATCATGCATGATCGTTTTTTCCTGCACAAAGGAGTTATCAAAAGGGGTTAGAATAAAAACAAATGTTAGGGAAAAAAAGTTTGATCAATAACGCCGCAAAGTTACGTCTTGAAATAGATAAAGTGTGCGATGAATATATTTTGGTACGTTTATATTTGTTTCTATTGCAGAATGCCGATACAGGCACCTCAGTGGACTGAATTTCTGTCCTGTCCGGTTTGCTGTCACGACTTTGACATCGCGCTACGAGGTCCTATATCGCTAGGATGCGGCCACACGATATGTCGCACCTGCCTGGCCAATTTGCATCGCAAGCAATGCCCGTTCGATCAGGTATAGATTCGCCGGAGAAAGGTGTAGGGTTGGGTCCTGAGACGACGCATGCCTGGCTGGTAATAAAACCGGAGATGAGTTTTTCTCAGATATAGTTGATTTTTCGAATAAGGGCGGATTTTCAGGTCCCGTGCGGTTTGTCTACGCAGGACCGGAAACTCCGCTTATGCCGAGAAATTCATCTGCTTCTGAAAATAGTTGGATTAATTCGAAGAAATTATCGCATCACCTAAAGGAGATGGGAAAACCATTGAACGTGTCTCTCTCTTTCTCCTCCTTCCTCTTGTTGTCTCCTAGAAGCCATTTTTGTTGCCTCCGCCGCACGCACGTCTTTTTCGCCTAATCTTTGTTTCGTTAAGCGTGTCGCGTAATCAAATTTTTTCCTGCATTTCCGCAGAGCTCCATTAATACTGAAATTGAGAGACTACCGTTGAACGAGGCGCTACTCCAATTGGTCGGCAGTGCGGTGTCCAACAATGCGGCCAACGCGTATCACAAATTGTTACCCGGTGAGGATCAGGCGGACTATCTCGCGTCGAAGCGTTGCATCGAGGAGCTCGCTCTGTATCTCAAGCCGTGCCAGGCAGCTCCGGTCACCGGCACAGGTCCGTACATCGTCGTAATGGTAGAAATAATGATCATTAATAACAAAGGTTTTTTTTTCTTTGAATTCTTACTTTGTAATGTATCTTTATCTGTACACGAAAAGATACGTCGTATCGCGTATACGGTATTTGTTAATACGCTGTATAATCAGTGCGTGGCCTATATGTATGCAGGGAGTCCCATTTTAGCCGTGGGTGTGTACACTGGGTCTTCAAGGGGTTAGACTACTGTGACCACTCAAAAATCAGGGCGATTTGAAAAAATTCATTTTGAAGGTATTAGTACGATGATTGAAAAATCCTTTGGACATTTATTCGTATGTGCATTGACAAAGTTGTGTACCAAATTTCATTTGAAACATTCAATTGATTCAATATTCAGGTCGATCCGAAACAATAAATAAGGAGTTTTTTTTTCTTAAGGAGGAAGGAGCGGTTCAGTTTAGTCAAATGATAGTTTAGAATTTTTTTTCAATGAACCTCACAAAATACGCATACCAGGCGTAGATTTATTCTGTAGATGATAATATTTCATAAAATATATAATCAAAGGGCAAAATTATGGACTTTTATATTTTTATTACGTGAATAAACTAAACTTTTGTATTACTATCAACTTGAACAAGTAAAACATTATTGATGATTATTATTAAAGAAACTGCATCAGTGTATTATTAAGTGATGCCGAAGTGTGGCAACTTCGCGGACGTTGAGGATGGCGTTGGCAGCAATGCTGTTCATCCGCTAACCAATGTTCGTAATCTTTTATCAAAGCTTGATGGTTCAATATTGAATATAAATGGTTTACGAAGGTTTAGTTTGCGTTATTCTGTTGTTAGAAATGGTTTATCTTGGTGCTAAAGAGCCAAAAAATTGACTCGTAGCATCAACGTCTTGCCCATCTAACTACACGTAAAATTACATACGTTCAACAATGGTTTATCTCCGAAGCTTGATAGAAAAATTAAAAAAAAAATCGTACAGACAATATGGTCTAGGCAATAACACACACACACGCACACGCACACGCGCGCGCGCGCGCGCGCGCGTGCTCGCGGAACATTAGCCTAACTCCTTAAAGCAGTAGTCGACATTGCGAACTCGCCTGTTTTTCCGCATTTTTCAGTATACTTCAATTTTTACTAACAACAGTCTTAAACTTTTAACCTTGGCAACTTCTGGGCCCTGTAGTTCGAGAAATAATACTGCATTTTTCAGATTTTTCGAAAGTCTAATGAACTTTCAAAACTCGATTGTTTCCTAAAGGACCCAGTTCACACACCCTGTCTCGAAAAATATGGTTCATAGAGGATTAATTGCACAGCCCAAATAAATTACGCTGTTGGAATTTGCATCGTTGGAACGCAATGACATTTTTCTAATACCCCAACTTTTTAGGCAAATTTAGGCTACAGAAATAACTTGAATGTTTTTTTTTGTTGAGAATTCTTATTTGAAATCTGCAACCTAAATTTAGAAGAAAAAAAATCCCACAACGAAGATAAATAAATGAATAAAAAAAGGACCTCAATAAAGATTATTATCGAAGGTGCTTTTTTAGGAATTATCCTTATGCAGGTGGTAATTCAACCTTTTTAAATGCCTTAACTTTTAAAATTTTAATGCTGGTACGGTGAGATTCTGCGTGTTAGTTTTGTTTCGACATCCACCATTTTCTAGAGGAAAGCAAGACTTTGTGGTCCGGTTCAAAATAAAAATGAAGATTACTACAAAATTTCGTAACTGAGCCGACAAAAATGTCAATATCGACATCGATTGCTCCTCTCGAAGTTATGAAACTTTTATAAGAAAGGTTTGTAAGCCTACTTCATTTTCGGGATTTATTTGGCGCGTGCTATCGCAATGGGGAACCCGGTATATATAACCACTCATTGTTATATCATATATATGGGGCATTCCACGCCAAATCGACCACTTTTAGACTCGACTCCATCTGATTTGGCTGGAATTTGAATGTTATTGTTTCCTTCTAAAAGCGCTCGTGTGATTTTTTCAATTTTCATCTTCAATTTTCAAAACGACATCATAGTTTTTATTTTGATGCTCACAACTTTCTGAAAAATTGACCACATAAGACCTTTTCTATTCAAATTTGAGTATTCCAATGTATCGTATGAAAAAAAAGATTTAAAACATATTCAAAGTCATCTTCGATATCATTTTTTAGTTTTTTCTTTTCGAAAAAAAAACGAACTTTTCGAAGTTTGACCTTTTGGATTTTCGATTTTTTTCTTCGTAAAAAAATAGGATAAATTTCGCGTTCTTCACCGCAAGACCCATCGTGGTAAGGTCTACATTTTTTCTAAATTGAAACATTTTTATTCTCGATTTTTTTCAAAATTTAGTTGCTTTCTATGATGCAATAATGTAAATGAATACGTTCTATTGTTTTAAAAAATGCAGTGTACTATTTCACTTGGAGTAATGTTTTGCTCAGAAATTTCACGAGTAGTATTTGAATTTGCTTCTAAAATGATAAAAAATGATTGAAAGTTATCAGAAAACGTTTCTAATATGGTAATATTATATAAAAAGTATTGCATATCATAGAATCAACCATTCAAAATGATGGCATACGAGAAAGCAAAATGTTGAAAAAATCACAAAGAAAATGTTCCGGCTTGGAAACAAAAATAGAACGATGCATCTTACCACCCTGGGTTGTCTTGCGGCAAAGAACGCTGAATGTATCATCTTTTGCTTACAAAAAAAAATCGAAAATGAAAAAGGGCGAATTTCGATATTCTCCAAATGTTATCCAAAAAAAAAACTGAAAAACTTTATCGAAAATAACTGAATATTTTTTCAATATTATTTTTCATAAAGTACATTATAAAACAACAAGTTTAAACAAAAAGATCTTATTTGGTCCATTTTTCAGAAAGTTATGAGAATTTGAAGAAAGAAGCGTCGATTTTTTTTTAATTCCCATATTTACGTTTATGTAAAAAATATTGAAAAAAATCACGCAAGCGTTTTCCGAAGGAAACAATAACATTTGAATTTCAGCCAAATCAATAGGTGCGGAGTCGAAGAGCGGCCGATTTGGCGTGGAATGCCCCACATAGATATGTGTACGTGCGTGCGTGCGTATGATACTAATATAAAATACAACGATATACATTATTTAAGTTATACAGCATGTGTAGATATCTATGCCGCGAAAGAAATACAGTATAATCATTGTTACTTCTACAGGGATGGGCCTGGTGTCTCGGCCGATGCAGAGGAAGTTAGTGACCCTGGTCGGATGCCAATTGGTAGAGCCGGAGGGTCGCGCCCGTGCGGTGAGGGCAGCGAGAAGTTTGGGCGAACGTTCGGTCACGGAGCTGATACTGCAACACCAGAATCCTCAGCAGCTCGGGGCGAACTTGTGGGCCGCTGTTCGTGCCCGAGGCTGCCAGTTCCTCGGCCCGGGTAAGGAACGACAGGAATTCGTCCGGAGGTGGAGCACGGGGAAGCAGCGGCTTCGGCGATGAATATTTTTCTATTTTTTCTTTCTTTGTACACAGCGATGCAGGAGGAAGTGCTGAAGCTGGTGTTGCTCGCCCTCGAGGACGGCTCGGCATTGTCGAGGAAAGTCCTCGTGATGTTCGTCGTTCAACGCCTCGAGCCCCACTTCACGCAAGCCTCGAAGACCAGTATAGGTCACGTGGTGCAGCTACTGTACCGAGCGAGCTGTTTCAAGGTGTCGAAGCGCGAGGGTGATTCCTCATTGATGCAACTGAAGGAGGAATTTCGCAAGTACGATGCTCTTAGGCGCGAACACGACGCCCAAATCGTTCAAATAGCGACCGAGGCCGGCCTCAGAATAGCCCCGGATCAGTGGTCCGCGTTGCTCTACGGCGACACCGGGCACAAGTCCCATATGCAGAGTATAATCGACAAACTCCAGACACCGCAGTCCTTCGCCCAGAGCGTTCAGGAACTCGTCATAGCGCTCCAACGGACACCCGATCCCGGACAACTCAGTAGTTTAAGGCCGCAACTGGAATTGCTCGCTGCCATCGATCCTAGCCCGGGTAATTCAAAATTGCCATTTGCTTCATCCCCAAATATACGTGAAAACGAGTACAGATTTTTTAAGATTCTTCACATGCGGTACGGCGCCAATTGCCAAGATGCCGCCGTAGCAGGTGGAACGTTTTTTAAAAACTTTTTCGAAATACCTGAATGACGGTTCTTAACGGGTCTGCGTAAGCTTGGGGCCCAAAAAACCGGTCGATTTTTTATCTTTTCTTCTGATGAGCGTATTTTGATTACGAGGGTAGGATTTTATAGAACAATCGATACATAGTCTTGCCAAGTGTGATTTTTTTAAATTGTAAAATATTGCTAAACAATGAAGTTCTTATTATTTCAAGCAACGTGCTGCCATTGCTTCGTGGTTAATCGGTGTAGGTCGTTCTGGCAACTTGGCCGATTTGAAATAAAAAATAAATTTCCTTTCGGTATAATAATGAAACTTTCGTATAACCGGATACTTTTTTGCAATGTTGAAAATTAGGAAAATAGCCGGCCGAATAAAAAAAAAGTTCGTGTTCGACACGTAAAATAACAACCATTCGGTATTAATAAATGCATAAAGGTATCAGAAAATCATCTGATCATATGAGAGAGAATTTAATAAACTATACTCTGTCCGAATTTGAAGTGAATCGGACATTGAGATTTTGCGATACGACTTAAACAGTTTCATAAACATCATTTCGAGAAAAGCGCGAAAGAAGAAGAGTTACATCGAAACGGGATGTTTCGTCGTAGCGCAGTGGGAGATGGGATCGTTCACAAAAGTCGTCACAACTCGGTTCATTTTTGGAGTTTTTACAAAATCTTTGTTGCGCGATCACGAACGTTTTTAGAGAGCGAAGCGCCGTCGTGGCAGGAGTGCCGAGTCGCCCTCGAGGCCGTGCGGACGGTGGTCACCGCCCTGGTCGATTACATACAACAGCACGGCAACCGGAAGTCCCAGGAGGGCGTGCACACCGCCGGCCCCGGACAGCAAAAATACAAGGTCAGCATGTGTCGGGATCTCGCGCTTCGTGGCTCCTGTCCAAGGGCGACCAACTGCACATTCGCCCATAGCGATCTCGAGCTCGACAAGTACAGATCGAAGAATCGGAAGTTGAGCATAAGATCGGCTCCGCCACTGAGCTCGGGACCCGAGGTGAAAAATGAAAAATCCATCGCCGTTGTGCCGCCCAACGCCAAGGGCTTCAAACGACCCGATGACGTGAATTACCAGTGCGTCAAGAGGCACGACAATAATCAACAAGAAAGTACGCATTTTTTTCCTTCTTTCGGTGTAACGGGTGTAAAATAGTCTCGAGCCCAGTCCGGGTCGAGTCAGTGCGCATCCAGGCGGTCACCCATCCGAGTCATGACCGTGGCCAACGCCGCTTGACCCGAGAGATCGCCTATGCCTATAACAGCGTCTGCTTTTCTTTTTCGCTCACTTTTTCACGTCCCGATTTACAGTGTACAATGCACAGCTGAAGAGCGATGCTCTCCAACATCAAGCGATCAACAACGAGAACAACCTCGTCGAGTCTGTGACGAATTGCGCGTTGCCGCAATCCCAGACGCTTCCTTATCCCTTATCGCCGAAAAGCGTTGATCTTCAGTGCGCCCATTACATAATGCACGGTGGACCTTTGGACCTTGTCAATCCGAATCTTCACGTTTGGGATCCCTCGCAAATTCCCTCGAACTGTCAAAACGGTTTAGCCGCTAGTGGAAAAAAGGTAACCTTTTTGCCGCTGGAACGAGCAAACAAAAAACTTTCACATCGCTTCCTCAGTCGTCTTCCGCTACAATTTATTCATATCCCAGTAACTCTGAATTTTAGTCCTTGGTACGTCTTGCATGTTTCGCTTCCTCCAAGAAAAGATCTTATGTGGGCGAAAAAATCCGCACACCCATTTTTTCTGGCGAATTCCATTTTTCGGGGTTTACAAAATTTCGAACACATTTCCTTCAGAAGCTCGAAAAACATTGTTTCACGAAAACAAATCTTTCCCTATGAGGAAGCAAAGATGAAGTAACGATGACTCATCCCGTAATTTTGCACCCCTTACTACAGAGATCCGTCGCCAAGACCCTCGCGTTGTTGCTCCAGAGGAGAATGGAGATCATAACGCAACTGGAGAACATCGTTGGCAAATCGGCGTCACAGCAAATGAAAGTGGTAAGGAGGTCGAAACTACTTTTTTTTTTATGACTCGTTCACCAACGATAGCACGAAATTTGTTTGTTAGATTCTAACAAGTTTACACACGCACGTACACAGATACATGAGTATATTTTTTTTTCACCGAAGAATTACGACATCCAGGGTAATCAAAATTCGAGTTATTCGATCTGGACCAATGGGCCGCAGATGGGACAGGGCCCGCATTTGAATTACGCGAACAATTATCGTCGATCGGACACAATGCTGTTCGATGACGAATTCGTTCCTTTCGATGCACCACCGGCCAGCAAATACGGACCCATATCCCGAGTCTCTAAGTCATTAATAAGGTAATCGAAACTTTGTACCCTATAGCCAGCGCCTGCAGGAGAGCTTATCGGTAGAGACTTTCACTATAACCATGATTGAGTACCCCCATTTCGGATTTTATCACATTACGAAAAATCATCATACAATCGAGTATAATCATGGAATAAAGAGTTGCGACAGGACCGGTTTAGATTCAGACGGACAAGACTGCGAGCAAAATTAGACACGTAGACATGATGTTAATCATAAGCCCACATAGGATTAACATCTGATATTACTATTGATATTATTATCAAATTCAATATTCACAAAAATGCTTAATATTTTTAAAAAATGTTGATATATCCCACCTTTACATTCCTAATATCGTTGTTAATTTTTCTGGTCCAACTGAATATCTTTAATAGCCACAAGCATCGTTGAAACAAATATCTCTAATATTTGTACTATTTTCGATTACTTCGTTGCTGAAACGACTGACCGCTGGGAGGAGCAAAAATGAAAAAGGAATAACAAATTTGCACGTGACGCGACTTTTGTTTGATGCGCAGGCCGAACAGCGGAATTCAAGGATCGGCAATTTACGGGGACGGAGTGGCACCATCGCTTCAAACACTTAGGCCGATACCTACCTCTAGTCCGGTCGCTCCCTCATGGTACTACGGACATCAGCGTAAGTTGGTCCGCCAAGTGTCTCGCGAGATCTACCGAAGAATGGCTTTGATGAAATTTCTCTTCTTTTCGTCTCAGCCTTCGCGACGATAAGCGCGAATGGCGAGGTCCAAACTGTCTCGAATGCGGGACTGGGTGACGCGTACATAACACTGGGCCATTGCAATATTACGGAATCTCCGTCGCACGTGCAGCTCGCACGGCAAGAATCCGTCTCCAAGGAGTTAGTTGTCACCTTTAATAATTATACTCTCTATCTCGTATCATGCGCTAATTAAATATTGCTAACGCTCCACATTGGCGTCTTGCAGCTTGATCCTCGAGTCGCAGAAAGTCAAGCAACAGCTAAAACATTTGGAAAAGAAGATCAACGATTTGAAGGTAGTGCTGTGCTGCACTGGTGTTCGAGCATCGCCCTTGCGATATTTCTACTATATTTTCATTCTTTTTTTCTTTCTCCGTCTTCATTCAGCTCGCGACCCAAGGCGCTACCCTGACCGAGGGCGAGAGACTCGCCCAAGAGTTACAGATGATCGAGGCCGGCATTAGAGAAAAAGAGAAGGACGTTCGTAATTGGAGCCCCTATGGGGGTGTCTCTTGGATCCAACAAACCTCCAATAATTTAATGTCCAATAGCATGAGCAAAGACTACAAGAGCGAAGAGGTGAGTACTGCCAGTGATGGGTACATCTTTATAGTAGATATCCTTCCACCGTTTGCACATCTACGTTTATATATCATTCGTCCATAGCGCCCCCCCCCCCCTCGCTTCCGAGGTAACCGGGCCGGTTACACTCACCTATTGATTGTGAAAAATGGGAAGCGCGAAATATCAGCCCCATCGGACAATTTTAAAAAAGCGCGCATGCCATTTTTGATTATTGTTTATAATTTTTATTTGAAATTGTGGTTTTCCACGTCCTAAATAAACGGCATAGATACACAATGGATTGAAAAATTACTTTATTAATTCACATATTGAATTAAACCTCTTAAGATGTTTCGTAAAGAAATAAACCATTTGTTTTCGGGGTTGCTAGTAAGAATTGACACGTGGTAACGGATTGATATGGCGAATTTTCTGACGATTCCTTTGAGGAGGGAGATACCTTTCAGCGACGATAAAAAGTCCGAATTTTCCGAAATAAAATGGTTAGTAATAAGGTTAGAAAGATTTATATCAAATTTCATTAGAATCGGTCGGTTGTTTAGCTATACGTTAGACCAGTTTTGGAAATGCAGTTTAGAAGACCGTGCCGTACCTCCACCATTTTTAAAGATTAATCAACAAAAAATATCACGTTGTTACGTGACAACAGTAGTAATAAAACATACCCGAAGTGTTAAAAATGGTGAATAAATCTTTTCTTTAAAAAAAATCATGAAAATCAGCAAATTTTTTCCTCGCCTAAAGGTATCTCCCCCCTTAATTCAACACACGAAAAATAATGAGTTTAATTCGAAAACAGTTGAAAAATGGCCTGCGTTATTCTTCAAAGGCTCACTACGGACGAGAATTTTTTTGTTATATATTAACATTTATCCCTGTGGCACCGAAGAAAATATGAATTTTTTTGCAACACCATATTATAAGTGATATATCACAATATATCATATAATACTCTATAATAAAAAACATCATCATATGTTTTACATTACTGTTGTTCGTACAGAGTTGTCTTTTCTTTCCCTTTTGCTCGTTTTTTTATACCATTATTTTTATTTCAGTTTACATTTGTTATTTCATAATATATAATATTGTTTTATAACATCGAAGGCTGATATATATTTTTTCGTACGAACAAAAATCTTTCTCTCTCTCGATAATAATGAACGCCCGTCCGTTGCTGACGAACGCACGTCCAATTCTCAGGAGGATACGTACGAGGCTGGTATAGCGAACGACATGCGGGAACTGGAGCTCAGATGGGACTTCGAGCTACAGGAGCAGGAAAAACGCTGGTCTAACGAAGCGGACAACACCCAGAAATGACTGTCCTGAACAACGGTAAAAATCTCATTTCGCACGGATGAATTAAGGATAGCCGGTTGGGTACAGCGACCGAGGAACTTTCTCAATAGCGCAAAAAGCTAATGGAACAAAAACATGATTCTCGCGGTTTTTTCCAAATTTTTCCGCGAGAACGAGTAACGATTCTAGAGTGACAAGTAGACACAATAGAAGAGAGAAATAGAACAAACGAAAAAAAAATAACTCAGGTGTCCGGTGGCCAGAAAACAAAAAATCACACACACATAGACACAGATATTGTGGACTGTCGCTTTTTAACCCCAAGATTAAACAGTACTTAGAGGTCGAAACTTTACGTTGATTTGTCTCTAACGATTACGAACAATGTGATATACATATATCTATATACACATACATTACTACTACTACTATTAGCTACTCCGGTATTCGTACATTGCTGTTATAAGTGCAATGTCGTTTTTTTTCTCACTTTTAATTTCATTTTCAATGGCCACTCCTCGCACGGTTTTCTCTTTTAAATTTTCTTCTCCGTTTTTCGTCTTGCTATTCACCCGAGTTCTTCATTGATCCTTGAGCAACGATAATTGTTAATCGAATAAGAAGAGCAGAGTTTTCGAGAATTGGCCAACAATTCGCCACGTTTTTTTTTCTTCCTTATTATCTGTTAGTCCGTTTTTCCGTCTGCTCGTTCTTTTTCGATTCTCTAACTCTTGCTCCGTGAGGAAAACAATGCAACGACGAAAAATAAATGAAGGAAACAAAGAAAGAGGAAAATATACCGATCGAGCAGGAAGAAGTAGCAGAAAATGTTGAAGCGAGAATAATTTGTTAAAATTTAACAGAAAATCGATGGTCGGTGTTTTATAAACATGACGAGTGCAGTTTATTATATATTCGTGTCGCCGATGATATTTGGAAGGGGCCGTTACTTAATGCCTGGGTAAACGAGAATCAATGAAATATCCGTAGCGAACATTATCGCTGGATTTAACATTTAAAGCGTATAGGGGGAGGGGTGGGCTGTGTATTCCTGAAAGAGGGGAAAAAACATATTAAAAAGGGCAAAACATTAATACCCTCTCACGAAATATATTCAATCGCGTTCTGTATTTGGTGGCTTTCTCACTAAACGATCAAACTGCCGCGTGACTCTTGCAGAAAACAAAGGCGACCAACGCTTCTTTTTCCGACTAACCAACGATTTTCCAATTGTATTGTTTCACCTGACTTTTTCGTCGCTTATTTCATTCGTTCGATATAGAAGATTTTTGACAACAGACGAGCGTAGAAGAAAAAACGTTTAACCCAAATAATTGGAACAAAGGGGGAAAATTTACGGTGAGTTTGTAATTTCGTGAGAAAGTGTTAGTATGATTTAGTCAGTTTGCCGTTAACCCGCGGTACAATAAAAAAGGAAAATAATAATAGGGAAACAGCGAACTGCAATAGCCTCTGGTTTGCTTCACTCTTTCTATTAATGTAACGTTTATGTATGTGTGCGTGCGTGTGCGCGCATGAGCGTGTGTCTACGTATATATATATGTACATATATATACATATATGGATGCACTATATAGACTAAGTCTGAACGAAGATTCCAGTTTTATTGGAACTCATCGCGTAGACTTTTGTTACGAGGTAAAAGAAAAACAGAAAAAGCATAGCAAACTTTCGACAAGGAGCACCAAGTTTCTTCAGGGTGTGAAATGATATTTTTTTATAACTCTGCGAGAACGAACCAGTGTCTGTCAGCGGGCATGAAAAATTTCAAACCGAAAGAAAATGAACGTGTCTATAGAGATACGTATACGTATATAGATCGGACATATACATGTATATATATATGTATGTATGTATGTTTGTATGTACGTCATATAGATTAGCACATTCGATTGATCATCGAGGTTTTATCAATGCCGAATTCAGTGAGTTCAACGTAATGCAGGAAAAAACGAAGAAGAAGAAGAAAGAGAAGAAAAAATAGAGACACGAAACGAATAAGCCATTCAACCGCAAACGAGACTAAATCGAGTTTACTAAACTTGCATAATATTGTTCATGCCCACGAATGTGGAGTCGCCTTTTTTGGTCGTTTCTTTTCTTTTTTCGTTCCATTCTTTCGTTTTCGCCAAATGGTGCAATGGAAATCGCTTTCGCTTTTCAAACGCCACGTAAATTCTCTCTCTCCCCCAAAAAGGAGACAAAAAGCGATGAAAAGGAGAGAATCTTAAAGACATTTTTATTATGATAGTTTGCAAATTAGATAGAGATATTGATATTGCCAAATTTGTTATGTTTCATTATTGAGTAACGACGTTAACAGAAAACTATGTAATTTACGTTTCAAATATTATATATGCATTGCGTTGGTAGTTATACTAATGAATCATTTTATTTCGGGCGCTACTTTTCTCGCTCGCTCTCTCTTTCTCTAGCGTTTCGGCTTCTTATTCTCCGCCTTTTATATTCCTGCGGACTTTTGTCGCGGGAAATCATTGTGTGCAAAGACCACGTAGCGATATAGAAAGGGCAGAGAGAGAGAGAGAGAGAAACAAAGAAAACTCATTGCTTCAACCGAGGGAGAGGGTGCGCATTGTTAGAAGGATGAAAGGAAACGTATAATAATCATTATCAATATTAATGATAATAATAACAACAATAATAATATATGTAGAAAGAAGAGACGAAGGGCTGTGTAAGAGAGGAAAGTGGAAAAAAAGCGCAACAAAACTCTGTTCGTAGCTTCAGATTAATTGCATGTTAAACATGTCGTTATGTGTATAATCATGTATATGTATATACATACATACGGGTATACTCATCCGTATATTTATATATATACACACATGTAGATGTATACATGCATAAGTACACGCGTACCTACATTTACAGTATGACGCATACAATTTTGCATTAAAGTTCTTTGTTTGAACATACGATAAAAAATGTAGTAATTATATACATATCCGTATATAATGCCTGTGTATATATATGTATATGTATATATGCACACATATATGTATGTGTGTGTGTATATATATATCCAGTACACTTGAACGATAGGGCGTTCACAATGAAGTTGAAGTTTGCATCTCTGGAATACAATTGAACGTTTTATCTCCGTTGCCCTATTTTTTCGAGGATCTAGGCTAGAAAAAAAAACCGACACTTTTTTTTAGTATTTTCATAAGAGGTCTACCAATGTAGAGGTGTGAAAAAAAATGTAAAAAATATTCAACATAAAGAAGACAAATTGAAGAGAATTTTCGTTGCATTCCAACCATGTGAACTTCAACTTTATGGATCATCCATCTGTTGGTATAAGCTCGATCAAAATTCGATAAAAAAAAAAAAGAAAAACCGAAACATAGGAGGAAAGGGTGATCGACGCTTGGGTATGTATCACGCATCAAAGAACAAGGATTGAGTAAAAAAAAACGAAAAAAGATGTTAAAAAATAAACATTTTCGCTCTCGTTCCCAAGGCGATCACCCGTTATATAGCTTTTTGTATAACTGTTTCTATCGATGTGCCTACTTCGCAAAATCACCGAAGCCTCGAAGGAAAAAAGAAAAGAAAAAATAACAAACAAAAAAACAAACGACAAGGTCTCAATAATGTTGGTGTAAAACGACGGGGAAGAAACATGGAAATGGGAAAGAGATTGAGTGAAAGCAAACGTCTAATATTTATATGAACGTGCGAATTTGGACTTTTTAGCCTAAGGATCGCTCCGAACGTTTTTCGGTGGAGCGACGTGTCATACGGAGCTGACATATATATATATATCGTGAAAATTCTTTACCGAAACGCGATATTTATTACGAGAACAAAAATAGCCTAATTTCGTAAACGTTTAAATTATCATATGCGATGGATATATATTCATCGCGTAATACGAAATACGGCGCTTCGATTTGACGGAAAGAACAAGAAGAGAAAAAAGACACACACACGCAAACAAAAACAAAAAAATATTACAGTTATATTTCATGTATTTTGCAACAAGTGTACTGTAAAAGCAAGGTGTAATATATTTATATATTCAATATAACAATTCTATACGGCGAATTTAATCTCCCGACATTGCCGCGCCGCGCTACGTCCCTTAACGCGTTTAATCGCCACGTTGCGTACGGCAAATACAATTTACGTAATACAAATACGTATGTCGATATTGACGGTACTCGTCTAACAAAATGGCCGAAAAATGACTGGTGTCTTTTCGGATTGTTCAGGAAATCTATTCGGCGGAGTAAAAATTTTTGCGCTCTATTCTCAAAAATTTAGACAAGTTGGGACCCAAAAAGCCAGCTTATTTTCTACATTGTTTTCTGATGAGAGTGTTAGGATGAGTTTGTGTTAGGATGTGAGAGTTGAGAGTTTACATACAATTAATACACGATCTTGCCGCGATGAAGTTTTTTCATTGAAAAATATTGACAAGCAATATCGTTATTATTTGAACAAAGTGCTGCCGTTGGTGCAGGGCCGATCGGTGACGGTGATTCTGGCAATCAGGTTGATCTAATAATAAAAATAAAAAAGTTCGCTGCTAGTACCAAAATAAAATTTCTGTATGACCGGATACTTTTTAGAATCTTAAAAATTACGAAAATGGCAAGCTATAGAAAAAAGTTGGATTCTTGCAGAAAAAAAAACAAGTTCAATTATTTCCTTGTATCAAATAGATAAACATATAAATAAAGCATCCGGTCGTAGGATAGAAAATGATATATACTCTGTTCGAATTTAAAATGCATTGGGATAATAGACTTTGAGATACGATTCACTCCGTTTCACATCGTCATTTTGAGATAAAAGCAAAAGAAAAAGGGGGTACATCGCAGCCGGGCCGGGCGCTTCGTTCGTCTTCAGCCTTTCCCTATCCTGGCATACCAGCTCTGAGCTCACTTTTTTGGCCGTAATAATTTACACTTTGGCAATACTAAGAATAAAATAACAAATATTTGCCGACAATCAGTAAAATGTGAACATTCGTGTTAAAGTTTTTCCGAATACACGATTTGGTTGTAATGCCTTTTATAATTTAGTAATTTAAAAAAATAATTTTGTTTAAATTTAAAAAAAGTATGTTGGTCCGACCAACAACCGTTAGGCACTACGCTCGTTAGGTAGCTCATTCGCTTGCCAGCTCTTAACCGAGTAACGTGAATATTGTGAGAATATTGTGAAAAATATCGAGTCGGACGAGAACGGCAGAAAGTAAAAGTGAAAATATTGATGTGCTTGGAACATCGGTAGAAAAAGCACAGGTGCACACGGTGGTAACCTGCGTAACGAAGCGTTCAACTAAGGATTGAAAACGGCGCTGGATTATAGTTTACATCTTTTGGCCGAAGAAGATCTGACCACATCAGAAAGTTCTGCGGTAATAACCGAAGAATACATTCAAATTGCAAGTAAAATATACAAGAAAGTAGTGGAAGTTTTATCCGAGTATACGTTTGTGCGCGGCGATGAGCTGATTTCGTCCGATGAAGTCGAAGAAGGAGGAGAATTTAAAGAAGTGGAGGGTGTAATTTCGTCAAATGATGACTACGAACCAGCGGAGAAAAAAATTAAAGATCATATTTCGACCCAGTCGATTACAAAGTAATTGTGGTTAATCTTGCAAAAGCACATCCAAAGTGGAAATTAAAGAGTCTACAAACGGAAGGAGCATCTGGCGTGAAGCATATGCAAGATTTGAAAATTTGATAACACATTAAAAAAAGGGTGGAATCCGGAAGGATAAGTACAACACAATTGATACCTGGATATATGATTGCTTCGTGGAAGCGTGGCGTAGCCAAGAAGTCACCACGCGAAACTTGCAAAAATGGGCACTTGCTGCCGCCAGTCAATTTCCAAACTTGGAATTCAAGGCCTGGGAAACGTGGGTCAAAGAATTTGACCGAAGGCATAAGATTCGTCAGAGGAAAGTTACGAAATTTTTATCGGAACGGGGGACTGTTACTATTTTTAAAAACCCATGCTGCGACAGAGAACTTTCGAGTCCGGACTCGAGCTTTTCTTCCAAATTAAAAGGATTTGGTTATCAACAATGATCAAACAGGTAAGTCAAGAATTCTCGTTCGTCTACGTCAATCGGAATACCCTTTCAACGTCACTTATACTAAAATACTTACTTTCGTATATTCTCTTTCCAGGTCGCCAGTACCAAACGACTTATAACCGAGCCCTGTACCGCCAAAGGTTGAAAGTATTTTTCGTGAAACGAAAGGATTTGAACAAAGTAACCTACTCGTATACACCGCAATATGCTATGAGCCTTTCTGGAAAAATATTGCCAACAGTCTACGTATGCATACAAGAGAGTACTGGCTTTTTTGGACCGCGGGTTAAAAAATCGGTGGATTTTTTATGGTGCAGTACGCGGTAAAATATAGGAATGTTGTCATTACTTCTTCAAAATGTAGTAAACTTGCAACAGCCTTGTACAATAAAATGTTTAACTGATGTGATAATGCCCTACGTGCGGGAGAACAAATTTCTTCTGCTAATTGACTTGTGGGGAGGCCAAACAGATCCACAATTATACAACGAGGTTTTCCAAGATGAAGAAGGATTGCCAACGTGCAGTATCAAAGTGATTCCCCCAAATGTACTGCGCTAGGGCACAAATTTGAGCTCTATTTTTTCCCTTTTCCTCACCATGCAATTAACTTCTTTGAAGAAAAAAATATTGTCACGGGAGCTGCGAGCGGTCAGAAAATATTCAGAGGTCGCTCAAGTGTCCCAAAAGTCTCTTTTTTTCATCCACTTCTCAGCCTTAAATTTTAAACTTCTTAATTTAAAAAATTACCTCGCGATAGCGCTAGCCAGCCAATGAATAATCAGTGGTCGCTCAAGGTTCTCGAAATTCAGAATATCCGCAAAAAAATAAATCTCGAATATACTATAATTCGTTGTAGCATAAAAACAAAATAAACAGCGAAGTGTTACATTTTCTGAATATTTTATTATTATAATTTGTAACAAATACTAATTAGACGATATGTGTTATTATGTATTCTTATGTATTGTATGCGGCGTATGAATTGTATATATTGTGTTATGGCGTCGCCTGTTACCGAGTACAGCTACGATTGGTCCGCAGTTGGACTAACGAGACCAAGTGTGGGACGCAACACGATGCATGGAAAATGGTTTTTAGAGAAAAAAGGATGAATTGATTTGACAATTTGGATATTTCGAGACTCTTGCGTGGCCAGTAAATATTCATCGGCCGGCTGTAGCTTTCGCGAGGTTAATTTAAACGTTGTAAAGCGTAAAATTCATGGGTGAGAAGTCGACGAAAAAAATGATTTTTTAATGAAAATCAGAATTTTTGGGAGGTTTGAACGACTTTTAAATATTTTTGACCGCTCGCAGCTGCCACGACAATTTTTTTTCCTTAAAGAAGATAATTGAATGGTGAGAAAAAGGGAAAAGAGCTCAAATTTGTGCCACCGTCGTGTACATACATATTCAAAAAAATAATAAAAATACATAGTCGACGAACAGCTTGAAGCCGATTTTAAATGGTTTTATTTGAAACACTCGAAAGTACAATTACTTACTGCTGGTATTGATATTATTCTGTATTAATTTTGTACTAATTTCGAAATGTGAATATTAACGTTATGTAATTTCATTTTCATATATTTTTCGCTTAACTACATCAGCGGGGGGGGGGGGGCAGTGGTCCATCCTGCTCCACCGTGAATACGCCCATGGTCAGTCGTGTGCTATAAAAAATTACTCAATAATCATTTCCATCCTGTTAGATTAAATTTGATGATGGAATCCTGCGCTGTAACAAAGTGCAAAACAGGCTACGCTACAGTAGCCTATCAATTAATAACTGCATAGATTTTTCGAATTTATACTCGTCAGTTTATGAGCTTATGTATGTTTATTTGCATAGGAATATCATTAGTTTTCAAAATACTTGTGAAAAATTCAGCTGTTTAGGTTAAGGCGGTATTACCGTCTAGAAACTTTGGAAATTCGATTTTTTTGCATCTTATAGTTTGGAATTCTGATAATGTGTCTCGAAAATATTAATTTGAAATTCGTAGAACTCCTATAGTTACAGAGGCTCAAGGGCTGCGGTGTGTTGGGGCGCGACAGGTAGTCATCCCCTCGACCGTTGTGTCTATTGTATATCGGCTTGGGGAATTTCCCTATCCCTTGCCCCCCTCTCCTTGCAGTCCAATACCCAAGGTACCCTTACAAATAGTCATACTTTTAAGCTCTCCACAGCCCTGTCAGTATACATATACTCTGTAGCAAAAACACCATAGATATTGCTAATTATTTAGCTGTTGTCATTTTTAGTGAAGGATTTAAGCAAATTCTAAAAATGATGTACGAATTGGGAGTCAAAATCGGCCCTAACGCAAAACAATACGCAGAATGTAGAGACAACGAGCGTATACAACGGTCCAACAGACGGGCGTCTACCGTATCTAAAGAACCGCCGACCGCCAGAAGAGAAGCAAGTGCGGCTCAATATTCTTTTTTTGAAGCTGAGAAAGGTGGTCTGTATGGTTTAAGGGTACAGGTCTTGAAACTTCTCCAAATTTTCGGTGGTGGGGAAGTCGGGTAAATATTTTTTTTTGTTTCTCGAAGCTGCCACTGCTTGGCGCCGTTGTACACTAGTGTCGCGAGCGCGGGTAACAAATAGAACTTTTAATTCCTGTGTTTACCTCGTGTTTGAGCGATTAACTGCATACTATTTATGCTAGTTTTGTTACTATTTGTTTTTGTGATCGTGAATGTGAACAATTCTGGAAACCGCGAAAATTAAGAAGTGGATACCATGCCGACATCGTGCATTCTACCGAAATGCAAAACGGGCAACAAAAAAGAAAAAGATAAAACGGTCGGTGTTCCGCGTGCCAAAGGACGAACAACTTCGGAAAAAAGGGCAACCTGTCATCGTTTCGAAAATGCAACGTTAGTGGACGTTATATGATATTGAAAAAGGAGTGACCATCAACATTTACCAACACTTACCAAGTTCTTTATCAAGTTGTAGATCAGAAAAACATGTTATTAACATGATGCATGTTAATAACACTCGCTTAAGGATTGAGAGTTATAACGCTTCTGGTGTATTGTATTGGAAGTTGTGTACATTTGACGATGGATTAACAATATAACGTGCGTGCTTTGATATTGCTTTAAAGTGGTAAATCGGTACTAAGCACATTCATAAAATGTGCTTAGGTTAGTAGAAAGAGATCGACAATTTGTTTCCATCTTTCTTCGAGAATTTCTGTACTTGTAGCGGCTACGGGAAAGACATTTTTTATTCAGTCCTAGTAGCCAAATCTTCAGAGTTTCAAGACCTGTATGTAGTAAGACCGTGGTTTCAGGGCCTGTATCATGGAGACTAGAGGTAAAGGAGCCCGAACGCAGTGTTGGAGAAATGGTCTGAAAAAGCGATGACGGCAATAACTTACACTACGTACCGCGTGGCGGCGCCTCTACTGCGGCGATACCGGAAACGCCGGGAGGAGTTCCGGTGTGGAGCGTGAAGGCAAAGGACCTGATTCCACGTGCTAGACAACGAAATAAAAGTTACATAGCATAAACACACCAGGGTGTCTTACAAAAGCTAACTGTGTCGAATAATAGAAGCGAATTAAGCTGGTGGGGCAATTAGAACGACGATTTCGGAATGCTAGGTGATTTCGAAACCTTTTTGAACGGCAATTCGCCGGGGCTGATTAGAAAGGCTATTGTCCCGTCCTAGCCTCCCGGTCGACGAATTTTCGGATGACATGGAGGAAATGGATGTTTCCGAGGCAAAATCTCTAAAGCGATGCTGTGAAGATGACGAAATTGTCCAAGCGTCCTTGCGGAGCTTACACTCCGAAAATACGGGACTAATCTGTGAAGGACCCAAGGAAAAACAGGAGAATAAGGATCGGGAAGCAGCCACGAAGCAAGGAAAAAAGGCCTGCTCGGCGACAGGAGACAACACAAAGGAAAAAGAGAACGAAAATGGACAAGAATCGTTAGCGAAGGATTCGTCCCCGAGGATAGGCCGGCCTCCAAGAGATAAGGTAGGACGGAGATACGAAAGCACGGATCCTGGTCCGTTTGAAGTCACTTTGCAATGCACTGAGAAAAAGTACCGATCTCTGGCTGCAACGGCCAGAGTGATGTTTAAATTGAAAATTAATTACGACACAATGTCTCGATCCGGACACAACAATTTCGCCGTGATATTCAAGAACGTGACTGACGCGAATGCGCTTGTAAGCGACTCTCTTCTTGCTCGTAAGAATCTGACGGCGACGGTCCCTTGGTACAAAATATATCGGAAAGGGGTAATCAGAGGGTTGCCCTGCGACGTAAGCAACAGCGAGATCATGGAGACAATAAATACAGAGAATCGAGACCTGATGGCAGTAGATGTCTATAGGTTCACAAGACGTACGACGAAGAACAACAAAACCGAATACATCAATACGGAAACTGTATGCGTAACCTTTAGGAACCAGATCATGCCAAAGGCCTTGATCATGTGGCGATGTAGATTCGCACTAAAACCATTCATCAATCGTGTTCAAATTTGCTTCAATTGTTTCAAGATCGGACATATCAAGAAGTTTTGTAGAAACACAAGCAAAAGCAAAAACTGCGGTGGGAATAGACACGAGGAAGGAACAGCCTGCCAGGCTCCAATACCAAAATGCGTCAACTGCAACGGACAGCATAGAAGCACGGAACAACAGTGCCCAGTATACACACAGCAGAGCCAAATTAATAAAATCATGGCATTCGACAATGTATCCTTGAGGAGGCGAAGAAGAGGTGTGTGGTGTTGAACACCCGCCGACCAAACGACTGCGACACAAGTGACCTGAGGGATTTCCCTCCACTAAGACCGATTTCGAACCAGAAACAGGATAACATGAGGTTCATGTATGGAGATGCAGAGGGTCGACCAGCTCCGGGCTTCGAAGCATCGACGAGAAGGGACGACGGGACAATGGCCGCGAACAGTATAAACCATCGGGAGCGAGTCCGACCAGAACCTCGCCGCTTAGCGGCCGGGGATATTTCGAGAATAATTGAGGAGTTCAAGGCAGCGGAAAACACAGCATCAGACACGGCACCTAAGTATCTGGACACATTAATTCACGAGCTAATCAGACGTATAGTAGCGGACGATGATAAGAGTCAGTTTTTCATGAGACTCTTTAAGGCCGTAGATCTTCACTATAAATACAAGGACAAATAAGAATAGCATTTCCATTTTGCAGTGGAATTGCTGTAGCCTGAAAGACAAATTGCCAGAGCTTAACAAGCAAGCCTGTGATTTCGATGTGATAATGCTCGCGGAAACGTGGCTTAAAAAGACTGATAACGTTAACTTCAGAGACTTTCACATTATTCGAAACAATAGACCTAAACAGGCAGGTGGCGAGACAGCTATCATGATTAAAAAAGATATAGTATTTAAAGTAGTTACGGATGTCAAAAACGGAAATGGAGCAATCGAATGTACAGGTATCGTAATCAGGACGGCAATGGGAGAACTCCTTTTGTTGTCATGTTACAGACTTCCCGGGCGAAACATAAATAGGGAAACTTGGAACCGGTTCTTTGAGTCGTTCACACGCTATAATAAGTTCTTAGTTGCAGGTGATTTTAACGTCCACCATCAGCATTGGGGAAGTTCCTATTCCTGCGCGGCAGGAAAAATTGTCAGAGACTGCCTAGAGGATCTCGATGTGTTCGTACTAAATGACGGTATGCCTACGTTTATCTCTCGTCCGTTCGGGACCCCATCGTGCCTGGACCTATCTCTAGCAGACGAGCAATCCGCTCTCTTGTGTTCCTGGGAAGCGTCTGAAGATGGATCTGGGAAGCGATCCCGGGCTCTGGCGCACGTTACTCCAGCATGCTAAGCACGTTGCTCCATGGTTCGGGACCACCGATATTTTATTTGCTTCTTACACGCGCATCAAATGTTCACAATCCTCAAAAAAATAGATACGAAGGTGGCAGAGATGTTGTGGGATTAAAAGATGGGTTTTTCACTTTATACACACTTTATACACACGCGAAAGAAATACACCGCGAATAAAGACGTATAAAACGAAAATAAAACTCAGAGCTCACTTCGTTGTATGACCAACGCGAAACTTCACAGCGATATCTTTGGAACAAGAGCGCTACCGTGGCTGAATTTCAAACTAGGAAATATCAACGCTTTTACATATCACTTTTTCACCCATTCCGCCATATGCGTTCGGACGCCTTTACTCTAGTCTCCATGGAGACTAGATACGGGAGGCCACACTCGGCCTTTCAACTCATCTCCAAAACAGTATCCGAGATAGACGGCGCTGGGGTGCTCCGAAGTATATGTATAGATATACGCAAAACATGGGTCCGATGAAGACGGTTCACAGCTGATGTACCTAACCTTCATTGATCTTTAAGTGTCAGAGTAGTAAAATTTAAGACAAAGTGATACGGTATTTGATTAATACGCATACAGTACAGATAAAGCATAGTTTTTAAAACCAAACACTTTAGTTTTTAATTCTTGTTTCATTTTTCAGAGTACAAAACGAGTATGTACGACCAAAGTATAGTGCACACTTTCATCACCATATTGCACACACTGAAATTGAATTACAAGAATGAAAAACTGATAATATTTTGCAATTGTCGAATACGGTATAATATTCGTAACATTTATCATGAAGAAAATACTAATTTCTATTCAGACTCTCAGTGAACAAGGAAATTTATTTTGTCATCAATTATTGAATAAATTACTGTACGGGCGACAAAGTTTTCAGTCGGAATATTTAGTGTACTTGAACAAAAGACTTACCTTTTCTCGCTTCCAAAAAAGTTTTTCTTCAAATGGACATGGGGAAATTACCGAGCCGTGATCGCCCGAAATTTTGACGTTTGCTGTCACGCTCGGTCTGTCGTAAGGTTAGTCTCATCCGATCACTTTCACCTCGTCGACCAATATATTACTATACGTAGCGTCAGCAGCACCCCAGCGCCGTCTATGGGGGAGCCATTTTCGGGGACGCCTTTTTCAGTGGCTTTGCACGGGAGTTTGGTCTCCTAGTATCTAGTCTCCATGGTGCGGACACTTTAACCGCGAGGTACGGCAATATTCTCATAGATGGCAGAGCCGGCCGCGATCGCGGCGTCACGCTTGCTGTGACCACCGCTAGGTGGCGGCACGCTTCCAACGCATAGGCTGTTAAGGCTTCGGCCGCGTTGACGTTAGCGGCGTTCACGTGGAATGCGACCCCAGTTCGAATGCTTGCGGTACATCCCACATACGCGTTATTTCCCGGACGTATGAAATAATCCCGATCAATAATATACGACAGCCATGCGGAGATTCGCGCGTCGCGTACGTAATCGTGTTCACGATAGGTCAAACGTACATACGATTTCCGATTAATAGGCGAGACTAGGTCCCCCCCACGACCCTCCAGCGGCGCCCTTCCTTCCTGCGCGTATTGAATCGCGGTTTCACGTTTTCGCAGGAGTACTCGCAAGGGCGCGACGTATACGAACACGCGCGACGTTTCGTCCCGTAGAACGCGTCCGACGGACCGTTATAGCTCGCGCCTCACATTCGCGGCGAGCTGGAATCTCATTAGTGTTCGATTCACGAAGGAAAACGAAAGAAAAAGCGTGAAAGAACGCTGAACGTAGCGTGGCTGTGCACGGCTTTTCGCAGGATCGAAAAGTCCTATTTCGGTGTACCAACAGCGCCGGTGCGCACTCGCGCGCAGTTGTGTGTGTGTGTGTGTGTGTGTGTGTGTGTGTGTGTGTGTGTGTGTGTGTGTGTGTGCGCGGTTTACCGCAAAATTCTGCGCGCATACGTTGCGAGCATCGTGGATCGAACGTGATGCGGAGCACCCGGGTGCGTTAATACGATAAAGCCCTCTCACGTTTGTTTTTCTCGCCATATCATACGAGCAACGAAACTCGTAGTGCGTTTGTGAGTGTACGAAAAAGTGCAGCAGAAGGAAAATACACAGTGATCAAATTACGCGTGGTCAAGTAACACGATTCGAAAGCGGAAATTTTTCCTGCCGCACCGTGTTCGAACCGTTCTCTTCGTCTTTTCTCCTTTGTTTTTATACTTTTATCTCTCTTTTGTTCTTCTCTGCTCTCTGCACGAGGCCAAAAAGCTCGCTGGTCCGGGAAACAGAAAAAAAAAATGCCTGCAAGTCGTGGAGGCATGGTTGGCGGGGTAATGCCCGCCCACTACCTCCACGAGTTACCGGCCCAGGACGAGGAGCGGCTTTCGAAAATATTTCAGCAACTCGATCTCGATGGTAATGGGAGGATTGACGTGCACGATCTTTCCAAGGCGCTCCACGAGGTCGGCGTTCACAAACGTTACGCTGAGGTAACTCCTTTTCTTTTTCTTTCGTATACTCTTTAGTTCGTTGCTTCTCGCATGCAATGCCGGTGGCCAGACCCCCCGCTCTTCTTTTGCTCGATGTGTCTCTGTTTTTTTTTGCAGTTTGTTCGACGTTCGTTTTTTACCGATTTTTCGGTTTTTTTCCCTTGCTGCTCTGTGTATTTAACGCCGACAACTTGTAGGAAAAGTTTTCTTGTACGATAATTCGGTTTGGGTCTCGCTTTTTTTACTTTTCTTTATAGACGAAATTTCGTTACCCCTGTCTCTTAGAGGCTAGTTGCTTAAAAACATTTATGGTTGGACACAGACCATGGAATAATAATAATAATGATAATAATGATAATAATAACAACAATAACAATAATAATAATGGAGTGACAGGTGTTGGAGGAAAGATTTTTAAAGAATTTTTCAGGAAATATTCACGTATTTTTTTGCATGAACCTTTTTTTATGCCTCGGACTACGAGTATTTTCATTGAGCGGGCATAATTGTAGTAAAAAAAAACGCAAATTTAAAAATCACGACATTTTTCAAGTCGTATGAAATTTTCTTTCAAATTGTCGAAATTTGTAACTATCATGGAACTATTCAATTTTGTACGAATTGAAAATATTTAATTTATTATCGAGTTTTGTAACTATTTACTTTGTACTGAAATTTTATAACTATTTACTTTGTACTCGAATTTCGTGATAACTTGTAATTTTGTAATTAAATCATTTTGCAACTTCCAAATAATCTGTGTCATGAAGTTATTTGAGAAGGAAAAAATCAACATGATTTTTAAAAAATCTACGAGATATAAAAAATGTTATTATATTTTTATAAATTTAACTGCGACGAACTGCTTAATGTTTCTATACACGATCGTGATTATTCTTTTATCACTCGTGAAAAACAACAACAGCTATCAACTTGAACCAATAGCAGGCAATACAATAAAAAATCAACTTCAGCCATTCAGCCAAAGACTTTTGAAATTCGCTTATTTTCCTCTATAATGGTATTGCATGAAGGGTTTGTCTTTTATTCAATACCCTTAGTAGTAGCACGGTATACTTCAACGTACCAAAGTAATTGTGCTTGATAGTATTAGGTGAGGTAAATCCCTTATCTCCAAAGGATTTACATACCATTTTGTATGGCTTCCGTGCGAGGTTGATCCGTGTGTCAATGATAGCTTGTAATGTCGCCTGGAACAGTAAGGGAGGTAAAGAGAATTTAGATCAATGCCAAACTTGCGCCGGTTGTATACATCTCTATAAAACCCAGAAAGAATTTTCCACGTTTGTCTCAATAGCCAAAATGACTAGACAAGAAATAAATGGGAGTGCCAACAATCATAATTTCGTACTCAGTTGAATAATAAAAAATTCTTTCAACATCAAATGGACTTAACATAACTAAAAACATCATTGTTAAGGTTGAAGTTTTCGTAAGACGTTTACTATTATCAACTTACGAGCGATCGTTAACGTTTTAATATTGTGCACCCTGGCGGATAGAAATTCCTGGCTCAGTCGGACAAGAGCAAGAGCGGGGACATTAGTTTGGCGGAATTCATCCATTATGTCAAGGAGCACGAGAAGAACCTACGCCTCCAGTTCTCCGATCTGGACAAGAATAGAGATGGTGAGTTTCTTTCCCCCACGGTCTATGAAAATTCTTTTCCATATTTTTACTATCATACAACTTTGTTCGTTCACATTTAAATTTTAGAATCACAAGTTCTGTCAAATAAAAGCCCAGAAATAATTAAAGTGCGGAAATAAAAAATAGAAAAAGAAATTTCGTTGGGTTCGAACGATCCAAACTTCAAAACCATTGCCCTTCTCTCTTGACGCTTCGATCTTTTCTTCAATTGGGATAACGAGTTCCCTTTCTTATTGCACTGATGAACCGACTGAAATTTTTCACCATCGCGCTTGCAGGTAAAATCGACCTGGAGGAGTTGATAAGGGCGTTTAAGGACTTGGGAATAGAGATGGACAGGGGCGAGGCGAGGAAATTGTTGCAGCGGTAAGCGAGAGCAGCGAACAGAGCCGAAAAAAGGAAGTGAACAGCTACTTTGCGCCTTTCTCTTTCTTAACTCGCTCGTCGGCTTGAAAAATTATCTCTTGTCTCCCCGGCGATGCGATCGCCGTATCGTGCAATAAAGTTCCCTTGCTGCTCAAATTTCAGAATGGATCAGGACGGTAGTCTCAACATTAGTTTCAACGAATGGCGAGACTTTCTTCTGTACGCCCCGAGCACCAACATACACGATCTCATACAGTACTGGCGCCACTCGACGGTGAGTTAAACACGAGCGACATAAGGAAAGGAGTTTCAGGTGATGCGAAAACCAAGAGCAAAGAGAAACAAGAGGGAGAGCATCGGCAGTGGGGGCTAGCCGATACGTTTATGAACGCCGCCTTGTTGCACTCTGCAGATACGGTGGCGTCAACAGCGTCGCATAATACAAGTAAAGTGAAGCTCCAAATATTGCAAATAAGAACCGGAACGTCGCGGTGCATTGCCAGGCTTGTGGTATAACAAAAGCAACTAAAAATAAGTAGGTACTTCCGGTATGTCCGCCATGCTGCAATGCAGAAAAATTATTTTGGCCGGAAAATTTTACGTGGCGAAAATCGTTAATAATAACTATAGTATGTATGGACCGTCGACTTCCGCCAGAAAGGAAAATTTGCAAGATCATACGTTTTATCGTGTGCACGCGATAAAAATCAACAATTTAGCCACATTGTAATCTGCGAAAACAAGGTCAAGCGCAGCCGGAAACTGCGATTGTAGATCATCTGAAGAAAAAATCAGACAGCCAACGTCAGGTGGAAGCTGGACTACTGATTTGTCTGCGAATTAGCAGACGGTAGGCATTGTAGAGATGTTGATTTGTAAGCGGCGCCGTGGGACGGCGGCCTCTACCGGCAAACGGCAGAGCTATTCAGTCGTTTTCAATATCGACTGGACCTCGTGAGAAGTGGGTTAGAGGATCCTGGGAGTGGAAGTTCTGTTACGTCATTTTAAAAACGACAGAATAGACGTTTTTTTTTTAGCGAATGGAAATCGTTCGAACACAAAAGGAATCTAGTTCTTGTACAATCGTCTGGGGGGGTGGTAATTGCGCATGATTGTCCATCCATATCATAGAGAGAAAGCTCCTTCAAAGTAGGGCAACGTCGTGCAATATCCTTGCATTCGTTCCAAGAACGATGCAACCGTGATCCTCTCTCTCCCTCTCTCTCTCTCTTTCGTTTTTTCTTGCTCCCTTTCCATCTCGCCGTAGTCTTTTCTTCCTGTCGTTTTCTTTTCCACCATTCTCATCTGCACACGCTCATACACAACTAGCTTTCCACTCGCGCAGACTTGTGTCGAACATCCCTTAATGGAATGTGCTTCTGAAACGTTTCATAAAGTAACACGTCTGATTGTATTGAAGAGCATTAATACTACGTTTCAAGTAAATCCGGCCACGTATTTCTTTTACCGTACAAACTTTGCCATCAACTTTGCCATTCCACAAACTTTGCTGGAAACCCCGTTTCGTTGATTGTATCAAGAAGCACGAATGGCAAATTTCAAGTGAAAATCCGACCAGGTTTGTTGTCATTTTCATTAAGACTTTGCCACCCTTTCTTGCCCCTTAATGGAGTTGTTTCGAAAAATGCTCAAACACGCGTTTAACTGTTTTCCAAGAAGATTATATATACCGATTTTCAAGGCATTTGGCCCAATAGAATAAAATGTCCCATACAAAACTATAAAAACCCATTTTACCCCTTTAGGGGTTAAATATCGCAAACTCCTTTCTTAGTCGGTGCTTACACCATAAAAGGAAACTACTGTCGAAATTTTACGTTTATCTTCCGTGGTTTAGGCTGTGCATTGATCTGTCAGCCTGTCCAGGACTTGTCTTTTTATAGATATAGATAAGAATAAATGGGATTACGTATGGGCATTTATTCATTGGCCATATGTTCATTGAATATATAAATATACGTATACGATCAGCCAGCTTATCGTCAATTAATGGATATATTTAAGCGTGTCTTATCTATATGTTTATTCAGTAAGCTTTTTATCACCGACACTGGTGGATGGACGATCGGGTTCCGGTGGTCCTTCGCGTTAAGCAGCGTTGCGCATGGCCGATACTCGGAGCGGTGCATCGGACTGGCGCATCAACTAGTGAGCGGAAGGCTCATACTTCTCATACCTTGGTGTGGATACTTGAGTATGTGCACCAGAGAATCAGAAGAATATGTGAATGCGGCATAGTGTAGCCTAAGGCGAGGAAAAGTTTGCTGATTTTCATCATCTTCTTTTGAAGGAAAGATTTCTCCACCATCTTTGGGACCCAGGGTATGTTTGATCGCTACTTTTAGCTGTTACATGGGATTTTTTAAAATTAATCTTCAAAAATGGCGGTCGTATGGGACGGTCTTCTAAAGAGGTTACGGCGCATGTTGTGTGAATCTGAAAACATCAAGAAAGATTTTTCTTTCATTAACACTCATACGCAGATTATGAACCAAGAAAAAGTGAGACATTTTGAAAATCGATTAAATGGTACGCTTTGAAGAAAAAGATACGATTTTCTGAAGAAAAAAATGGCTACATTTTGCAGGGAAAAAATCGAAAACAGTTAGGGTCACGTTTAAGACCATAAGGTTAAAACGATCGATACAAAATTTCATCAGACTCGGTCAATTAGTTTCGTAACTATACGTTACGTCAGTTTTGAAAATTTCGTTTAGAAGACTGTGCCATAGCTCCGCCATTTTTAAAGATTGATACGAAAAAACCGTCTGACACTTAAAAGTAGTAATAACACGTAGCCCACGTCTCAAAAATGGTGAAGAAATCTTGGCTTAAAAAAGATCATGAAAATCATTTAAAAAATTCCTCGTCTAGAGGTTAGATTAGCGAAGTGCGGGTAGGGAGTGATAGGAAAGGGTTCAATTCAGAAGGGTAATGCGTAAAAACCTGCAAGGGTATAACGTTGGAACTCAGGAACTAATTGAGGCCTTAATTGATCTTTAGTTTGTCGATTGAGGATTAAATAATTGATGGATGTTAGTAAGCACTTTATCACTGTCTTCGAGGCTCTATATAACACGCACACACTCACGCCGCTCTAAATTTGTGGCCTGCACACTTTCCGAAAATTGTTTATTTTCTTAAAGGATAGTTGATGTTAAAACAGGTATAACAAAGTGAGATAATAAGCTGTCTAGCTAAAAAAAAACGGAAGTTATCGGACTTTGAAATATTCAAAGTGGAGAACGTTCCGACGCATGTTCATCGATAAGGATAACATGAATGGTATGACTAGGGCGCAGATATGATTTTCACATTGCATCCATCAATAATAAAACGTAAAAGTGGCTCCGAAATTGTTTGCTCACGAGATCACTCTTATGTTCGTCTGTCCCATAGGCACTTACTTTTACGATAAAAATCGTTGCAAAACGATAAGCTCTTCTGTCCGTTTTACAATTTCAAATGCCGAATTGGGTGGGGGGAAAAATGTCGAACGATCGATATGCAGATGGGCCAAAATGTCGAATTCGAAAATGACGAATGTTCGAATATAGATCGATCAATCTTACCAGAGTCTGTGAAGTCGAAAACAACCATTACGAATATGAACATCTCGGAAGTTGAAATATAGCGGAAAACAAAAATCAGATTTAATAAAGTATCGAAAAACATAATGGGCCTGTATGCATAACACCAAATAATTCGAGACGACAAATCTTCGAATTAAAAAAATGGCGATGGTTCACAATGCAGAAAATCATTAGAGCGAACGGCCAAAAAGTCGAGTGGATGATATCGCGGAGGGCCAAAATGTAGAACGGCCCGGATTGCGAATCGAGCAATACGTTACTTGCGCCTCAGAGTGAAGCTGCGAGATGGCGCTGTCCGTCCGTCGGCCCGACATTTCGGGCCATCGACATTTTGCGTTTCGATATATTGCTTTTCGCCATAGGCGGTATTACGCATATTAGGCACTCGCTATTTTCTGTTTCGGAGATATGGATGTTCTACATTTTTCGATTCTGTATCTTTATGTTCCGCATTGCAGACAATCTGAATATTCGTTTACGAATAAATTAGCTCTCCCATAAATAATGGTTCGATTTATAGTCATTCGATTTTTTTATCAGTCGAAAGATAACATTTCGAATAATTTAACCTTCGTTATTTTGAGAGTTCATAATTCTGCCGTTACGAAATCTTTGTCGTTCTATATTTGGTCGTTCGACATTTTCACCCCCACCCGCCGAATTGTCAAGAGTAAAAAATCGTCAAGCACATTTGCAGTTTCAATCGTCCAGAATTGTACTCCGTTGGAACGTAAATTTCCCTCGTGTCTCGCGTCCCAGCGAGGATCCGTTCTCGCAGCCTTCACCGCTGCACCCCGAGCAGGTGATAGTTCAACACTTTCTGCCCAATTCCCGTCCTCTTTATCCCAGAGCGGTGAATTAATTTTTTTCCTTTAAATTCCATTTTAACCCTTCTACTTTTCCAGGAAATCAAAAGTGCATCTTGCCGTTTGAGGTAATGGACACTATCGCGAGATATGGTATACGCGTTGGCGAACGAAAAAAAACATACACCTTTTGTAGAAAAACATTATTATACGATTTCATTTTCGCGAATTATTTACGGTGTGCGATAAAAACGGAACACCCTGTATGTATCCGTACTGTGTAGAGCACGAGTATAGAGAGGCTCGAAGATGAGATAAACTCGAGACGAGAACTCGTCAGGGAAGCCAGTGTCCTATTGGAGGAGATTAAAATACGGTGGATCTGGGATGCCGATTCGTCGTTTGACGAGGGCTCGTCGGTAACTCCGAAGAATGACGTAGCTTGCCCTCTCTCTCTCTCTCTCGCCTTGTAGATTTTACAAGCGCGGTCACACATACGCAGACGCGTGCACACACACACACACACACACACGGTGTTATGGCTGAAGACTGACCTTGTTTCCCAGCTGTTTTTCCCCCGCTTTTATACATTCACAACTGTATCTTGCCAGCACAGTGTCTCGTGACGTGTCATAATCGTCGCGGGCTGTCGGAGCATGCGCTCTCAATGCTCGACCCGATGGTAGTTTTGCGGCTTGCTAAAAATGAGTCACGGGAAGCCCGAGTTCTCGTAGTACCAAGTACGGGAGAACATCACTGGAAATCATTTCCAAACGGTATACATCTCTCTCTCTCTCTCTCTCTCTCTCTCTCTCTCTCTCTCTCTCTCTCTCTCTCTCTCTCTCTCGCACGCACAAATACACACACACACACACACTATTCTTCTCGCTATTTTTCTCTCCCTCTCAATCAATAAATCTTATTTAATCATTCAATCAACCAAGATATCTCTCTCTCTCTCTCGCTTCCTGTCTTTTTCCCCCAATGTTTAATTAATTGAGAATTTCACGTGATAATGAAAATAATTTATTCTCAAAGTTTCGTAGAAATCGAGAGAGAGAGAGAGAGAGAGAGAGACGCACTTGGAGGAATGAACGATTATAGAATATTGGACAACTGCGCGGTAAAACAAAAATCCCATGGGAATTGGTCATCGAGGTCATGAGAGCCTGCGGTGTCCAATGGTTCAAAGTAGAACGGTCTACGATGCAATCGCGTTCCACTTCGTCGTCACAGTCGTTTCACTACGAGCACGGGGCTAGAGAGAGAGAGAGAGAGAGAGAGAGAGAGAGAGAGAGAGAGAGAGAGAGAGAGAGAGAGAGAGAGAGAGAGAGAGAGAGAGAGAGAGAGAGCCAGACCGTGCTTTTCCCATATCACAATTCAAGAATTTAAACTCCAGCGGTGAGATTTTTCTTCTGTATCTCACTCTTCCAAATGATTCGTTTACCCCTCCGGAAAGGAGAACCGTCCTCTCGGCGGTTCTCCTTTCCGAAAAAAAAAACAACCGAGTCAGCGGAATTTGCCACGTTTTTATTTTCGAAGAATCAAAAGTGCCGTTGGACTTTCCTCGTTGCTCAAATCTTCACGCGGATTGAATCGTTTATCGCGAGCACGCAACGCACACGGACAAATCAATCAATGAAGCTCCCGCGAAGGACGGCTGCTCATTGACGGGCTGCCGCAGGAGATCTCTTATCGCGAGAAAAAGCGACGGATGAAAATTCAACAACCCGAAATCTTAGCGGGGCCGGGGGGGGGGGGGGGGCGAAATGAAAACAAACCGAACTATCTCCGTGAAAAAACTAAAATCGGGAATCAGGCTCGTTAATTTCCGATCAGTTTTTGTCGACGCTGAACGAAATCTCGAGATTACAAAAGAACGAGAGCGATGGAAAGTTCGTTTGCGCTTGTTTTTTCTTTTCGCTATCGCTTGTAGTTGTCGCCGTTTGTTTATACAACGGGTATGATCAATTAGACGAATTACATTTTCTAGCGCGAGACAGTTAACGTGTTTACGCGTACACAGCTGTGTTTTCACTTGATGTCGAAATGTTTGACAGCACGCGCCTCACGACGGCCTATATGACGTTTGAGCTTCCATGTGACGTTGCCGAAGTCCGCACGGCGGTTCAAAGTGCCTCGTCGTCGTGTTCTGTAAACGGGCGTTGAAATGCCAGCTCGTGTACATTTCGTTCGGTATCGTTGAGACTCAATGCTACGCCATCGAATGTCGCCAAAATTACCGTCCATTTTTTTCGGCGAGTTTTGATGAAAATTCGAAACTTTGGTGGGAACGAGGGGATTACAATCACCTACGTGGACGCAAGCACAACGAGAACATTAGAAATTAGAGTCATTTCGGATCCAGGCGAAAGTCGGATGGCTTGGTTCAATGACGCGTAATTCTCGCGGCCATGGAAATTGAAAGTCTGCTCTGTGCAGACTTCTTCTGCACCGGTGAAAACCGGTTCGGCCGAAAATCGCCACATTTCCGAATGTGTCAAGTTGATATTTCGTGTAAAACATTCCACTGGTTTAAAAAAACCCATCCTCTTCATCCAACAATCATTGGTCCCAGTATGAAAGAAAAAAAAAACCGATTTCCCGGAACAGATCCTCGCGAACATTTTTTCGTCTCGCCACGTGTACTACGGTGCGCCGAATTTGCATGGAAGCCACAATCGGGTGAGGACCAATCACCGAGTAGGAAGTTTGATTGTTACCGGCTCGAGCCGGTAGAGGTCGCTGAAAATCGGACTCGACGAGCTCCTCGTAGCGCATGCGAAAAACACGTACGTGTTTTTAGAGCGTTACTCGAGCCGAGCACCAATCGTCCTGACTATTCGACTGAAAAAGCCAGTTACCGATCCGATTCTAACTGGACGCGGGTTCTGAAAAAACCGTGCCCGATAATTGGGACATTGTTCAACAAACGATGCGTCTAGACCCTGCGCATTTGCAGAGTGGGAGAGAGAGAGATATTCTATACGACAAAGTGTTGAAATAATCCACGGGCATTTCATCAGCTCGGCGTGGATAGGCCTGACGTCATACGCGTTCTCGGAATACGCGTATTCCCCCCTTGCGAAGTTGCACCGCTTTCATTCGTTCCGGACGTTTCAAATGATAATTTGGACTGTCCGAGTGTTTTTTGACTTATTTTGTTACGTAAACTTTTGGAGGAAAAATTGACGCATCGGCAATCCCAAGAATGCGATCGTAATCGTCGAGGGGAAAAAAAATTTCTCGCGATATCCGTTCGATCGCGCGACGGCCTTGCCATTTTCTTTTCGTCGTTTCTCGACTGAAGTTTATTGCTTGGCCGCCGTCCCGAACAATCCGAAAATACTTTTATCTTTGCGTGTATTTCTAATCTCGTTGAAAATCGACGGGTACCTCATTTCCTTATGTATATTCGAAAGTCGCAGGCAAGAACAAGCAGAAGACGTTGACAGAAGATGGCGCTAATCGCGTACTTCACGCGCCCATTCGCCGAACGGCGTTTCCGCTTAACCTCACTTTCCCTCCAGTTATTGATTCGGGAGATTAGAGAGTCTTACGTGCGTTGGTTACGTTCGAGAAGTGAACAAAAGACCTCATCGAATTTGAACGTTGGAAGTGACTGTGTTTGGCGCCCCTTGACGTTGCGGGGACCGACGTGGGGGGTTCCCCCATGCCATCTCCATTTCTCGCCGTTACCCCCACCACCGCCGCGCAGCCTAGGTGGGGGGCAGAGATCCGCCGAGCGAGCGTGTGAAGTCGAGTCGAGTTTGCTCAGTGTCTCGGGATCCGTGGCCGAATGATGAGTTTCTCGCATTGCTTGTTTTCTTTATCCCGCTCGCAGCTTTGCGCGATGACAAAATCGTAACGAAAACGACTTCCGGTCGTTTGAATCCACTTTTCGATCCTTCCGCTCGTTTTCGCGTCACGTTGAGGTTAGAGAGACATATATCGGGTGTACCAAGTGATTTGTGAATGTTGCTCGGAGCCCCATCGAGATCCATGATGTTGGAACAGGAACCGGTTGACAACGGCTGTCAAGTTTGCGCCGATTTTCTACAGAACTATCATGAACTTCTCCAGAGGGTAAGCGCACTTCCGCTCGCCGTTTCTGGCTATCTCTACTTTCAGCCCGGCTTCAAACTTCCATACGTTGCAAAAAATTGCGCAATTTTGTCTTCACCGCGATGAGTTTTCGTGAACGTTTACCTCGCCTCGAATAGGCCCCAATTTTGCCATTGAGCGCGAAATTAGCGCGGAAAAGTATTCTTTGTTTCTTTGAACTATTGTCTGTGCGAAGATTTCTATTGAGGAGAGAAACTTGAAGACTTTTGGCCGCTACGAGCGCTGGGATCGCTCTTGGACCTCGAGACTCGTGGTACAGCGAAAACGTGACTAATTCAATAATGAGAGCGGAACGTTTTCGGTATGCATTGTTAGCCGTATTTATTGACGCTGGACGCGATAAAAGTTGCTCGTTATCGCGAAACCCACGCGCGGGGGCAAAGAAGAGTCCTCGTTTTTTTTCCTCCTTTCGTCTCGCTCAAAAGGCTGGACACGTACGTGCGACACCGCAGGTGTATCTTTTTCGTCTGGATGAAACGTCATCGCGCGCCTTATCTAATCGTCGGCGGGGCTCGTGTCGTATTAGGAAACAGAGCGTCACACGCGGCGCACACTTCTATTTACGGCTCTAACAAACTGGAAGAATTCCTGCATAGGAGCGGCGAATGTTCTCGTCCAAGTATCGTAGAAGACATGGCGGTTTCGCACATCGCGAAAGTCCTTTTAGCTGTCGTGTGTAAACATTTCATTCGAAAGCCCAAAATACGGTTTTGGGCTTTCGATGCTACAGGCCTTGTCTGGAGTTGGAAAAAAAGGACTCTCGAGGAATGCGAGGAGAAAGTGCAGTTGCGGTGAAAATACGGCTTCGATTATATTCATAGATTCATTCCGAGCGGCACGAAAATAAACACGGGCTATAAAACATATCCCAACTTTCGCCTGAATTTGGAAAACTGTTTTTTTCACCTAACCTCTCCAAAGTTCACGGTTTTGTGTATGATTTTTTTTTTATTGTATTAGGCAGTTGCATGTGAAATCGCCCGCTGGCAATAGATGGCGTTGGATACACTATCGTCTCGACTTAAGGCGTTAGGTTACTGTAACGACCCAAAAATCAGTTATTGAAGAAGAAAAAATGTTGAAGGAATAACTAAGATGATTGAAAAATTGTTTATACATTCATTGGTATATACTTCAACAAGGTTGCGTGCTAAATTTCATAAGCAAATATTAATAATTAAAGAAATTATAAACAATCTCATGAAAAAACTTCGAACGTGAGGGGTACAACCTTGTACTTGATTTTGGCCACCCGGTTGATCTGAAGAAAAAGAAAACGAGTTTATTCTAAAAATAGGTAATCTTGACTAAAACTTGACCGAGGAATTTTACCGTGTTACGATTTTAAAAAAGTGTGGAATTTTTTTCTTGACTTCTGGAGGCAAAATCACATCATTGTAGATAACGCATGTTAAGGTGGGGAGATACCTTCAGGCGAGGAAAAAATTGCTGATTGAAAATTTTTTTTTACCAGAAAAGATTTCTTTACAATTTTTGAGGGTTAAGGTATGTTCTATTACTACTTTTGGCTGTTAAAAAAAATGGCTACATTTTGGAATAAAAAAAATATTGGTTTCAAAATTTCCAAAAAAAATTAGGATCATGTTTAAGACGATAAGGTTTGAGAGATTTATAAAAAATTTAATAAAAATCGGTCGGAAAAACAAAATATCATGTAACAGCCAAAAGTATTAATAAAACATACATACCCTTAGTCTCGAAAAAAGTGAAGCAATCTTTCCTTTTAAAAAACTCATGAAAATCAGCAAACTTTTTCCTCGCCTAAAGGTATCGCCCCCCTTAAGAAGAAAAAGTCGGTCAAAACTATACTACTATGACACTGAACACGTGTATCAAATTCCAAGTGGAAACGTCCATTGAACGTCGATGAAATCGTGTATACCGTTTTGACAAACAGTTGCGAGAAAAACGCATTTAAGGGCAGATGTACACCTAGGAGCCGGAAAAAAGGTCATTTTTGTGAATATTTTCAAGGAAAACTATTTGCAATTTCGGATTGGGCTTTTAATTATCTAAAAGTATATACATTCAAAAATATGTTTAATTTTCTTTATTTAAAAATATCAAAAATATATAAAGATAGTGTATGATCCTTGGAGATTTTTTGTGGTTATTCGTCATTTCCACAGTAGCCTAACCCCTCAAAAAATGGCAACACACATTATGATAGGTTCATAAAGTACCGCCTTTCAGGTTCATAAAGTATATAGCGGAAGTGCATGCCAGGCATGCTCGAAAGAGACAAAAAATGACTAGATTAATGTCTTGCCTTCTTTACTAAAAAGAGGTCGAATTTTCCCTGCGTGAGATCCACGTGCTGATCGAAAGATGGACGATACCTTGAGAAAACCAGCTCGCCGATTTGGTGCCCAACCACTATCTTGTCTTTCTCCTCAAAAATGGGCGCTTTCGTATGCAACCACCTAATATATACATATTCTAATAAAACTGAGAATAGTAGTTCGACTCGTTTCCTAAAAGAAATAACTTGTAACAATACGCCAACATTGCACTATTAAATATCGAATACTATAAAATGCACAACACATATTGTGTGTGTGTGCATATTCATATAAACGATACTTGCATATAGCGTGGAAATCTGAGAATACGAGCGCGTAGAGTGTTATCTGAAACGAAACAATCGTGCCTTCGCGATATCGATTGAAGTGCTCTCTCTCAGAGCCTGTTAGTGCACACGCGGTTTCTGATCACGTCTCGAGAGTCGCAAAATCTCGTACAGAGGCTGAAAAAAAGAGCTTGGATGCGAACTTATTCGCCCGAATTCTTCGTATCTACGTATAGATTTGAACCTTACCTTGGACGTTGAAGGAGCTCTCGTCGTTTTCCAACAGATGGCGTTACCAGAACTGCGTGCCTCTAGTTTAAGATGGTAACGCATCTATTAAAAAAAAAGTACTATAAGCAAGCACGAAATTCAATGCATGTAATTTCGCCTAAGTTTGAACAATTTTTTTTTTCTCAGTGTCAAACATGTCAAATTTCGTGCCACAAAAAAAGTATTTGCGGGAACGTTTACTGCACTACTTTATTTGTTGAAAAATCTGCCGCTGAGGCGTAGAGAATTCTTGTTGGGACGTACGGCGACCATGCTCTTTCGGAAACAACATGCAGAGATTTGTTTAGACCCTTCGAAAATGACGATTTTGACGTTGAAGAAAAAGAATTCTCTGGCTCACCGAAACATCTTGAATACGAAGAATTGGAGGCAATTACTTCATGAAGCCGCATGTCAAACGTTAACGGAACTTGCAAGACTTTCGGTTACATGTTTTTGTACTATTTTAAAAAAATGAGGCGTTCATTTTTACGAGAAAAAAAAACAACACGTTATTCAACATCTCAATACAAATCGGGCGTTCTTTCGTAAAATTAGACGTTTTTGTCGCTGGTTTTTTTACTTTTCGTTCTCTCGAGGTCTCGTTATGCGAGTTACGTCGGTCTTTTATCGACGGGCCTGTCTTCTACAGAGCTCGCTAGAGCGCGCGGCGTGTCGGCGAAGATTTTTGCACGGGTCATATGCTGCCGGACGCGAGCGCCTCGCGCGACAGACACGAGGGGGAACAGACTAAGAGAGAACCGAGCAAACACGATATTTGGATTTGACTTTGGGCAATGTACCAAACGATTTTCGTTGGCAGTCTGCCGTTCGACGTAGCGAAGCGATGCACGAGGTGCGACACTGCGCGTGTCGGGGAAGAGCGCAGCCGGAAAAGCCTCCTGTTTGCCCTCCGCCATTAGCCCTCGTCAGTCCCAGTCTGTCCGTCTCTTCTCAACCCTATCGCGACGCATACTCGTTCTCGTTCGCTGCAGAGACAACAAGAGCCCGCCGGAGACTATAAAATAAATGCAAGAGACAAGAAAAGAGTAGAAACAAATTGAGTAATCCCGGCCGCAGCATGGATAGCCTTGACAATATCGACAGTGATTTTTTCCTCGAGATTTACGTCAAGTTAAGTACATCTGCGCATGAATCGAATTGCCTCGTGTCGCGTTATCTTTTTTTTTTTGTTTCGTCCCTTCCGAACACTGTGGGACGTTCCACGTGATCGTTTCGCTACGAAAGCCGGATCATTTTTTGGAAAATGGATTTTTCATGTTATTATGTGTCGAACTTTGAAGTGAAGGGGTCTACATGCGTTTGGGCTCCGAAAAGGGCGATTTTTAATATTTTTCTTGCTAAGATCGAGTCTTTTTTTTTTGCAAATGTTGATAAACAATGGTTATTATTATTTAAATAAAGGGCCGCCATTGCTGCATAGCCAATCGGCGTAGGTGGTAACTAGGGTGATTCAAAGAAATTATTTTTTAAATGTACTTTTAGTATAACAATAAAACCTTCGTATGGCCAGATACTTTTTTGAAATCTCGCAATTGACGAAAAACTGTAGGGGAAAAAAACCTTCGTATTACGAGAAAAAAAAACCATTTTCAAACATTTGTTGTCAACGAAGGGGTAAACGTATTTTCAAAATCACACATGTAAAAAGATATAACGAATTACAGATACTTTATTTGCTTCTTGACGCAAAGATACTCTATAAAATGAATATTGCAGCCGAAAATAAATGTACGAAGAACGTTTAATTATCTACTTAGATCGAATTTAAATAACTTCCAATACAGCTTTCATAAAAAATCGGGCTCCCGATTTGGTGCAAAAATGTCCTTAATTAAACGTAACATTTTGAAAGAATGGAATTAAAACATCGATTAAGGTTTTTTTTTAAGAAAGGCCGTCAGAAAAACAAAGAACGGGTTTTTTTTTTTAACTTGGAATGCCTTTTTTTTTCATAATATGCCATTAAAAATTCATTATAATAAAAAATAGTCAGGGTTTCGGAACGAAATGTTACGTGAAATGCTTCATTATATATATATAAGAAAAGTCGTACGGTTTCGCACAATTGCGGCCTTCGATGCTCTCATGCCACGAACGAGTCTTCGTTCATTTAGCGGGCACGAGCCGAGACAGAGAAAATCAAGGAATGAAGTACGGAGACCGAAAAAAAAACGTTACCTTCGTCGCGCATTTTATTCTCTATTTGCTTAACGGCGAGTGTTTTTAGACTCTGGCGGAACTGCGATCGCGCTTTTTCGCCCAAAAATACCGGCAGATTAACATTGTTATTATTATTATTATTATTATTGGTATTAAGGCGTTACGCCCACTTGTAGCGCAAAAAAGGCCTTTTTCATGAATTTTTTTTAAAGAAAACTACAAAACTTTTTTAATCGATCAATATACGATCTCAAAGAACAGATCTTGAAGAACTTTCAGTAATTTTTTTATTGAAAAATATTACATTGTTTAGTGGCAAATGGCCGTCAATGAAATAATGTTTTTATATACACGGTTTGCGGTGACCAACATTGCGGCGAAGTGGATCATCTGAAAAAAAAAAATGTGGATGGATTTAGTCAAATATAAGTATAAACTAGTCTTCAATCGAAGGATTTTAAAAAATATTCATTTTTCACAAAATGGCGGACAGTCAAAGTTAATGGTTCGATTTTAACGAAAAAAACGGCCGTTTTTTGGCTATAAAACGGCCATTTTTTTTCGAAAAAAAAAATCGAACGATTAAAGACTACATTTTTATGTATTAAATAAGCCTGCAAAATTTCAAGAAGATCGGTTCATTAGTGTTCGAGTAATCTTGGTCACCGACTTCAGAAATGCCATTTTGAGAAAAACGCGTTTAAAGTTTCAATTTCAGTTCTTCAATTCACGGATTCTTCTCTTTCAACGCTCATATCTCAGTCAATGTTGTTCGGATCGACTTGAAATTTTCAGGACATATTCTCAGATACTTATCCTTCAAAAAAATGCAATAAAAAAAATTGATTTTTTCAAAATCGCAAGTGGGGGTAACCCCTTAAGACTCAGTTTTCGCGTCGACAGAAACCCGGCGGATTTGAGTGATAAAGCGGAGGACTGTCTTATCGAAGTAGACATTTTGAATGGATTAACACTGTATATGAATGTAAATCGTAGCTTTCAACGATTATTTCATTAATATTCCTTTGTCGTTCCATATAAATGATGACAGTAATAATAATAATCCACAATAACGAGAACAGCAACGATAACTTTTTAAATTTGTTACAATTTTGTAGTAATTTTGATTAAAAAATGTTTGTTACAGTTTAAGGATTTTTATTTTGGAGTCATTACAATTTTATCGTATAATTTTCATTTCAATAATACATTTTTATAGCGAAAATATTTTTTGCGTACACGACACGACGTACCTGTACAAGGAGCAATGAAAAAACAATACAGCACTTGCGTCAAACCAAACGACAATAGCCGTGAATAAATTTCAAATGCGCAACTCATTCGTTAGGTTGTGTAATTTTTTTGTTTCGTCACCAGCGGACCCGCGTTAGCCTCGAAAAATCCGTCTAGCCGGCGGTTTCGCGAAAAACCTGCCAGTCCAAGTCAACATTTATTCCCGAGACTGAAAATACCCGTGATCGTTTAGTTCTTTTGTTCTGGGATGTTTGATTCCCTCGGTCGAAAAAATAACGCAAGCGAAGCGACATCGACAACAACAAAAGAAAACAAAGGAAAAGAAAAAACGAAGAAGAAAGAATATGGCGACGTTGAATCTCTCAATCTGACTTTGACACTTGTCACATGGAGAGCCACGTGCGCCGAGAACCTCAAAATGTACTTTGTCAATCCGATCCTCGGCAACGAGGAATTCCCAGTGCAAAATGCCGTCGCCAATTTTCCTCGGGTATGTCCAATCGATCGCGACGAGAAAAAACGAGAAAAAATCGCGTCTCAATATACACAGACACACCCCTATATAGGAAAATATATAAGGGTGTCTCGAAATAATAACTCTCATTTTACTCACCGATAAATTCATTCCTTACGTTTCAATTTGAATTAATCAATCCTGAATATTTTTCAAATCTGGGTGAATATACGTAAAGCTGACGTTCACAGCTGTAAAATATTATTATGTTTGTACATACATATCGATATCAAATATTCGAATAATCACGTGGAAAATAAAAAAAAAACGGCTTTTTCATATGACCGTAATTTCTGTGAAAGAAATTGTTGCAGCAACGCAGATTTCTACAGCAATTTATATGTTCATATGTGCACGTAAAAAAATAGAGACGGTTTTTTGTAAATGAGGCCGTATTGTGTAAAAAATTATTTTTATAGCAACGATGTTGTTTAAAGAGGTCATTTTTCGTCGCACGCAAGTTTACTCGTATATTGGCCATACACAATGCTGCTTGACTCGAGGGACCAACGGAGACGAAACCACCCATCCTCCAGTGTCGGTTTATTCATGTAATTTATACAAACACGTCCGCGCACGTGTACCCGTCTGCGTGTGTGGTTGTGCGCGTGTGCGTGTAAATGATTCGAAATATCACCGAATGAATATAACGTTTGAATAAACGTATATATTATACCTACTTATTTGGAATAAATATACCATAAGTATTTACGAATCCCGAAGGAATTTAATTCGCAATTATGCAATTACCCTAATAATTTATGAGGCTCCTTCGGTACCAATTTCAACAGCCGATCTGAAGATGCTTTTCGATAATTAGCTCTATTGATTGTCTCTTCGAAATTTCAGTACATGGACATCGGGGAGGACATGGGCGTGCCCGACGACTTTACGAACAGCGAAATGATCTCGGGCATGTGGTGGAGGCACTTGGTGGCCGGTGGAATAGCCGGCGCGGTATCCCGCAGCTGTACGGCTCCCTTGGATAGAATAAAAGTTTATCTTCAGGTAAGAATTGTACATCCGTGAATTTTCGGCTGTTCTTATAATTGCCAATTGTTCAAAACGTCCGAATGAAAGTTTGCAATCGACGGTTTCGAGCGGTAAAATAGTGCGTAATTTTTCGAACGTTTGGGTTTCGTTCTTTTGACAGGTTCATGGTACGCGTCAGTGCAACATATCGAGTTGCTTCAGATACATGCTCCGCGAGGGTGGCGTAGTGAGTCTGTGGCGTGGGAACGGCATAAACGTACTTAAGATCGGCCCCGAGACCGCCCTCAAGTTTATGGCGTACGAACAAGTGAAGAGGGCGATCAAAGGCACGGATTCACGGGAGCTACGGATACACGAGAGATTCGTAGCGGGCTCCCTCGCCGGTGGTATAAGTCAGTCGGCCATTTATCCCCTTGAGGTACAACGAAGAATTTTGAATCACGTTTTGGTCCTCAATTGGCGTTTAATCTCGTTGGTTTTCCCTCGTCGCAGGTGCTGAAAACGAGGCTGGCTCTTCGGAAAACTGGCGAATTCCGGGGGATCTTGGACGCGGCCTTCAAGATTTACAAACAGGGCGGTCTTACGAGTTTCTACAGAGGCTACATTCCCAATCTCATCGGTATACTTCCTTACGCTGGTATCGATTTGGCTGTGTACGAGGTGATTTTGCATTTGTTGCACTTGTCAGATAGGTGTACGGGTGAGCCAAGAAAGTTCCCGAGGCCCATGAGAATCGCTAAGACTCAACGGGTCTCCCAAGGATAAGCTTGGGGCCCAAAAAGCCGGACGGTTTTCGATATTATTGCTCGTGAGGGTATTGAGACGCCGAGGTCGGGATTTTTCACACAATCGATTGACTCGACTAGTTCGCGTTTTTCAAATTAAAAAATATTGATGAACAATGACGTTATTATTATTTAAACACGTTACTACCATTGCTGCATTGCCAATCGGTGTTGGTGGTTAAGGTAACCGAGATGATCGGGAATGAAAAATAAAAAGACGCACTATTGGAATAATAATAAAACTGTTGACATCTTGAAAGTTAGGGAAATAACAAACTGTAGGAAAAAGTTCGATTTTCGAAGAAAAAAGAAACCGTTTCAATCATTTGTTAATAACATAAATTGAATATTAAAAAATTATCGTTCACAGTTTATAAAATTATCATGTTATAAACTATGCTCTGTTCGAGTTTGAAGTGAATCGGACGGATAGATTTTGAGATGGGATTTATATTGTTTTATAAAACATGGTTTCGAGAAAAAAAAATAAAAAATAAAGTTCGTCATAGCGCAGTGGGCGACCTGACCCTTTATAAAAATCGTTATAACTCGGCCAATTTTTAGATTTTTTAAAACAAGATCCTCGTTGCAGATTAAAGTTAAGAGCCTAGATTATAAAGCTGTACAATAAAAACATGTATTTTTAAAATGTTATGATTACGCACGCCCGTTAAGTGTAGTATGAAAAGTGCGGAAAGGCTTATACTCGTTGTAAATATCGCCGTGAGAAGGCGACGTGCTGTTGGCCCTCTTTTCGGAAGTACGAACGTATGTTGATTCGGGAGGGCAAATAAAAAAGCGTAGGAAATTGTTTTCAACGTTTTTCACTACTTGATAGTGGTGTAACAAAATATAGGAGTAGCCATAAAAGTCCAAACACCTTTTCTTTTACGCCAGCAGTATCAATCCAAACAAAGCTTAACGAGGCCCAGCACATTTATTGTACAGTAGTAGTATTCTCTTTGCGTTTTCCGGGCTTCCCCTCCATAATGTTATTTGTTATATTATTATTTGTTCGTAAGTCGACATACCTACCCCTTTTTGGGTTATCCAAAAATACAGAAGAATCAAGGTTTCCCCTTGTATCAAACACACTCTTATATCCAAGCACGAACATTTTTCAATTTTTAATTCATTTTTGTTTTTGCTCGAAACATTCGTAGGCCTATTTGGGTTGTAGAAGTTAAGAAAAATCCTGAGACCCGTTCGAGTCATTTTTCTAGCCTGAAACGGCAAAATTTTTTCGATAAATAACAATTTGACGATTAAAATAATGGATTTTCGTTACATTTCAACGATGCAAACTCCACGACCATAAGAAAATTATGCATGACGTTTCCATATTTCATTGTTACAGACGTTGAAGAATAGATATTTGCGTTCGCACACGAAGGAAGAGCAGCCGGCATTCTGGGTGCTCCTTTTGTGCGGCACCGCATCGAGCACTGCCGGCCAGGTATGCTCCTATCCCTTAGCTCTAGTCAGGACTCGATTGCAGGCTCAAACCGCGCCGTATAAATCGCCCAATACCATGGTCAGCGTTTTTCGAGACATATTACACAGGGAAGGCGTTCGAGGCTTGTATCGAGGCTTAACGCCAAATTTCCTAAAGGTAAATCACTACAACTCACTTTATTTTCTTCAATTGTTCGAAGGAGTAGCACCACCGTGTTTGGCCGAAAACTCATACGGGGACGTTGAATTTTATTTCAAAAGGATTAGTGTGATTTTCATTGAATATTGGTCTCGCCCTCGCAGGTTGCCCCAGCCGTCTCCATAAGCTACGTCGTGTACGAGCACTTCAGACAAGCGCTGGGCGTAAACATGACGTGATGAAGATGTCCACTAGGAAAACAAAATATTAATTTTATTAAATTATTATTGTAATTTTATATCGATAAGAAGAAGTACGCGGTTAAAAAATGCGAGCCTAAACGAGAGTACTGAGGAAACATTAGGGGAATGGAAAAGGAGATATATATAGAGAGAGAGCGAGAGAGAGAGAGAGAGAGAGAGAGAGAGAGAGAGAGAGAGAGAGAGAGAGAAAGTGAGACACGCAATCAAGAATGACCTGAAGGTCATGTTCAGGGCTCTCAAAAGTCTTTCACTAGTTTCACGTTCTTTTTTTTATTCCCCTTTCGCGCAAGACTACGTCCAATCTATTTATTGCTGAGCTTTTTACGCTCCAAATACACTTAAGACGAGCGTTCGCTAATTATCCGCTAAAAGAGGAGAGAGACAGATAAAGGATTTCGGCAGAGCTCCGGGGTTCAAATCCTCAAATCTCTCGGCGAAGCTTCATAGAAACACAGACAAATATTACACGCGATTTCTTTCCGTCACGATGTAATTCTAGATAAATGTTGAAGCTGGTGTCACCCGCTCCCTTCGCAGCGGGTAATTTGACTGAAAATCGCACGACTGACCGTAGTCAATAACCGAACTAATAAAAGAGAGTGCGAGAGCGGGAGATCGAGAGACAGAAACGAAAGTACAGAGGAAGTAGAAACGAAAAATCAAAGACTTTGAATTATTAGACGAGCCGAGCGGGAACGCGTTTATACTTACATTGTGATAAGTATCGATTGTATGCGTAATTAATTTTGCATACTCTCGTTGGAGACACGGTCATACCGGCGCGAACTCCGCCACAGCTCATTGCGACACACGGCAATTTTTCTAACAAATTTTCTTATTACGTAGCCGAGCATGTCCCGAGTGCCACGGGTACGCTGATGTAAATATATTATTCGGCGCGGTGTAACGACGAGGAAGAAGCCGTCGCGCTGTGAGATTGTCGATGCACGTAAATGCAAACAAAAAGATACGATAAGAAAAGCAAGCCGAAAAGCGCAAATTCCATGTTCCTCGAGTTAAAAGAAAGCAAACGGTGCGAGGTAACTCGATATTGTGCACTGTGTTTCGCGAGCTTCGTCGCTAAAATCTTCGAGTCGCTCGACAATCTCGAAACAAAAATTGGTGGCTGAAATTTTCGCTAAAATAATTTGGCTCGATCCAAATCTCGAAGGCCAGACCTCGTTCAACAAATCGTCGGCTGGGCGTTAGCGGACGAAACCAGATGGAACCGGGTTCAATCGAGGTGGATGCCGATACAGCTCCAGTCCGAATATTCATGCAATTCTCAAATTGTTGTCAAAACTCGATAAAAAAAAAACACGTTAAGAAACGATTCCAAATCGGATGACAGGCCAATCAGTCCTATATACAGTTGAAAAAATATACGCTTGAAATCAAAGGATCATTGTTGTGTCTTTACTTGTCTTTCCTGTCATGCTTCGTGTACAACTACAACAAATGTAATGATAATACTGCCCTCGTATGGAAAAGCGGCATCAACAAAAAAATCGACAATGCGTTTTTGGTACCGTTGGAATTGGGATAAAGTTTGCCATTGTTCTGTAGTGTAAAACGCATTTTCGATTTATTTGTAGATACCGTCTTCTTCCATATGACGACAGAATATATGTACTCGTGAGATATTTTTAAAATTTACTTCGTCACCTCACGGCCGCGTAATGCATGCCCTTCGAGGATCGCGTACTATTCGAAGTACTTTGCTCCTCGAAGTGATCAGCGAGGGCAGTGTTTCGTTTCTGCGAACTGCTTCAAAGGTGATCACCATGGAATTGTCCGGTGCGAACCACTTGACGACCGAGGGTTAATGGAGAGATTCGGTGGTTTTGTTTCTGCCCTTTCGTAAGTGATTCCGCCATTTCTCGCAATCAACCTGGACTCACTTTGTTTTTCTCGTCGCTGAATGGCGAACCACTCGTCATATTTTTCTTCTCCAATACATTTTTCCTGCATTTATAATCCTGACGAAAATTGTTATTTTTCCTGTCACTTCTCTTATTACAGCGGTGTTCTGCTTTAGAGGGGTAAGAAGGTGATTTTTGGGGATTCTTTTTGTAGGGAAAAAAAAACGAAGCTTCTTATACCTTTAAGTGTATTTTAACACACATATAATAAGTACAATAAAAATGTTATCTTTACATTGTCGCATAATGGCGCAGTTATTAGCCGAACATAGAAGCACCTCGCCGTAGTCCCGAATCGGCGGGAACGATGGAGTGCGTAATTCTCGTCTGAATCGTAAAAACCAAATGAATTTTCTATTCACTGTTTATTATCGATGAATTTGTAAAAATCGTATTTAATTGTCGGGATCAAACAAAAATGTGACGATCCGTACCATTTTTTAATTTTTTATTCGTGCATTAAAGATTGTACGAATTGCCTTTTTTTTACTAATGTTTTTAGTTGATTGAGGATAGTTTATAATTACTGTGAAAGCTTTCCTAACTATCCAGGGAATGAACTTTGGTTTGGGTGGATAGGTCAAATCGTTTTTTTTCCCTATCATGCCTGGTTCATACATTACTTAGTCCTTCAGCTTGTGAAAAAGTGTTTAACAGTGAACATCGTGCTCGGCTGGCCAATATTCAATTCCGGCAATCCCATCATCCTAAAAACTGCTACATAGCCTTAATTGAACGTGCTTGCAGCCATATAGGCAGAAATTTGTATCGGCTCGATGCAGAAGTCCGTAGCGAAATTCCGACAGTTATCGCGCGTAGTTGTTTCTCCGCTCACGTGCGTCAACCATATGAAATGTCGTATATTAAGTGAAAGTTGAAACTTATGCCCACATTGAAGTAAATATCCATCGAGATCCGTGACGTATGGGAAGTTTAATTGAATATATTCTGAACATGGAAGGAAAAAAACGTGTATTTTCGATGCATTTCGTTTTTTTATTTCCGAACAGGCAAAGACGCGTCGCAAACTCGCAAAAAGATATGCGCCATGTATGGAGAGACGGCCGTAAGCGAAAGTATGTGTCGAAAGCGGTTTGCAAAATTCCGTTGTGGAGATTTTTATCTTCCAGATACTCCTTGCTCAGGTCGGCCCATCACTACGGATCTCGATAAAATCAAGGCTTATCTGCTACCGATATTTGACGATTATAGAGATTCAACATAACCTCAACCTTGACCCATCAACTGCTTCGAGACATTTACCGAAGCTTGGAACAGTAAGCAATCTTGATGTTTGGATGCCGCACAAACTGAGCGGACAGAATGTGATAAGCAAAATTTCAATGAATATCGCGAAAATTTTCCAATGTACCGTAGATAATCGTAATTATTATTTATATATATATGGTAATTTAAACGTGTTAAGATGATAAAAAAATGAAATGTTGATGTTTAAAAATCCTATTAAAATAGGCACGAGCTTTGGCACCGCCGCACGGCTTATCGTAATTCGAGGCTATTAGGTTGACTGACGGGTCGCAGCTGTATTATGCGCGTTTCATGCCGTTCGGCGTTTTCAGAGGTTATGTAAGATCAAAAGGAGGCAACAAATGATTTTTAAAAAAGACTAGTGAGCCGCAACGTTTTCGATGGAAAAAATTATTTGTCAGCGCTCGTCACAAGCATCGTGCTATGCTCACCGAAGCTAGAAAAAAGGGGATACATCATAATAAATAAATTAATAAGTTCCCCTTAGTCACAATTGACTTTGAACGTATTTGAAATTGGCGCGCTAGCTCTTTGATTGGTTCTGCTGTTCCCATAGTTCCGAAGCTGGCACACATGGAGCCTAGATACCAGAACACGGTCTTATATACAGGTCTGGAAACTCCGTCAGATGAGGGGGGTCGGTTACTGACGAACATTTTTTAATAAACTGGCCGCTAGGGGCGCTGCTATCTTAAAAGAGTTGGCGGCGAATGTGGTACGGGCATATATGTGGTACGGGGGCAGACGGAGGTATTGAAAAAAGACAGAGCTAATCGCTGCAATACTCTGCATCTGCCTGTCTCCGTAACACCTCATTTCAATTATTGGTTCGGTAGTATGTATATATATGTATATATTGGTGGTATATCTACCAATATAGCTAATTATAATGAATAAAATTAAGCGGTGACCCAACTCAACAAGCCGTTAAATCTAACTAAACCCCAAGCGTGGCTATAACTTAAATGTTAGAAATCTGTCATATTCATGCAATGATAATCGTGGTCGCACGGATAGGGTGCTGAGCTACCGTTTTGAAGAAGCCGAGTTCGATCCCCGAAGAGTGGGCTTGTTTAGAAAAATTATTTTTGGTGGTCATGTTCAACTGGGGGCAAGAATGCAGCGCCGCGTAGTGTCAATTCTCAACGAATATTTTCGTCCGTAAGCGGCCTACCCCCACCATGCGAATTTCGGCAGAGTTTCCAAACCTGTATGTAAGATCGTGCTCACGACAGTCCGATCGTGACATCAAACGTCGAAATATCCGCCGATTCCTAATTCCCTCATGACGGTTCGAAAAAAAACTCAAAAGCGAGAAAAGGTCTCAAACTCAAACTCAAAATGGCGGCGACAGAGCCCATTTTAAAAAACGTATTTTTTTTACAAATAGCTTCACGGGAGAACGGTTTTCTCGTAAAGTATAGACCTGAAACAAAAAACAAAAAATGATAATCTACATATTATTAGCTATGGGACTATGTAGGAATTTTTTAATCAAATCTTGAAGAAATGGCGCACTTTGGAAGAAATAAAGCGATATTTTGCCAAAAAGCAGTAAATTGTTTATAAAAAAAATGTACATTTTATTAAAAAACGGCTACGTACTCCTATAGAGGATGTAATTATGAAACTACTATCAAAATTTCAAATCGATGCATGCAAAGGTGTTCGAGTTATCGGTATTCCCAGATTGAAAAAAGTGGTTTCGAGAAAAACGCGTTTAAAGTTGTACGAGCAACTCAGCACGTGCTCCGAGGCGCTGCGGCAAAATCGCTAATTAAACCTTTAAATAAAAAAAATCGCTACAGGATCAATTGCATATTGTTTTTATGACACCAAAGTATTTTTAGGCAAGAAAGCGTCTTTCCAAAATCCTAGAGTGGTGTTATTCCTTAACACGAATGAGGGTTCGGTACATCATCTGTGATCTGGCTTAGATCGCACCCATGTTTAGCGTATATCTATATACATGTAGGTGCCGGAGCACCCCAGCGCCATCCTTTCTCGTTTTGGGGACGAGTTGGAAGGCCTCGCTAAACCACCTGGTCATGGAGTCTAGTCTCCATGCTCCTGGTATCTAGTCTCCCTGGTACGGAGTTTGAACGTCCGAACTCTACCTTCACAGTTTTTATCGCGTCATATATCGCTGACAACAAACGTAACGTACAAAGTCCTTCATCATCGACACGTAGATATATATGTATAAATTAACAGAAAAGTTAATATGTTTAAATGTACACATTTTTTCCGTGGATAACAGCTGCGTAGATAAGAATAAGGTAGAGATATGGGCGTGAAACTCTTGATTGAGCCAGACGTGGTTGCTGTCGTGGAAAGATTGTCCACTGTCATCGAGGAGACTGCCAACAAAGCGATAGAGCACGATGGAATCTTCAAAATTGGATTGTCAGGTTGTTCGTCCTCTAATGACCCTAATTTTGGTTCCATTTTATTTTCAATACATTTGTTTCCTTCAAGTTTTCAATTGCCTTCTTTGCCAAATCAGATGGTTGAATTTGGGCTAGTCTGCTTTGGTCGACAGGTGGTTCCCTGGTGCAATTCCTCTGTCAAGGTTTGCCCGGTGTCAAGACAGACTGGAGCAAGTGGCGTTTCTTCTTCTGCGACGAGAGGATCGTTCCTTTCGACAGTGAGGATTCCACCTACGGTGTTTACAGAGCCAACCTGATCGGCAAAATTCCCATAAGCGAGAGCCAATTTATCTCAGTCCAGCCTAACCTGTCCCGTAAGGAAGGAGCTTTGTTGTACATGAGTGGACCATCGGTTTCCTGCTAGAGTCTGGTTAATCATAAGTATCGACCGTTTGTAGCGGATGATGCTGCAGCGGATTACATCAAGAAGATGTCCATTTACTTCCCGCCTCACAGCCTGCCTAGGTTCGACTTACTGTTGCTGGGCATGGGACCCGATGGTCATACCTGCTCTCTCTTTCCCGGGCATCGCCTACTGGATGAAACCAGCCGGTGGGTCTGCCCCATCACCGACTCTCCCAAACCTCCGCCTTCCAGGATCACCCTCACTCTTCCGGTTATCAATAACGCGGCTGTGTGCGTTTTCGCTGTTGCAGGAGCGGCAAAAGCTGAAATGGTTGAGGTGATTTGAGAACTATTAATTTTTTTTCATCTTCTGTTTTCATGTAGAATTACCGACCGCAAAAACTTAGATATCGCTCAAACTTCGCTTTCTTTTAATGTTGGTAAGTTACCGACTGATGGTAAGTCACTCACGTATTACAAAATTGTTTTAATTGTACATTTATTTGATGAAATTAGTAAAACTTCATCTGTCAGCCGCTTACCAACATTTTCAAACATAGCAAAAGATTAATTTTTCGAAAATCTTAATAACTAGACGACATTTTAAAGTTTCGAGTTCAAATTTCGAAAAACTTTTACCGACATGCCAATGTCGGTAAGGTCGACACATTTCCAAAACATCGGATCTTCTTGTACGACGGAGCTTTGTTTCAATCATTTTTTTTTCTTCGATACTGCAATCACGGTGATGGTTTAAATTTGATGTCATTTTTCTAGTTGTAGAACTTTTGTTTCTTTGACTTTTGTTTTCCTCTTTTTATCTCCGTTGACATGCTACAGAGTTTGAGTAAAATGAGATTGTTGCAGAGGATCTGGAAGTTAGGGGAGGATTTGCCAGCCACTCGAGTTCGACCCACCGATGGCAAATTAATTGTGATACTGGATGAGAAAGCAGCACAAAAATTGCCCCGCTGATAGTCTATGTGTGTATGCGTAAATATATGAATATTTTTTATATAAGTGTGGAGTTTCTATCTCCCGCATGCAATTATAAATTACCTAACATATTAAAACAATGGACGAACGAGGCGGGTCCATAAGCGGAAACATATTCTGTAATCGTTTTATTAGCGATTGATCTCATTTTCTATTCCATTCTCTTCCCGTTCGATTTAATTCAAGGAAATAATCGAAGAAATACACGCATATATTCACGTTTTGAGAAGTATATATGTGTATTTTTGTACCAATGTTGTAAACTTTGTTGAGTCCTGACACTGCAATGGCGCTGACATACCGTCAATCGGTAACATCGACACTTGAACAAATGCGAGCATGTTGCAAAGTGTTGCCGCTTCCCAACCCTTCCAAGAATTCTCTTAAGGGCGGGGTAAAGTTAATTCGGCGAAAAAAGGCATGTTTTTAAGATTTTTTTTTGGCGTAACGAATAGTGTTCGTTTATTGTAAAATTTACGTATAATAGAGTAACATTTGAACAACATTCTCCTAAATTTGCATTGCAAAATATTCAAAACTGAGCGAGTGAAAATTAAACCCCGGACGCGCCTCGAAAAAAAGTTGGTTTGCGGTGTGCACCATAACTCGCAACAGAATCATCTGAAATAAAAAAATCAAAATGCATTTGTTAAAGGAGATGTTTCTCGAGGTAATGACGGGAGGATGTTTTTTTTTTCGATTTTTCGTAGCACTTGGGAGCCAAAAACCCGATTTTCGCTAAAAAAAATCCAATTGCCCAAAAATATTCTCCAATTAACAAATGCACGATGACAGAATTCAATCGACGAACGAGCAAATTTACTGTTTTTCTCATCTGTTTTGCGTATCTCTGTTATGACGAAAACGCTAATCGTACAAGTCTTCGAATTGTTCGCGCAACCAACCACACACGACCGAAAATTTATACAAAAAAGTGCAAAAGTGATAGTCGAATCATTAACTTTTCCGTTGTTTACATGTCTTTTTTTCACCGCCGAGACTGATCCCACAAACGTTTTAATTAATCTCACAATCAACCACAAACGATTAAAAAAATATATACATCGAAAAGGCACAGTCAAGCCGGTAACTTACCGGTCATTTTTAACTAAAGACCGATCTCACAAACGTTTTAATTGTTCTCACCATCAACGACAAACGACTCACAATCGATTAAAAAACAAAAAATCGAAAAGTCAACGTCAAGACGCGAACTTACCAGTAATTTTTAACGCTCATTTTCCAACTAAAGGCTCATCTCACAAACATTTTAATTGTTACGACAATCAGATACAAACGACTCACAATTGATTTTTAAAAAAATCAAGAAGTCAAAGTCAAGTCGCTAATTTACCCGTAATTTTCAATGCTCATTTTCCAACTAAAGCCTCATCTCACAAGCATTTTAATTGTTACCACAATCAACCACAAACGACTCAAACGATTAACGCAAAAAATGCAAGAATCCAAAATCGAATCGCCAAGTTCACGTAGCTGCCGTACTAACCCCATTTCGACAACGCAATAAGACGTGGCTGGTATACAAGTGTCCTCAACTCCCGATACGCAATAACACTGCTATTCTGTTTGTGTGTGCCCATTACAGCCTCGTTGGTAGGGATAATTAAGAATGCTTACATAGTTGTTATCATTTTGTTGTTATCACTACTGAGTATATACATGAGAGATCGTTCAGAATGCGAACCGCCAGCGGGCGTGTGAATTACAATGTGATCGCAGCAACCTATGTGGTTAAACACCTAATTCATAACCACCTAAATCTCTTACAATGAGACCTTCACTCTTGCTATCGAAAAAGTAACAGTGTAACCCGATCGATACGTATGACCGGGAATAAGACAGATATTGAGAAAATCCTGGAGGGGGGTACATACAGAATTTTGGGGGGCCCGGCCCCCTGGCCCCTACCTAGTTACGCCAATGCCTAGTTGTTCGCATACGCATAGAATTTCTATGCATATGCGAACAAGTTGAAGAAAATTGAATATGTTTATAAACTCGAAACTCCAGTTTAGGTTATTGACAAATCATCAATTTTTGAATTTTTTGCGTCATACATCTATGTATTTGCCATTCGTTCTATAATATTACAGTTTTTGTATTCACTTTATTTTGATATACATTCGACAAGCGTTTCGATTATCTCGACGTCAAAAATATAATTAAACAGAAAAAAAAACATTGCAGTCGGACGAATTCGGCTGGTCATTTTGAAAATTTGAATTTAACAATAATACCACAAAGTAAAGAGACTCAGCTACGTTTTAGGCTGTCAGAGGTGCTGATTCTCCAGGGCTGAAGTCGTAGAAATACATCAGGACCCAGGTGGCTGTTAGATTGCACTAGATAAGACTGGCAGGATGTGGTTTTCTCCCCACGCGAAGCTTCTATCAGTCTGCTCGTGGAGCAATTTTTATCCACAGACCACCTTTGGCCCTGACTGTAAGCCTGAACTTTGGTCGGACCTCCTCTTTACCGTGTACAGGTGCGATCACGAACTTCCGCAGTATCGTGCTGATCATCGATTTGATCTCGAGCATCGCGAACTTGTAGCCTGCAACGCGAAAGAATTGTTGCGAATCTTGATATCTATACGGGTATACGTTATTATTTAACGTTAACGTTATCGAACGCCGAAGCGTTGTCGTTGCTTTCAAACCTATACAATTCCTTGGTCCTGCGCTGAACGGTAGATAAGCGTACGGATGACGATTCGCCGAGTTTTCGGGACTGAAGCGTTCGGGTCGGAAGCTATGCGGGTCCGGAAAGTGATGGGGTAGACGATGAGTACTGTAGGGCATCACGAGGACTCCGCAACCCGCCGGCAATGTATGTTTTCCTGTCAGGGAGTAGCGTGATCGAGAATCCGCGATCGTTTGTCTCTATCGGTCTTTATGTATAAGATATGTATGATGTGTATGTGTGTGTGCATAGAAAGAGAAAACGAGAAAAGAAAGAGGAAAAGGGTGACAGAATTTGTAAATATACCGTACATTATATATATATATACAGGGTGAGAACGGAGGAACAGAACACCTGAATATCGCTGTTGGATTTGAAAAAACGGAGTATTTTCATATCGGAATTTCAATGGTTTGGAAGGACGCATATGGCTATTATGATGTTTTTTTTAATTTAATTTTTTCAGTTTTTCACGGTCATCAAGGTTTTTTGCAAATCGAATGGCATATATTTCCTGCTTGTACATTGTAGCCGGCATCATCATCATCATCATCATCATCATCATCATCATCATCATCATCATCATCATCATCATCATCATCATCATCATCATCATCATCATCATCATCATCATCATCATCATCATGGAGACTAGATATAGGAGGCCACTCTCGGCCTTTCAACTCGTCCCCAAAACGGTATCACGATAGATGGCGCTGGGTTGCTCCGGACCACATGCATAGATATATGCAAACATGGGTCCGATCAGAGAGGCTAGTCTCTATGATATTACTATACATAGAGCCCGCGGCACCCCAGCGGCATCTATGCTGGAGCCGTTTTAGGGGACGCGTTTTTCGGCGGCTTTGCACGGGAGTTTGGTCTCCTGGTATCTAGCCTCCATGATCATGATCATCATCATCATCATCATCATCATATATATACACACACTGAGGACACTGAAGAAAGCTTGGCCACTCAATCCGACACCCATTTCGGAATTTGTTGCTCAGCGACAATTAAAACTGCTGGTTGGTACCAAAATTCCACCAGGTTGGTAACAGTTAACGAAAACGCTTTCTTGTCTGTCTGTTCGGTATAAATTTGGCAATCAATTTTTTTTTTTAAATTTTTAACATTGTCAGCTGAACAACATATCTCTCGCTTTGCTAGTGACACAGAGAGAAACGTATAGTAACTTCAACCATATTTTATATTGCCCTGAGGGGACAATAATATTTTATAGTCATGGTTATTGCCGAAAATATAGTACTGTTTATGATATTTTAGCAGTTGTGTTAACTATGCTCATATGTCAACCGCAACCAACAAGCTTTGAAACATACGTTGATTGTCAATGTTATATAATATAGTAGGTTTTCATCAAATGGAACAATCGTCTTCATCAAACAATCGAGACTACCGTTTGTTTGTCTGTTCGGTACAAATTTTGCAATCGATTTCAAAGTAAGTTCCACATGAGCTAGAGACTTGAAACTTTAAACATAGCTCAGATCTGGATAACAAACAAACAAACAGACGGTCAAGCCTGTCACAGAGGGATAAAAATAGGGGAAAAATGTAAATATAAAGCAATAAAAAATATTTAGTGTAGTCAAAGAGAAAAAGGAAAGAGTAACATTTTTAATGATAATATTAATAGCGAATGGTGCATTAGTGACAATTTCTACAATGCCCAAAGAGACTGCCACCCAACGCAAGCGACGCCTAGAGAAGGAGAAGCAATAATGACAAGAGGAGCTTTTGCCACATGTCTCTGTCATAATGTCATCAAGATGTTTAAAATCGATTGCAAAATTTCACATACACAAGATCAAAAAGCAGAAAACAAAATGATTTTAAGTTAAAAAAAATTGAAACCACGTTTTTAAAACAGACTAAAAAGTATAAAATAATTTCTCCAAGCTCCATACAGATTCATGTATGTAACCCAAACAAACCCATACAGATTCCTAACCTATACAAATTGTCCTGAACATTTGTGGTCGTGAAATTTTATAGCTATGAAAATACTTGTAAAATTTAAAACAGTTTACAACAAATTTAAAAAAAAAAATGAATTGCAGAGACTGAAAGTAGCGGGAAATTTAAATACTCATTTGCGTTCACGGACGACGTCGTTTCTTGCACCATAAAGCCACTTTTGTTTTTGATATATTTGAAATAAAAAAACGATCATTCATAAATATTTCTTCTATTTCTTGAAAACAAATAGCAAAGTTTGCTATTTGCTAATAGAATTGCAAAGTTACTTTAGTTTCCATAAGGCTGCGTGTAATTTGTGAATTCTAATTTTTCAGTAGCCAGCTTCTTAATCGTCGTGAAATTTTTACACCACCTTTCAAATGTTTTACACAATGACTTACCGAATTTTTAAAATTTTATTACTATTTTCAATTTTGGCCACAACATCCTTAAAACAGAGAAACTTTCGTTGGACACATTTTTTTCTACAATGCATCACTCTCGGGATAATTCTTCGTTGTGCCAATATGGATGGTACACCCTGCATAATGAACGAACATTTGTTTCTTCACTCAAATATTTGACAGATCGCGTCCCGTTTTTTTCTCACCGATTTTGACGTCTTCGCCGAGGGTCCTGGCGAAGAAGGGCACGCTTGGATACAACCTCAGTGCTTCCTTGATGCACCACTCGAGATACTTCATCGCGCGAAAATCACTGATCCTCGGTCGATACTCTTCGGTGGTCTTCGGTACCCCAAAAATATCGTCGTTTTCGGCGCGGCACTTGTCGAGCCATTCGGAATTATTCGCCAGTAGGAAGAGGGTCATGGCGGTCGCGGTACTAACGGAATCCTGTCCTGCGAGCATGAACGTCGAACACTCATCGACGATTTCCTTGTCGGTCAAGCCAGCGATCTTCTCGCTCCTCTCGATCATAAAGTCGACGAGGGTGCTGAGTTCCTTCTTGGTAGACGAATCGCCGCGCAACATTGTTTCGCGTTTATGCGATATTATGCGTTGACAGGCGTTCGCTAGATCGTCCCGATGCTTTTGCTCGTTTTTTCCCGTACTCGTGAGACCGTAGATCGTGTCGATTAAGAGCCAAGGCCTCATGAGACGATACGGCACGACCACTTTTCCCCTGCGCACATTTTTTGGGAATCACGAGACAATTATCGATACTAGCGTTGATAGTGTTTTTCTTTCGATTCAAAGGCACCTCACCATGATTTGTTTTTTCTTCACAGTTTTTTCTCATACTTTTTTGTACATGTAGAGAATGTTTCGCCTCGCGCGCGAATTGTTCGAGTCTAAGATTGACTTTGATGATGGTGAAATGCGTATGCTTATTGCATGATGAACATTTTCCGTTGAATGGCCCAATCATTCTTTGGATATGTTCATGCATGCGCGCACATATTCAAGTCTGATCATGTGTGAGCTCGTATGTAGTCGTGAATTGTACTATATCTGGTTAGACATGACCACACATGGGCAGACATGTTCAGCTATAAATTCACATCTGCACATACTCACTTATGCGCGATCCTATCAGGCCAGATATAGAGCTACCCCTAAGCGCATAAAAATACATGTATGTTTGACCACGCATGGTCAGATCAGATTCATTTATGTTGCAGATAAACACCTACATGAGCATATCTGCTCAGATATGACCATTTATCCCCGGGATGCCAAAAAATGATTCAAATAGAGCGGAAGTGAACGTCCATCTTGAGACGGCATTTTGTTGTACTCGACTTCCGTCTTATTCTCTTAGCTTCGCCTGTTTCTCTTAAGGGGTTACCCCGACTTGCGATTGTGAAAAAATCGATTTTTTTCTATTGCATTTTTTGAAGTATAGGTATCTGAGAATATGTCCTGAAAATTTCAAGTCGATCCGAACAAAATTGACTGAGATATGAGCGTTGAAAGAGAAGAATCCGTGAATTGAAGAACTGAAATTGAAACTTTAAACGCGTTTTTCTCAAAATGGCATTTCTGAAGTCGGTGACCAAGATTACTCGAACACTGATGAACCGATCTTCTTGAAATTCTGCAGGCTTATTTAATACATAAAAATGTAGTCTTTAATCGTTCGATTTTTTTTTTCGAAAAAAAAATGGCCGTTTTATAGCCAAAAAACGGCCGTTTTTTTCGTTAAAATCGAACCATTAACTTTGACTGTCCGCCATTTTGTGAAAAATGAATATTTTTTAAAATCCTTCGATTAAAGACTAGTTTATACTTATATTTGACTAAATCCATCCGCATTTTTTTTTCAGATGATCCACTTCGCCGCAATGTTGGTCACCGCAAACCGTGTATATAAAAACATTATTTCATTGACGGCCATTTGCCACTAAACAATGTAATATTTTTCAATAAAAAAATTACTGAAAGTTCTTCAAGATGTGTTCTTTAAGATGGTATATTGATCGATTAAAAAACGTTTTGTAGTTTTCTTTAAAAAAATTCCTGAAAAAGGCCTTTTTTTTGCGCTACAAGTGGGGGTAACGCCTTAACTCTTAGGTTTGAGTTATCGGGCTATCGTGGCCGCTTCCCTACTTCCTGAACGGCAATTCGTCCCTCCCGTCGCTCGTACCCCCGTCCTCTGCGACCTTCACGCCCAGCACGGTCTCTGCAACGTCGAATACAGACTGACGCATTCCGATCGCAACTTCGTACGATAAAACGGACAAAAAACATCGTGCTATCTTACCATTGAGTATCTCGTAAACCGAGTCATTGACGAACGACGTTACGTCGATATCACGAGCACCGAGTACCGCGAGTTTGTTTGCCAAACGATCGGAGCATCGTGCAAACGAGGTCGCGAATCTCTCGAGATACTGAAGATGAAAGACGGGCTGTATTATCTTGCGATGCCTAGCCCATGTCTCAACGTTACTCGTTATCAATCCCTTGCCGAGGAAGTTGTCCAGCATCTTGTAGAAAACGATTTTGGCGGTATTCTTTGGGTTACCGAGCACGAGTTGTATGTGTTTCGGCTCGAGCAACACGACGCAGGGCAACAGTGTCAGCCAGACGCGAAATATCGGTCCGTACATCTCGTACGCTTTGTGCGACATCTTACCGAGCACTGAAATAACACGCAACCGAGTCTCCAATTCAGCCATACCTTTCACGAACTCGGAATACTTTATGATTAAGGGAGCTTTCCAGTGTGAAATTTTCAAAAAATCGATTTTTTTTTTTGCTTTATCGAATAGTATACACTCTTCCGAATATTCCCTGAAATTTTCATGCCGAAATTCAGATTATTTCGGTTACTGTACAGCATTTCTTGGAAGAAGGCAACGGAGCGCTACAGCTACAGCGTAACTTTGAACGCGTTTTTCTCGAAACAGCATTTTTCAAAACGGTGTCCAACTTGGAGGGCAGAGTTTTAAAGCTATCGAGTTGAATTTTTTACACAATATTCTTAACGTCATTGTTTATCGTGCTATGGAAGCTTTTTTTTTTTTTGACATCTTCCTATTTTTTTGTAAAAAAAACTGCCAAAAAAAATGCTAAAATCGATACTTTTTGTTCAAACCGGCGCCATTTTTGCAAAAAAAAAAAAGCCTCCATAGCACGAAAGCCAATTATATACCGATCAATAATCTTTTTGTGTTTTTTGTTTCAGATCAAAATTGTGACCCCCAACGTGGACACCACATCCAAGTGCATTTTCTGCAACAATTGTTTCATCATTTTTATAGATATTAATTAATAAATAAATCGATCCTTAAAAAATTGTTTTGTATTCTTCAATACCCAATTAATATACAAAAAAAAACCAGACCGATTAGATTATTTTTTCTTTAAAAAAAAAATCGCGAAAAACAGCGATTTTTCGGGCTGTCACACTGGAAAGCTTCCAACTCATTTTCGTCTATGATCAAGTAAAAATACATCCCAGTATAGTGGTAAAATCTCAAGCCGTGTTACTGAACTTTTAACGAAAAATTACGACTCTAAAAATCGTCTCATTTATGCGGCCCTTCATAGAGATGACACGTTGGCCAAAGTTATATGTAATAATTTGTGCACTAAATAACTCCAGATGATCGATGTAAAACACTCGTGCGTGTAAAAAATCTAATTCCGCAACGACAATGAAAATCAGGCGTCATCGAATGTTTGGTGAAAATATTAATGACGAAAATTTGAAAAATGTGATTAGCAGAAGAATTTTTGTAGCCGTGACTTTTCGGACGATATATAAAAGTGTCTAAATTTACTAAATTTGGGCAAAACGTTTTATGCCAGTTTATCGTTGGGTGTAATCATTGATTGTAACTTATTTTTTAATAAGTGCCACTGTAATTCACCGTTGATTCAGAATGGCCACGCTTATGCCCCCACAAAATATCGTTTTCTCGTGGATGGTTAAGTTCTTAAAAGAAAAACAAAGCATCAAGCCCTGTAAAATTCCTAGATGCAAAGCGTGACGATTTTCTTTTGCCCTAAATATTATTAATCTCTGGGAAATCTCTGTTATTGAACCTCAGCTGACTCTCGTACTCATATGTCACTAACTACTTTGCCTTAAGGCCGTAGGCCACAGTAACGGGTATAAAATCATGTGCGAATTTAACAATTTTTTTTTCGTGTGAAAAAGTGATTTACTCATAAAATTAATTACACATCTATTTGGTATGAATATCAAGCTGTTAGACAATATATATATATATTTTTTTTCGATGTACAAAATGACCGACTACTAATTTTTTCTTTTGTTATCTTTTTTTTAGGCGCTCCGCGGCGTGACATTTAGCATCCACAATTTTTGACCTAGAACAAATAACAACATTTTTCGTCAATCTACATTAGAATACCTTGAGAAGTACGTACGGACTTTAAAAAATATTGTTTTATTCAAAAGTTGTAGGTATTTGAACGTAAGAAATGAATTTTCAGTAAAAAATTCGTTTTAACTGCTCATAAACTGCTCATAAAATGCAACCTTTTCGATCAATCAGAAATTTCGTACGTATTTCTCTGCGAAATGCAATTAGGAACATAACTTTTAAGTTTGAAGTACATCGAGTGAAAATTGTTGAAGTTATTTGTCACGCCAATTGGAAAAAAGCTGTTTCGAGAAGTTTCGAATGGTCGGCCATTTTGTACATCGAAAAAAAATATATATATATTTTCGAAAAGCTTGATATTCATACTAAATAGATGTGTAATTAATCTTATGAGTGAATCACTTTTTCATGGGGAAAAAAATTGTTAAATTCGCACATGATTTTACACCCGTGACTGTGGCCGAAGGCCTTAAGAGGTTAGGGTACTAAGTAACGATCCAAAAGTGTTTCGTTTGTTTTCTTTTTTCGTCAAATACATTTGCAGATCAGGGTTCCGAAAAAAAAACAAGAATCCCATCTATATTCGGTCTGAACTGTGTATGAGGATATTATTTAAAAAATATTAATCATGGACATCGCCGTAGCAGGATGCAGATGTACTGCTTCGTTCTTTTGCGGGTCTCGTGCCACTCAACTCTTGCGATTGTTCAAAACAAAAAAAAACTATTTTTTAAATATTGAATATACCTTTATATCTAGGCGTTAAAAATTATAATAATATATACTAGTGTTAGATAACTACCATAGGTCATTGTAAAATTCAAAGAAAAAATAATGCGTCTGGTTATCGAGGAAAAAAAAAGAAATTCGTTCACGAATTCAAATATTCATGATTTTTTAAATAGCACTACTCGTTTACGAATTCATAATAATAATACGGATTTTTTTCGTTTGTTACAACTTGTAGGAAGAATTCTTGAATCGGTTTCTGATCCGCAGAGCCAGATTGATAAAGAGGCTGCGTCATAAGAATATTTATACAATACTATTCGAGAATAAATGTAGATTTTTGTTTAGCGCCAGCCAGTTAGGCAGCATTAAATAACACTTTAGATTATTATTTTTCCTTGACACTACCATATGATAAAAAATATTTTTACATCGTAATGATTTCTAATGATATCACCAAATTAAACTAAATCGCACCGGTGCTTTTTCGGAATTGATTTCCGCCCAAATGTTAGGGGTACGAAAGTATAAAATGCTGGATTTTCTTACAATCGTCATCGTAGGCGAGTCCGGCGTTCCCCACGATGGGTATTGACGGCGGGCCGTTCAGAGAAAATATGAATTTGAGAATTCTCAAACGTTGCCGCTGACTGTAGACCACGTAAGCTACCACAGTACTCAGGACAGTGACATAGAGCCATGCCACATTCGGTGCTCTTTCCCACTGCAAAAAAAAAGACGAAAAAAAAAACATAAAACAAGTTAAAATCCTCTTATAGTGTTTGTTTGCCTGGATTTGTTTTTCCTTCACTTCTAACAAGAGTGCAGCTTATATTAAGGGAGCTTTCCAGTGTGAAATTTTCAAAAAATCGATTTTTTTTTTTTTGCTTTATCGAATAGTATACACTCTTCCGAATATTCCCTCAAATTTTCATGCCGAAATTCAGATTATTTCGGTTACTGTACAGCATTTCTTGGAAGAAGGCAACGGAGCGCTACAGCTACAGCGAAACTTTGAACGCGTTTTTCTCGAAACAGCATTTTTCAAAACGGTGTCCAACTTGGAGGGCAGAGTTTTAAAGCTATCGAGTTGAATTTTTTACACAATATTCTTAACGTCATTGTTTATCGTGCTATGGAAGCTTTTTTTTTTTTGACATCTTCCTATTTTTTTGTAAAAAAAACTGCCAAAAAAAAATGCTAAAATCGATACTTTTTGTTCAAACCGGCGCCATTTTTGCAAAAAAAAAAAAGCCTCCATAGCACGAAAGCCAATTATATACCGATCAATAATCTTTTTGTGTTTTTTGTTTCAGATCAAAATTGTGACCCCCAACATGGACACCACATCCAAGTGCATTTTCTGCAACAATTGTTTCATCATTTTTATAGATATTAATTAATAAATAAATCGATCTTTAAAAAATTGTTTTGTATTCTTCAATACCCAATTAATATACAAAAAAAAAACCAGACCGATTAGATTATTTTTTCTTTAAAAAAAAAAATCGCGAAAAACAGCGATTTTTCGGGCTGTCACACTGGAAAGCTTCCTTAATGAAGCTACACTCCCGTTCGAAATGAAGAAAAAACAAATCCAAACAAACCCAAACACTATAAGAGGATCTTATGGGCCAATTTAGGGCTTTGCCAGTGGGCAAAGTCCTAAATTGCACGGGAGCCTTAAACAAATTAGTGGGCATCGGACGTAATTCATTAAGGAGTCTGCACAATTCGAACATCGGAAAATCGGACTTTTTTCCGTACATTACCGTTTCTGTCATTTTTTAAATTTCCAAAAAGTATCCCGTCATACGAACGTTTTATCATTACACTAAAAATGCGTAAAATTTTTTGTTTGCCTTTATTATATTGCACCGTTGGCACTTTGTTTAAATAATAATAACTTCGTTGCTTATGAATGTTCTTCAATAAAAATAAACTGAAATTTGGCAAGGCTATAATGACTGCGTGTAAAGTGCTTTCCTCGTTATTCCAATCCTCTCATCAGAAAAAATATTTAAAAGCGACCTATTTTTTGGGTTCCAAGCTTATGCCGACCCGTCAAGCGGTAAGTAGTGCAACTTGAAGATTTTTTTTTTTGTACAGAGCAGATGGAAAACGTCGTTTAAGAGCTTTTGTGGCGCACGGCTTGAGTGTATGAAAACGTTTTCTTTCCTTAAACAAGCAATAAAAAATATTCATAATAAATCATGATAAAGTCTATAAAAACACGGGATTTAAAAATATTGTTTCTCATAAAAGTTGTGAGCATTTGAGAAAAAAAATTATTTTCAGAAGAGAAATTTCGTGAAAAATTGTTTATAAAATTGAAAGTATTCAACAAATCGAGAAATTCGTATGTACTCGGTGAAAACTTTAGTTCCGAAGAGACTTCGAAAATTCAAAGAGAATCGGATGAAATTTGCTCAAGTTATACGGTAAGCCAATTCGACAAACGATTTCATGGTTTTGAGCAAAAGCGCCCTCGATTTTGCGTTGCATAATTTTGCGTTAAACAGCTAAAATGTAGTAATCAAAATAGAAGCTTGTTGCTTTCAGACCAATCGAGCATTTTTTTCAAGGACCTATGAAATATGATTGACATTCAAAGAAAAAAAAAATTCTCCGATCGTCTCGAGTGATGTTGCATCTTAAGTCGTAACGGATCAACTCCTTGCAATGATAAGCGACAAGAGGAAATTCTTCTGCCAAGGTCAGCCGCGAATGAAGTCCCGTAAAATTTAGATGAAAGAAAAAACAAAAAAGACTACGAAAAAACCGTGCGCGAATAAATTAATTTGAGGCCGTGACATTTGCGGTTAATGCGGTGAGGAATCAAAGGAAGAAATGCGGAACAAGTCGCGAGACAAGATCAAGCGACACGCAAAAATGTTTGATGCTAGGATCCGAGGAATTTGAGTTATTGATTGAGAAAAATGGCGCATTGGAAACTCGCGCATTCCGTAACCAATTTTATTTGAGGTTCGTAAAGTTTCCCCATTTAGAGCAAATCGTATTTTTTTCCTTCACAAATACTCTCTACTTTTCTAGTGTTGTGAAAAAAATGGAGCCTCGTGTCTACGAATTCAAGTTTAAAAAAATTCGAACTTTTCGAACTCAACAACGTTGGCTGTAATTTGTGTAACAGAAATCTTATTTGTGTAAAAATAATGACACTGAGATTTTTTTTTTAAGCGGGCGGGCTTTTAAAGCTGTAAATAACATTTTTACGAATGTTCAACCGGCTTTGGCAAATATCAATTATTTGTGGAGTCATTTGAGTATCACCGCAAAGGTAGAATTTTCTCAATTTCCCGGGTAAGTTGAGCGTCAATAAAATCAGCCATAAATTTTCGTAAGACTCATACTATTGTTTGATTTTTGATTATATTTTTTTTCGACACACCCAAACATACACGCACGAACAATTTTCGTAAACATTTAACTTTTCCGCTCATTTGCAAATTCGGCGAATACTGCCCGGCAATTTCGAAGAAACCAAAGAACTCCACCAAAGCGAAGCTTTTTGAACGATGAAGAAAAAACGAACAAGAAAGATCTGAATGCTCGTTACCATAGCGCACTGGTAACTATTTAATTTTGATACCGATTTGTTTTTCCTTATATTTGGAGAGATCAGAGATTGTTGTGCAACACATAGACCGGACAAAAATGCTGCGCTTCCTGGTCTGCGAGGCACTTTTGACTCATCCTTTTATACTATCCCATTATGCGAGAGGAAAAAAGAGGAAAAGGAAGAAAAAGGCAGCCAAAGAGAAAGAGAGAGAGAGCGAGAAAGCGAGAGAGAGAGAGAGAGAGGGCGGGTATGCAAAAACCTCCCCTCAAAAGGCGGTTCACCTCGTGCGTCATCACTTTTATCTGCTCTGTAGACACTCGCGAATTTTTCCTCAATTCAACGTTTACTGCCCTGACGAGATGAGCCGATTTTTCCCACGTGATCGCACTTCGTCACCATGAGCCACCCTTAAGGAGCTCGTACTTGGCAGATCCTAAGTACTCTTGAGGTCAATTTTGGGAACGAATTAAAGAGAGAGTAGAAAGCAATGTGCAAATTTGTATTCGATACGATTTCGCCCCCCCCCCCCCCTTCCCGATCCCTCTCCGTCTCTTTCTCCCTCCCTTTTGCCCACTTTTAACTTCGCCGAAAGAATTACGTGATTATAGTTATCACAATTTTCATCCCGGAATATCGGCAAACCTCGAGAAAATATTTTTTATTATGATATCGCTAGGAAAACGTACGAGATTGTGGAAGATCGAGAGAGAAACCGCGAGAGCTACTGAAATTTATCGTGTACGGCAGGCGTCATTTATAACATCTAAATATCTAATACATACATACTATATATTCATTTATGTATGTATGTATGTATGTATGTATGTATGTATGTATGTATGTATGTATGTATGTATGTATGTATGTATGTATGTATGTATGTATGTATGTATGTATGTATATATGTATGTATGTATGTATGCATGTATGTATGCATGTATGTATGTATGGATGTACAGGGTGTTCCAAATGTCACACAACATTTAACTTTCGCGACTTATGCATATTGTTGCGTGACATCTGGGACACCCTGTCTATACAGGGCGTCTCGTTTGAATGGACTTACTCGACTATCGTCGAATAATAATACTAAAATATATTTCAGACAAAAGTTAATATGTCCGCGTAAGCTTGAAATTATAAAAATACGGTTTCTTTATTGCGTAGTTTCAAGTCGAGGGTCTTAACTTTAATTTGCAGGAAAGATTTTGTGAAAATAAAAAAAATTGACTGATTTAAGACGATTTTCGTAAAGAGTCAGATCGCTTACTGCGCTACGGCGAACCCCTCTGCGATTTACCCTTTTTTATTTCACGTCTTTCGCGACACTGTGTTTTCTGAAGCGGTGTGTGTCGTATCTGACCTCATATTTGCATACAGCATAATTTATAACATTTTGTATTGTTTGACCGGATGATTTTTTTAATACGTTTATCCATTTGTCAATGACAAATTATCAGAGTCGTTTTTTTTAAATAAAAAAATCGAAGTGTTGTCCTACCGCTAGACATTTTCGTAATTTTCAAAATTCAAAGAAACTATCCGGTCGTACGATAGTTTTGTTATCGTAGTGAAGGCGCATTTTTCTGTTTTTCATTTCAGATCACCCTAGTGGCCAGAACCACCTAAACCGATTTCCCGTGCAGCATTGGCGGTATTTTGTTTGAATAACAACTTCATGGGTTATCAATACTTATCAATAGAGAAAACTCAAACTTGGCAAGACTGTATATCAATTGTGTGTAAAAACTGGATCTCGGCATTCCAAAACCTTCGTCAGAACGAAATATTGAAAATTGATCTGTTTCTTGGGTCCCACGCTGGTGCAGATTCATGAAATTATTTCACGGGGCACACCAACTGGTGTAGGTTTCACGAAGCATTACGAGGTTTTTCAAAAAACGGTCTTCAATCTTCATTTTGTGCCATACCGCCACGTATCATCATAACTATGCATCCTGTTTAGGGGAAGCACTTAAACCAAACAAATCCTCACAATCGACAAAAAAAATATGCGGTCATTTTTTTCGGGAAATTCTTCGTCCCCCTCCATATTGTCAATAGTTGCAACATTCGTGAGCCACTCGAATCCGAGAAGCAAGTAAAAAATCTTATTCTTAAAATCTCATTATTACTCAATAATACCTTGTTGTTACTGATTTTATTACCCGTCGATATTTATCTCACTTTATTCGCATGGACGCATTGAGAAAATATAAGGGTAATTTTTTTTCACTACAATTACATTTTTTCAATGCGCCGATGCACGCAACCTGTAATTTCTTTTTAAAAATATGACGCCTTTCAAAAAAATGTTCATACACAAGAAACTTACACCGAATAACGTGCCTCTTGAATAAAATTAAACTTTTGTAAAAAAAACGTACATTTTTCGTTCGCATCAAGTTTCGAAGATATTCGAACGGGTACGTGTAAACGAGACCCCCCGGTGTATATAAGATGTATTTACTCAATAGGTAGTCCGCAGACACGTGTAGACATATGTACGCGTAAGATTGCTGCTCAGTGCGCATTCAACTTTACGACTGAAAAATCCAAATGGATAGTAACGAACGGTCGATTAAAAGGCCGTTCAAACACCGATCACGTTTCCCCCCGCAGGAGCGCCTCGCGTGCGCGATTGTCGTGCGAAAAAAAAACGCTCGTTATTCGCGTGAGTCTCCCCGGCTGTCGTGTAATCGTCTTCAAGCATTGCCAACAATACCGATTGTTGTAGCCAGGTGGGAGCGAGGAAAAAGTGAGGACAAAAATAAACATGAAATTGGCGTAAACTTCGTATGTCATTTCTGGCAAGTGACAAGTTTGGAGCTGCGAAGTCTCGGATCCAGGGTGCTAAAACTGGAAATAAACTAGCAAAGATACTTGCCAGACTTTGTTTCTCCACTTATCATTATCATGGAAATGGCCCTGCCCGTTGCGCGTCGATAAGCCTCGAGGTGGAACAAAAGAATATGAATATATATATTAGGTGTAGTAAAGAGACATCCATTCTTTTTGCCTTCAATTTCATGCAAAAATAATGGATTTCTTCTTACTACACTCAAGATATTGTGCAACGTTGCGTGTTGCAAAATACTGCGCAGTGATGCATTTTTATGCGGTTCTCCGTCATGAATGAAAAAAAGGTGCTTCTTCTTCATTTGCGGTATGCAATGCAGCACAATTTGTGTATAAGATTTTAGTGCGTGCGCAGTATACGTAGGCGGAAAGAAATGTATCTTTTTTGTTAGCAATTAACAACAAAAAATCGGACAAAAGTAGTAACGATTAATCAGCGACCGAGAACGAGCGGAAGTGATTGAAATGACTTACCGAGCTCGTTTAAGCGCAAGGTGATTTTTAAGGAGTTACCCCCACTTGCGATTTTGAAAAAATCGATTTTTTATTGCATTTTTTTGAAGTATAAGTATCTGAGAATATGTCCTGAAAATTTCAAGTCGATCCGAACAACATTGACTGAGATATGAGCGTTGAAAGAGAAGAATCCGTGAATTGAAGAACTGAAATTGAAACTTTAAACGCGTTTTTCTCAAAATGGCATTTCTGAAGTCGGCGACCAAGATTACTCGAACACTAATGAACCGATCTTCTTGAAATTTTGCAGGCTTATTTAATACATAAAAATGTAGTCTTTAATCGTTCGATTTTTTTTTTCGAAAAAAAATGGCCGTTTTATAGCCAAAAAACGGCCGTTTTTTTCGTTAAAATCGAACCATTAACTTTGACTGTCCGCCATTTTGTGAAAAATGAATATTTTTTAAAATCCTTCGATTAAAGACTAGTTTATACTTATATTTGACTAAATCTATCCACATTTTTTTTTTCAGATGATCCACTTCGCCGCAATGTTGGTCACCGCAAACCGTGTATATAAAAACATTATTTCATTGACGGCCATTTGCCACTAAACAATGTAATATTTTTCAATAAAAAAATTACTGAAAGTTCTTCAAGATGTGTTCTTTAAGATGGTATATTGATCGATTAAAAAAGTTTTGTAGTTTTCTTTAAAAAAAATTCATGAAAAAGGCCTTTTTTGCGCTACTAGTGGGGGTAACGCCTGAAGAGCCCCTGGCCACGAGCAACCCGGTGAACACGAGTGAAGAGGTCCGGTCACGTTTTACCGACCGTTTTGCACCTCGGTATGCCGCGCTTTCGATGCTACTGCGGCACAATCGTAAATTCAGTCATTCGGGTATGTAAAGATGAGTATTTTTTTGCGGTTTTTAGTTCCAATCACGGCCGCTAGGTTCCCTGCAATTTCGTATTTTGCGTCTAGCGACAAACGGATACGCTTGAGAGGAATATGCCTTTAGGAGAGAACAAAATTGCTGATGTTCATAGTTTTTTATTAAAAGGAAAGATATCTTCACCATTCTTAAAAGTTTGGGTGTGTTCTATTACTACTTTTGGTTGTTACTCGGTTTCTTTTTATTATAACCTTCAAAGTGGTCCTGTATTGATTCTTCTCAATTTTCATTTTTCTAGTCTGAAGTCCCCTTAAGATTAGTAATTGTGTAAAAGTAAAAAGTAGAAAGTAAAAGGTGAAAAGTACTGTGGTAATTTTTACTTCGTGCTCTGTCTATTGCTGTACAATTCACTCGTTATCGGGGCGACACCGTTGTCGAAATGTTGTACTTGAACATTTCATATTTTCTTCCGCTTCTCCAGGAAGTTTGAAGTTCTGTGCTCCAACCTCCATAGCGCGGAGTTTTGAAAATAAGTATGCAGCAACTCAATAAATGGCGGAATTGTCTAAATATGAGTAAAATTTATTTCAATCGAAATTTCACTTTGTTTCTGCCTATTTCGTTATATCCTCTTCTTAGATCAGAAGCAAGCCATATTTATCGTTTTCGTAGAAACATTTTCCTGTTAAGTACCTGCTGTATTTTTCGCGATCGCACGTTTTCGGATTATCGTCTGCTGTTAATTTAAGCTAACCTCCGATAGATATCAACCCGTATTTACTACGCGAGCGATTCTTGATATAAATCACGAAAGCAGAGACTCGGTTTAGAAAAAGGTATTAATATTGCACAAGCGCATGAGTTGAGTTATTTTTATGAGTTATTTTTTTACAAGGAAATATTTCTTTGCCATTTTTAAGACTAAGGGTATGTTTTATTACTACTTTTAGCTGTTACATGGTATTATATTCTTCATTGATCTTTCAAAGTGGCGAAGGTATGGCACGGTTTTCTAAATGAGATGCAGCGAATCTTGTCAGACAGCGTGACCCGTAGAGTCGGCGGGATTAATCTGAAAAAAAACCCGCGAAGATTTTTCTCTCATTAACACTCATACGCAGAATCTGAACAAAGAAAAAGTGAAAAATGTTGACATTCGTTGAAACGGTACGCTTTGAAACAAGATTGAATATTCCCCAAAAAAATGGCTACATTCTGCAATCGAAGAGTACTTTATTCTTTATTTTAAAAAACATTTAAGGACATGTTTCAGACAATAAGGTTAGAATGCTTTATACCAAATTTCATCAGAATCGGTCGATTAGACATTTTTCATGATTAATAAAAAAAAATACCATGTAACAGTCAAAAGTATTAATAAGACCCCAAGTCTAAAAAATTGTGTAGAAATCTTTCATTTTAAACAAAATCATGAAAATCGGCGAATTTTTTCCTCGCGTAAAGGTATCGCCCCTCCTCAAGCTAAAAAAGATCCCTGCCCTATGGTCGTTTCCCTGGCACGTCGATTCACCCGACTGTAGCGCCGTGGCCGAAGCCGGAACTAACATCTTCATCTGGCACTCGTACACTATTCGAGTAGAAAATTGTGCGCTGCGGTGACACCGTCTCGCTCGCTCGTGCTGGTAAGTCCGTTCTCTCCGTGGTCGTACGACGATAAAGAGGAGGATAAAGCCGCGCAGAGTCAAGCCACGCGTGTGGAACGAGATTGAATCTCGTGTCCGGTGAGAATTCGCGCAGGCTCCTTAGCCCGATGCCCTCTTTTCCACCCCCTCGGGGATCGCGTTCCCACCCTTGCAACAAATTCAACGTTTCAGCAATACATTTTTGCCCTCTTTTGAAATTCATTATGCTCGGACGCGTTTTTCGCAAAAACTCAAACTGTCGGGAAAAAAATTGACGACAGCGAGGTGAACGCGTGTAGAGGACTTTCCGCAATGAATTCCGGCGATTCTGCTTGAATTCTTATCGTCAAACTGCGGCGGAGGTATCCTCGGAGTATCGATTCGGTCCAGAGGTACTCGCCCATCTTTCCATTCGTTCTCGGGACTCGAAGACGACAGTGCGCGCTCTGGTCACCTGTGCCAACAAAAATCATCTCTCTCACGCCAACGCGGTTCTATTATTTTTCAAAAAAGAATTTTTTTTTTCGTTACCAGCCAGGGTCTCGAGGGAGGGCGTTTTTTGCGGTAAATGGAAAGTAAATTAAATTTAGGGTGGATATAAAGAAAGGGAAGACTAGGGTTGAACTATTGTACAACTAGAGAGAGAGAGAGAGAGTGAGAGAGAGAAAGAGACAGAGCGAGAGAGAGAGAGAGAGAGAGAGAGAGAGAGAGAGGCAGAGAGAGATAGGAGTTTCCTCAGAGTGCGGGGGCGTTAAGCGTGTGTGAGGGAAAATAGTGGGAGTCGCGAGGACGTCCGCGAGTACACGTGATTTCTCGTACAAAACACAGTGTGCGTGCCTCTCAGTGCCGAGACGGCTTCCGAGCTCTCCGGACTGGTGCAATATCGCGGGAAACAAAATAAAACCATATTTACATACACAATCATTCAAATCCCCACTACTCACATTCTACGAGTAGAAGAGGGCAAGCTAAAATAAAACAAATAGCAAATGTTTCGCGACACACGTGACAACGACACCTGACGCGTCTTTGTTTCGCACATTTGTGTGCTCGTGCGTGTGCGTATGTGTGTGTACGCGCGCCTACGTAAAAACATCAGTGAAATATTAATTGTATCGGTGATAAGCGACTGCTGAACGTACACGGGAGCGTTTGGTCTCTGACACGCGAGAGTCTCTCTCGACCTCTCGACGCGGAATTTTTTCAAATCCTTCAATCCCGTCTTTTTCTTCTTGGTTATACTCTTTTCGTACTCTTTCTTTTTGCACGCTCGCGTGCGCGCGTCATATCGCGCAGCCTCGTCAAGATGGAATTCAGATTCAACGTGAACAGACTATTGCCGCGGAAAATCAACAAGATCAGTCACACGCTGATACCGGAGGACTTCAGGGGCGATCGACGCGAGCTCAAGTTAGTACATATGTGTGTGCATGTGCGACACGCGCCACCGCGCGATTTTCGCGAACTTAATGAAATCGGTAAATTCACGTAGGCACATTATATTTCATTTGTACCTTGGTCGCTGCTTCAATCTCAAACTCGATCGCTTCTGTACGCTGCTGTGCAAAAAAAAATCCGCTTTGTTTACGCATCGCGGGGATCACGCGAGCGAGACAACCGTCTCGACTACCAAGAGGTAAACATGTTGGCCCGAAAATTGACAAGGACGATTTTGTAGCTGATTCTGCAAATTTTGATGAATTTTATTTATTTTAGTTTGAATTTTGTTGAATGTACAATTTATGGTTTAATGCAAATTTTATTGAACGTTTACATGTAACTTAATTGAAATTTTATTGAATATTTAAATTAAGTTTTATTGAATTTTATTGAATAGTCGAACTCTAATTTTATTGAGTTTTCATTGAATGTCAAAACTCTGCGATAATTCGACATTTAATGGAGCCACGAATGAAAAAAATATTTAATTCTAGCTTCATCCACATTTTTATTGCATATTCACTTTTTCACTCATATTGAATTTTTTTCGTAAATATGCTAATTGCGAAACGAATTAAAAATATTTTGCAAAGATCTTTCTTCTCGATAAAACGTACCAAATAATTTAGTGTTAAAATTGCTAGTTAATAGCGCAAATATTGCAGAAAAATACCAGGGTGCGAACATGTTTTTAAAAAACGTTATTACGATAAAAACTCGTTTAATATTACGGTCACTAATTTCTTTTGTTCGTAACAAATTAAAATCATATCGGCTGAAAAATGCCCCCACACGTTTGAATTCGACTCGAAACCAATTGGACACTATTGCCGACGCTACTAACTCAAGATTTCGGCGAAAGAAAACCGTCGTCTTAAACCCAACATGGCCTTACTCCTCGAGCAAACTGTGTATCCTCTTTTAACTCTGCAGTTATCTTGAGAAAAAGTTTTGTGTTTAAATGGGGTTTAGAAACGTTTGAATAAGGTTTAAGTGAATTTCAATTAAATAAAGGTTTGAATAAGGTTGTGTTTGTTAAATAAATAAATAATAAAAATAAGGAAATGAGAATACAAAACGAATTCTCGTTGCATTCGGAAATTTTCGGAAAACGTCAGTGACAAAATGACAAAAAATAAAATACGAAGAAAAAAGTGGAAAAGGATTTAACAAAATAGGTAAGAAAAAGGCCAAAGTAAGCGGACGATCAACTGTGTTTCTAACTATTAACTTGGGACTTTCACTGTGCACTGCGACGGGACGATGTAAATATCGCGTTGCATGTATATTCACGACACCACTCTCAATAATAAATTCTATACCCAAAAACTTTCACCTCTATTCCTCAAATGAGGAAGGCGTGGGTTGGTCCGTCGATATTAGAGTCCCAATTGCGCGGCCCTCTCGTTATTATCGCGAACAATAATTAATTAAATACAGGGCCTTGAAAAGAATACGTAAATATATAGAGAGCATTTCGCAATACGCGATCATTCCTGCGCGCTTCAGTCGTCTTGGGTAGCGAATGTTTGCATGAAAGGTGGGCGGACGAGAGAGAGAAAGGGGGAAGAACAGACGGCTCGGAGAATAGTCCCGAGAGGTCGAGAAAAAAAAATAAGCAAGGAAACCAAATCGGTATTCCAAAATTGGCTTCCCCATTTGGATTTAATTACAGATCGACAATAAAAGACTGTTAAGAAAGTTGTTGTACAATAATGCAAGTAAATAGCATTAATTTTTGCAATCGTTGGAAAGCAACGATTTCTTTTAATCCTATATTTTTATTATCGTCCAGTCTTCTTGTTATAAATTTAAATTGTATTAAATTTGCAACCACGATACACAAAAAACGTTCGAGTGATTTTCATAGCCTTTTTCAGCGACATAAAAAGTTAAGAAATCCGAAAATACGGATTTATGTGGCATCCCGACGATGCAAGCTTCAAGATCGGAAAAATAAGGAAAGAAAAACATAAAAACAAACTTTCGTTGCGTTCCAACATCGGGAATTTTAACATCACGAAAATAAGGAAATTACATCACGGAAGAGAATGTCCTTTGCGTTTCAACGTTTTTTATATTTTTATGTCCGCATTTTAATTATGTTGAACATTTTATGGAGCGGTTCGATTGCAGATCTCCAAATAAGCATCTCGAAACATTATAGAGGGATTTTCATAGTTGAAATCTGCAAGAAAAATTTACGGAACAACAAAGAATTTTCATTGCATTGGAATGATGAAAATTTCAATCTCATTGGAACATTCAGAAGATTTTTTTCATTTATATTTCTGAAGAAGAATGTTTGGTAAGAAAAACGAAGAGAGAGAGAGTGGGGGAGGGAAAGAAGAAAAAGAAACATTTACCCGACCAAGTTACGTTCTTCCTCCCAAGATACAAACAATCGAGCAATTCCCCAGATCGAAGACTTCCGGGCGTAAAGATCCCCGATCTATTCACTTCCCAACAATTTCTAGACTTCTCTCTCTCTCTCTATACCACTTCTTCAGTAAGCGACCAGCCTTCCCGAAAGAGATGAACTTCTTTGTCCGCGGCAATTCCATCCGGGAGTTTGCCAACCGCGTCGGCGATTCTCCTCGGCCTGATGACCACCACGATGATAATGGTACTGCGCGGATTACGGGGGGGGGGGGGGGGGTTCAAACCAGCATTAAGGGGTAAGGCCACTGTAAATTTTTTGAAAAATCGATTTTTTTTTATTGGCTATAAAAAACTATTCCCAAAACTTTAAACGCGTTTTTCTCGAAACATGGTTTTTCAAAATGGCACGCAGCATAACTCGAACAATTTTCATTTTTTTTACTTGAAATTTTAACCAGATGTGAACATTTACATTATCTTGAGAATGTCGATCGGAATTTTCAAGAACTTTATTTATTGATTTTTTATTAACAAAAAACTTGCCGTTTTTTTCGTCAAAAATCAATTTTTTTTTTTCAAACGCACGCCAAATCCACAAAAATTGATACTTTTTAAAATCCGATCGACATTCTCTAGCTATAGCCCTCTAGATTAATGGTTTTTTTTTTTTTTTGTTCTAAATTCAAAAGTGCACCAGTGGTGCTGCGTGCCGCGGAGCCCTGGAAGCAAAACATGTCCCTGGAAGATAGCTGTGGAACCGTCATTTTGTTTTTTTTTTACTGTAAACAAATTTTATAATAAAGTTTAATGTATGCCCGATAACACCATTAAAAGTTTTTTTTCAAATACCTTCAATTTCGGGAGCAAAAAATTAGTGAAAAAACCTTTTTTTTTGGGCCGTTACAGTGGCCTTACCCCTTAAAATTGTCTCGTGGCTATTGCGGAAGAAAAAACCACGGCGGTAGGAAGCCGAGAGGGTACGGAGCACATTTGTGCTGGTGTCTTATATATTGCGGTAGGCTGGATAAACACTCGTAGCCGAGATTCGACTTCCGGTTTGCGGCAGGTTGTACACGTCTCTTGATACGCGCCAGGTAGCGGGATAAATACCGAAATCAACGTTATTCTCAGGGTCCTGTTGCCGAGCATGATGGTGCACTTGTCATATTACTATACATGGTGGACACCACACGCGCGCGGACATGCAACTATTGTTCAAAGTAAAGTCCCGGATACATAGTATACAGTCTTTAGTCTATATACAGGGTGACTCAATTATATTGAAAAATTTGAAGCATCAATGTTGAACTAATACGTAGTAGTTATTATTTTATATGCTACTACGATCATCTATTGCATACGAATTTCAATTTCACCCAATCATCGGCAATCGTAATATTCTACATATCAGGATACAGACGGCGTGCAAATCTCTTCTTTGATGTTCGATATTTTATTGAGGAGGCTGCAAACATCAGGCTACAAAGTTATCCGTGCAGCCCTCGTAAAGAATTTCCATGCAGTTATTGCTGTAGTCGGCATCTTTTTGTGGAGGGCGCAGGAGGGGCCGGCCGGGCAGAAAATTAATTTTGTTGGCAACCATATTTTTTCAATAAAATTTACGTAACAGTCGATACTTACGTAACACGAATAAAATATGAGACTCGCTTTAATCACACATCCATGTCAACATTAATATGAAAGTCTTGAAATGCCGAATAAATAATCAACTGATTTTTAGGAATTTTTCGATTTAGTTACCGTCCTTCAAACTTTACTTTCAGTAGGTACTTAATTAAGGCGGGTTATATATTTAAACGGGGAAAAATTAAGCAATTTTGAGGGGTTTTTGAAGTAAGAAATAATTACTCTACATGTATAAAACTGTAGGTACACTTTAATATAGGGAGCATCGAAATAACCTGAAAAGTACGAACATTTTTGTTCTAATATAAGTACAAACATGGAGGTTATTTGTGGAACACAATATCCGATAACTGACCGCCTCGTCCCTGGTTGCAAACGTTCACTCTTTTGACGAAATTTTCAATAATATTTTGGCATAATTGCCGACCAGTTTCATTCACGGTGCATCTATAATTGCTTCTTTGAGCTCCGCAATGTTCTGTGGATCATCGGCATACACTTTTCCTTTCAGAAAACCCTAAAGAAAGAAATCCAATGGCGTCAAATCGCACGATCTTGATGACCAACAAGGAACATCCCTCAGGTGTCCGCCTCCGATTTTGTTGAAACTCATATATGTGATAGAGCATCAAAAATTTTGAGACACGTATTTTTTTTTATCGGCGGAAAAACGGTTTTGAGGGGTGAAACGCACCCTCGAAAATAGGGATGTTTTTTCGTTTTTCGTCGATAACTTTTTAACGGTATGAGATATTAAAAAAATTCAAATTGCAACAATGTTTAATTTTCCATGTACTATACATTTGAGATGAGAACGATACCATTATCGACGAAAAACGAAAAACACCCCTATTTTCGAGGGCGCGTTTCACCCCTTAAAAGCGTTTTTCCGCCGATAAAAAAAAATACGTGTCTCAAAATTTTTGATGCTCTATCACATATATGAGTTTCAACAAAATCGGAGGCGGACACCTGAGGGATGTTCCTTGCAAGTCACATCGCCGCGGCACGAGATAACATGACCATGAAACTTCGTGTGGCAGTGTGGGAGGTTGCACCATCTTGTTGAAAGAATATTTCTTCCAATTTCATGCCGTTTGTGCCATTTATCGGACATTGTGTTCCACACATAACCTCCATGTTTGTACCTTATATTAAAATAACAATATTCGTACTCTTTAAAACAAATAATACGTTTTATTATTACATTACAATATCAGGTCATTTTCGAGACAAGAGGGAATGATACCTTATCGCGGTCGGTATGGTAGAACGATTATAGATTCCCACGAATCTCTGAAACGGCTATTCAGATCCCGTCGAAACTTTGCCAAACGACGTCAAATAGATAGATGAATGGCTCTCTTCTTCTCAAATTTTCTGATTTTGAGAAAAAGAATGTAGATTGGCTTATGATAACCCAATCTACATTTTTTTTCTGAAATTCGGAAAATTTGAGGAGAAGACAGCCGTTCGTCTATCTATTTGACGTCGTTTGGCAAAGTTTCGACGGGATCTGAAGAGCCGTTTCAGAGATTCGTGGGAATCTATAATGGTTCTACCATACCGACCGCGATAAGGTATCATTCCCTTTTAACGGGCTGTAACGTTCGTCGTTTTTCGAATTTCGCTTTGAACCTTTCTACATATACAGTCCTGTCGTTTACAGAGAAAAAAATAAATTGTTGTTTTAATCGTTGTGAATGTATATTCCGCCTTAAATAATTCTTAGTTTTCAATCCTTTTCTACAAATTGGCCGAACGCTTTTTCAGTTGGAATTTTCGTTTTAACGGTGTCATTCTCTATGTTCAACAGTGACATATGAGAGCATCGTTCCTGAAGCATTGTGCTTCTAAGCCACGTTTTTATCCGCTTCATAGCAGAAAAACTTCTTATAGTCGGCGGAGCTCACTGGGAGTACTATTGCCTGGAAAAGTTTATTTAAGTTAGGGCAGTACTCCTTTTCAGTATGCTTTTTCCAATTTTCAGCATTTATTTCATTATTTTCAAATTGAAGTGTTTTTCATGACCATTGCTTCAGATTCTAAGACGACGTATGGATTATTGAGTTTTCTTATACTTATTGATAAGAATCCTCGCCGTTTTAATATCCAATTCAAAAATGCGTCTACGGCGTCATCTAACGGTAGATTTCCGAATCGGCGTTTTAGATTTACAATCTTATTATAAATGTTCATCTTTCAGTATGCGTCTGGTTGTGCATCGGCCAGCAAATGTACTGTATTGCTTCTGCCCACAGTTGACTCAATTGTGAAATTTAAATATTTAATTTACGTGATGAAATAGTTATTTTTTATACAAATAACCAAGCGAGACGAAGAAAATAGTTCAAGTTTCATCAAATTAATGCCTTAGGTCTACTTGGGTGAAACATAAATAAAATGAATAAATTATTTGATTTTCATTATTTTAGATCGACGTTTGTTGAGGCGGGGTGGGGGCGGGGGCCAGCCCTGTTCCCTCCTGGCTACGCTACGCCAATGCATGAGGTCAACTGATTGTGAGTGGTAACTTATTGGTTGTCCATATCTTCTGCATTGGTTTATGTAACGTTGAACTAGTTTTTTATCGAACGTTCTAATTGAATACTAGTACCCTGAGTTGTTTCTGTTTGTACGAAGTAAACAATTGAAAAACCAGGGGGGGCTTTGCACATGACTTCAAAGCTCGATATTTCAAAAACGAGGCTAATAATGGGAACAGGGTAAAAGGATGTTCAACGATGCCAGCCCGTCGGGGTGTGCTTAAAAAAATTCGCCCTCATTTACCGTAGTGAACAAATCTTTAAAAATTCTTTTTCATACTTCGCTACGTCTTAACTGGGATCCTCATTTGAAGCATCTAGGCAGCTGGACGGACGAACAGGGCAAAGTTATAACGGTTTCTTGTTCAACCACGGAACCCGAGAGAGCGTCACGAGTTCCAGAGATTTTAAGGATTAAAATATTATTCGAAAAAACAGCGGCTACCGAATGTTTGAATGGGAATTCTGTGATTGCTTGAAGTTCGTTGGAAAGCAACACTTTTTTGCAGATCAGATCTACAGTGGACTTTTTATTTTAATATCCTCATTAGAGACCAACAACCAACCCTATCGAAAATTATTTAGGATGACAATAAAAATGGAGAAACAAGATATGAAAAAGAATTTCTGTTGCATTCCAACTACGCAAGTTTCCGACCCATTATTCTGTAGAGTTTGCCCGTCAATCAACGTGATTTCGAACTGGTTCTGTTACAATATTTGATGAACTGCGATGAACGAAGGGATTTTATGCACACGTAAAATAATTATTCATCATATTACGATGTTTTTTGCTATTAGCATAAGGATATTCGAACATAAACATAGTGAAACTATAAGATGTATAGAAACCAAACTGCCTAAGAGAACGGTTATGACACTTGTTCCATAACAAATCACACTAAACCTGCCAACTTTGGATTTGTGGCTTTAGCCTGAATAGCCGGTAACCTCGTCCGAGTCTTTAAGCACGCGCGCCCGTGTGCATCATCTGTAGCGTATTAAGGGAGCTTTCCAGTGTGAAATTTTCAAAAAATCGATTTTTTTTTTTTTGCTTTATCGAATAGTATACACTCTTCCGAATATTCCCTGAAATTTTCATGCCGAAATTCAGATTATTTCGGTTACTGTACAGCATTTCTTGGAAGAAGGCAACGGAGCGCTACAGCTACAGCGAAACTTTGAACGCGTTTTTCTCGAAACAGCATTTTTCAAAACGGTGTCCAACTTGGAGGGCAGAGTTTTAAAGCTATCGAGTTGAATTTTTTACACAATATTCTTAACGTCATTGTTTATCGTGCTATGGAAGCTTTTTTTTTTGGCATCTTCCTATTTTTTTGTAAAAAAAACTGCCAAAAAAAATGCTAAAATCGATACTTTTTGTTCAAACCGGCGCCATTTTTGCAAAAAAAAAAAAAAAAGCCTCCATAGCACGAAAGCCAATTATATACCGATCAATAATCTTTTTGTGTTTTTTGTTTCAGATCAAAATTGTGACCCCCAACGTGGACACCACATCCAAGTGCATTTTCTGCAACAATTGTTTCATCATTTTTATAGATATTAATTAATAAATAAATCGATCTTTAAAAAATTGTTTTGTATTCTTCAATACCCAATTAATATACAAAAAAAAAACCAGACCGATTAGATTATTTTTTCTTTAAAAAAAAAAATCGCGAAAAACAGCGATTTTTCGGGCTGTCACACTGGAAAGCTTCCTTAATATTTGCTAAGTGAATGTCACCACGGAGGTGAAAAAATAGGTACGTCTCGACTAATTATTGAACTAACCCTTGGTACAGTGAAATGAGGATTCACAGTACCGTTATAAAATTATTAATGTTTTCGATAGCGAATTTGTGCGAAAATCAAGCACACAAAATATTGGATTGTGCAATCATGGCAACGTCGTAGACGGCACAAATGCTACCTATCTTATCGGTATTTGTTAATTATGCGCGGGAACCTCAAACTACTCGATCAGGGTAACTAACAACGAATATTATTGGTACTTATTCTCTCAATTAGTAATAATGACTTTATATTAATTTGATAACTATGTTTAGAAATTATACATGTCTAGACAAAGATAAAATAACGCGAATTTTGTTCGCACATACATTTTATTTTTAGAATATCGGAAAATTATTAAAGTTTTTGATTTCTTCAAGATTAAAGACAGCTTTAGCTTTAAAACACACTTTTTCTTTATAGCGATTTTTTTTTACTCGGACCGATATTAAATTTTTACAGCTCCTTGGGCCGATATTGAGGTTACGAACGGGACGCATATGTTTCTAACTTTGCGACACTTCTGCCAACCTGGGCATTATGATATACCACGATTTACGAAGTTCCCAATTCGTTTCGCGTTAATCGAGTGAGAAAAAGTTAGAGAAAATAATTATACAAAGTAATGGAAACACTTGGTGTAATTACCGAATGTCCAAAAATGTATATTTTTACAAATAGATGTAGAAAAATAGTTCGAAAGCGCACGTTTAATATGACGATTATTTGAAAGCCGATTATAGAAAGACGACTATTTGAACAGTCAATCGTCTCCGTGCATAAGCATAGCACGCCCCCCCTCGTACTTCACCCCCGCGGACTAAACCCCATAACAACCTTAAGGGGTAAGGCCACTGTAACGGCCCAAAAAAAAAGGTTTTTTCACTAATTTTTTGCTCCCGAAATTGAAGGTATTTGAAAAAAACTTTTAATGGTGTTATCGGGCATACATTAAACTTTATTATAAAATTTTTTTACAGTAAAAAAAAAACAAAATGGCGGTTCCACAGCTATCTTCCCGGGACATGTTTTGCTTCCAGGGCTCCGCGGCACGCAGCACCACTGGTGCACTTTTGAATCTAGAAAAAAAAAAAACCATTAATCTAGAGGGCTATAGCTAGAGAATGTCGATCGGATTTTAAAAAGTATCAATTTTTGTGGATTTGGCGTGCGTTTGAAAAAAAAAAATTGATTTTTGACGAAAAAAACGGCCAGTTTTTTGTTAATAAAAAATCAATAAATAAAGTTCTTGAAAATTCCGATCGACATTCTCAAGATAATGTAAATGTTCACATCTGGTTAAAATTTCAAGTAAAAAAAATGAAAATTGTTCGAGTTATGCTGCGTGCCATTTTGAAAAACCATGTTTCGAGAAAAACGCGCTTAAAGTTTTGCGAATAGTTTTTTATAGCCAATAAAAAAAAATCGATTTTTCAAAAAATTTACAGTGGCCTTACCCCTTAAGCAAAACCGCGTCGGAAGTGAGTTATGCCGCCATCTTGAGGCGGTACTTTATTGACGTTTATGAGCGCCGCCAGTCATTGCAGTCTGCAGATACGTTGCCATCGGGCGCGTCACATAATATAAGCGAAGTGAAGCTCCAAACATTGAAAACAACATACAAAACATCATGGTGTATTGCCAAGCTCGTGGAATGAAGAATGCAGCTAAAAATTAGAGGGTCCTTGCGATGACTGCGTTAATGCTGCAATGTCGAAAAATTATTTGGATGGGTTTTCAGTGGGTGGCCATTTTGAGGCGACACTTTTCATTACTGGACTTCCGTTTAATCCGTTTAGATTTATATGCTTCCTGCTGTTTCTCTCGACTTTTTGGTCGTACCTTCTTCCATTATTCCACAGGTGCCTTCCCGCGGACGAAGCCTCATCACAATGTAGCAATAACGCGTATATACTTTCCGCACCGGCAAGACTCACGTTCCGGTCTTGTATCGCTTCTCAAGCGTGAACGAGGAGAATAAATGAAAGGGCGCATCGACTCTTCTCTCTCTCATTTCTGCTCTTCCTCATTGTTTCTCTCTCTCTCTCTCTCTCTCTCTCTCTCTCTCTCTCTCTCTCTCTCTCTCTCTCTCTCTCTCTCTCTCTCTCTCTCTCTCTCTCTCTCTCTCTGTCTCTCTCTCGTTATTTTTTCTCGTAGCTTCTTCTTCAGCGGTACATGTGGTAAATAATTAGGAGCAACTCCACTACGGTAATCGCGGTGAAAGTTCGAAAAGAATCCGCGCTGAGAAGCGAAACGGAGAGAAAAAATTATACCATCAAGATCTCATCCGCTCGAGCTCGCGGAACAATGAACATTTCCGATCGTTACTTCACCGTCGCGGGCAACGCCACGCAACGACTCGGCGAATGATTCACCTCGCTTCTCGTTTCTCACGGAAACTCGAAAGTTACCGTAGGCCAGCGGGGGGGGGGGGGGAGGAAGAAGCAGAGTATCGTTGACGCCACACCGCAATACAATGTTCCTTCATGCGCTCTAAAGCCATCTGCGATACGAATATTACACGATAACCACAAATGTATTAAGTGTACTTAATGTGGTATACCATAGTGTACAATACTTAAGGGGTAACACCACCACACTAAAAAAATTACTCGGCGTTGCGAAATCTATCATTGGAGGATGCTAACGAATTGTTTATTGAACTAATTGAATATCAATGATTAACAAATATTTTAGCCTTTCTTCTTAAACAATTTTTGTATAATTAATAATCAAATATTTTAGTGGTTCGTATTAATATTTCGTTGGCCACCTGTAGATGAACAATTCGGTGGGTCCAAGTGATTCCTTTGCTCTGCACCTGATGGATACAAGAAATCATTTTTTTTTGCTTGCATCTCAAGAATAACCAGTTCATTTAAAGTCGAAAAGAGACGTTTGAATAAGTTTTGAAGCCGCTATATGATTTTATTTTGTTTGGAACAAAAAATCGATAACCTATACTTTAAACGCGTTTTTATTCAACAAAATAGGTTTTTTTTCAAGAACACTGTTATTGTGGAATTTTTTTATTTTTAAATTTTCATGCGATTAACTCGAAATTTTTACAGCCTGCTTTAGTATATACGTTCGTGTGAAGGGCCAGAGATTTTTTGGGAAATATTGATGAATTTTTTATAAATATTGCAAAGTATTGAAAGTTTTTTCTTAAATGTCATGAAATATTGAAAATAAAATTGTAAATATTGTGAAGTATTAAAAAATCTTTTATAAATATTACGAAGGATTCAATGATTGTTTGTAAATGTAACAAAAAACGAAAAAACCTTTCGTACATATAACGAAAGATGAACAAATTTTTTGTAAACATTAAGAAATATTGAAAATTCTTTTGTAGATATTACGAAGTATTAAAAACTCCTTTATAAGTATTGCTAACAATAGGTATTGAAAAATCTTTTGTGAATAGTCCGAAATATTTTCCAAAACATTATAAATATTGAGTACATATTTAGTAAATATTGCAAAGTGTTGAAAAAATCTTTTACAAATATTTAAGAACATTCAAAAATCTTTAAAAAAAATATTATACTCCTTTTTCGCGTATATTTCGAGAAACCAATTGTACATTTTCTATAACATTCATTTATTTGCTTAAAATCGACTGCAAAGTCCCCATATAATATTCCGGCCCGACTTGGTGGCGCTACGTCTAAGTAACTTTGGTATTGGTATATTATGATATAGTATGCTGTAAATATACAAGAATTCTGCCCGCACGCAGATTGTTCATCCATACGTTGGCGAGAATCCGCCACTATTATCGACACCAGTCAAACGAAATAACCTCCCGGGTCACGCACCCACGCGACGATGCTATCGTGAACCGAGAAATCGATCCACGAAAGTAAGGCAATATATATATGGGGCACTCCGCACCAGAAATCGCGTGACTGTTGATAATCCGATAGTGTAATACATTTTTTGTCCCCCTACTTTCCCCGCTCTACTTCCCATCCATATTTCAGGAGCGACATCGTAATATTTCTACTTTTCTTCATCCGCTTCCAAATCAGCAATATTGCCGTGGATCTTAGCATTTTGTTAGGAGAGGAGACAAACAAATACAGAAAAAATAGGGAAGAAACAAAAAACGGTAGCGTGTCATATTTCTCAAGCACGTTTGTAGACTGACTGACTGAAGTAAGTTTTCGGTTGGTTGCCTACAGAATTCTATGGCTTTGTAATATAGTTCTGTAGACAATATTTTATAGGTTATTGTCTCCCAAGCACGTGTAAGTTTTTGGTTCTCGATACTCTCGAACGGCCCACGAATAGTTGACCATGCGAGAAGTGCACCCAAATGCGTTCTCACCACTTTCAGGGTTTGGCTTTGCGACTTATTAATTGCCATTAAAAACACCAACTTCAACGGGAATTGCAGCCTGTTGAGTTGAAAAAACTCTATTAGCACCAAACGAAGTCAGGTGGAAACTGCTATTGTGCTTTCTGATACGATCCAGAAACCTATGTGATTCTTCTATTCCATAAGTGAAAAGCTGTTTCAAGGATTGAACTGACTTCTTCAACTTAGGAATAGCTACTTTGCTTCCAGAACAAGACATGCCCTCTGTTTCCCCCTTCCATTTCAACGCTCAGCAGAATCTACACACTACCCATCCTGTCCATTTTTATCAGCCTCTGACCATAGTCTAGAGCCGGATCGTATCCTAAAGCGGCGCGATCAAATCCATCCACGTGTTCATAGTGAACGCTTGCCGTCGCTGTGCTACCTTTCAGCAACAACACGTGTGCGAGCTTTGACTTCCTCGAAAGTTTCATCGGCCCGCTGTGACGCTAGATAATTAGCGTGTTGTTGCGAGGGTCTACTCCGTCGTTTCGGCAGCTCTCGAGCTGGCTTGCCGCTCAGCTTGCTTTTCACGTCGAGCTTGAAATTATTGTGGTGTCTCTGATGCTCCCAAGCTGGCTGGCCGCTCAGCTTGCGATTGTTGCGACATCTGAGCAGCCCAATGGGACGCGGTTTTTTTCTCGCGGATCGTTGGACTGCTCCCGTGTTTCTGCAGCTCTGCGAGCCAATTGACGCCAGGCATGTTCAATCCTTTTAAGCTCTGCTTGAGGTGACGTCTCTTACCTCGATAATTCGAGTTTTATTACAACTTTTTGATATATTATACTTACGTTCCCCCGACATTCTCTAACGCTATGCTGTCCGCACGTGTAAGCAGTATTATTATTTTTGCGCCCGTAGAACGGCAAAAAATTTTAAAGCACCTGAGATGACCACCGCGGAAAATTCTAAAAAACCCGAGATGAACGTTTTCAAATATTTTTTAAATATTTACCCTAGATGAATGCCTCCATTTTTTGAATTGTCAAAGATTACCGCCGACACTCTTGGTAGGAGTGGTGAAATGGCCAGACTAGATGAGGAGTAGGAGGCAAAAAAAATCACCGAGTCCACCTTCACGTGCGAATTCTCAAAAAGTACCCGAGATGACCGGCGATACATTTTTCAAGTACCTGCGATGGCCGCCGATACTATGGGTAGAAGTGGTGATGGCGAGAAGAAAGGTGGAGTGAGAGTAGATAAAAAAATGCGTCGAGTTCACATCCACGCGTGAATTCTCACTTGTTCATCGCACTATAATTTTTATCACTATCTCAGATCGGGAGATCGTTATCAAAAATCAAAATCAATGTTGTCAAAAATGTTTCTGGCGAAATCGTTCGCGAGCACGGTGCGCGCGAGGCAAGCGTTTCTCACTATGTCGTCTCACAATACCTATAATTCTGCAAGTTGGAACGAGAAGGTGGTGATGACCAAACAACTTGAGCTCACCGCGACAGAATTGAGACAAAACCGAACCCCGTTTTTTCCCCGTACTTTGCACTATCTTTCCTTGATGAAAAAGAGGAAAGCTACCGGATACGTATACACATATCATTTTGAAACATTTTGACGTATATGAGTCGTTACTACCTTCATTCTGATATTCGTGGAATTTAGAGAAAACGCACGTTTATTAAGAGAAGTTTTACATTTATTATACGAAAATACTAGAAGTTACGTATGACCAAAAAAAGGGACCGTTTTTATTTAATACAAAATTATTAAAGCATAACATTGCCAAATTACGATTAATATTTAGTATGGCCCCCTTGAGCCTTTATCACTGCTTGTAGTGTCGTCGAGGCATTCTCTCGATAAGATTTTGAACGTGGTGATCGTCTATTCCCTCCCAGGTTTTCTTCAGCGCCGACAAGTAATTCTCTTTGTTGGTCACATTTGTTTTGTCGATATGTTCGTCCAAAATTGATCATAAATTCTCTATAGGATTCAGATCCGGTGATTGTGGAGGCCATTCGAGAATATTTATCTCGTTGGTCTTTATAAATTTTTGTTTTTTTTTTTCGCTGTATGCTTGGGATCGTTGTTTTGTTGGAAAGTAAAATCCTCTTCTAATTGAGCTCGGAGCAAGGACGTTTCCAAATTTTCATTCAGCATGTCAATGCACTTATCCGCAGCAGTGTGCCATTGATTCTGACTAATTCGCCGACTCCAGACCAAGCAAAGGAGCCCCAAACCATAATATTGCCACCTCCGTGTTTCACAGTAGGCTGGACGTGATTTTCTTGGTGTTCTTCCTCGCTTTTGCGCCACACTCTTAGTCTTCTTTTTCGGTCAAATAACTCGAGTTCGCTTTCGTCAGACCATATAACTTTTTTACAAAACGCAATGGGCTTGTCCAAAAAATTTTTTGCGCATTGTAAACGTTTCTTTTTATTGCGCTTGCTAATAAAAGGCCGTTTACGCGTAAATCGGCTATGCAAATCAGCTTCACGGAGTCTGCGCCGAATCGTTCTGTGCGACAAATTCAGTTGAAATTTTTCTTTTATGGATCGTACCGTTGAAGTTTGATTTTTCTTGCATTCCCGTACGATGCGAGAATCGACACGTTGCGTTGTCGCCTGTCTCCTCCCTCTTCCGTCTCTATCCAGAACCAGTCATGCGAAATGTTTGCCATAGCTTCTGCACATGAGTCTTGCTCACACTGAATTTATCAGCTACTTTCCGCTGTGAAAAACCTTTTTTAATATCGCGTATAATTAATCTCCGGATTTGAGAGCAAACTTCTTTTCCAGCCATCTCGGCTCGCGAATTTTCACGACTGTACACTCAGCCAGTACACAAAGTAAACAAAACACTACAAGGCCGTACAAGAAGCCAATCATAAAATAGAAAAAATTTCACATACAAAAGGGACAGGCTATGCGAAACATCAACACTCCGCTAGCTGGCTCTTTTCTTTGTCCTATGCTTGAAGGAACAGTTTACGAAAAATATTGCGGAACACCGGACACAAAAGAAAAAACGTAGAAATTTGCTTCAGACATTTAAAATAGATCTGTAGAGTGTTAAGTTATGAAAAATATTATCGATAGTTTAAGTAATTCTTTGTAATATTTCGTATCTAAACTAGAAAGGTGAGGTGGTCTCTTTTTTTCGCCTGTCACTGTATATGAACCGTTTCCTTATCATTTTTTACCACATGTCGACGTGGCAAATTTCATCCAAATACGTTCAACTGTTTCGGCGTGATTGAGCGTAACAAACCGTCGTATGCCGTAGAACCTTTTACTGTGATAAAAAGTACCTATGTGTACAGGGTATGTACCCTCTATTACAGGGTATACTCTAAATTACAGGGTATACTCTACATCTGTGGCAATTTTTTTTTTCCAAATCCGTTCTGCCGTTTCGCCGTGATTGAATAAAAAAACACCAAACATCTGGACAAACAAATCTCCAAACTTTTTCCATTGATCATACCCTCAGCTTCGATCGCGTTGAAATCCTAGTGGTAATAGATCTACCCCCTCAGTTCTACATTGATTTCAAATTATCGGCGAGGTTGTCGAAAATGATGGATAAGATACTGAGAACAGTCTGCACTTACCTTACTATGGGGTTGAAGTTTACATATCCTTGGAATGCATCGAAAATTCTTATTCATTTCTTATTTTCATTATCAGACACGTTGAAGCGCCCATCGTTCAAATACCTCATTTTTCATTTATTATTTCTCTATATTTATCACTACGCGAAGTCTTTTTCCGAAGCCTAAATTTCTTATAAGAAGACGTAGAAACGTTTGAGCGATTTTCACAGCCCAAAACCGACCGAAAAATTAATTATCGCCGCGTGCAAACGATGCAAATTTCAACGCCATATCTCACAGGGTAGGAATCTTACCATCTCATTGAAGTTTTTATCGCTCGAATGGAAAGAAAGAATTTTTGTTCTTCGTATTACCGTATTTTTTAACACATTCAGCATAGGAGAATCTTAAACATTTTTGACAAACCTTAAAAATTAACAACCAACTGTAAAAAAAAGTTTCTACATAATCATAAACATAAAGCTATGAAAAAATCAAGAAGAATTTTCGTCGCATTCCAGCGATGCAAACTTCAATACCATAAGCTTGCCCACAAAAATTTCTTTCTCTCTCTCCCTCCCTCTTCACCCCCTCTTATTATTAATCATGCCTCATTATCTGTAAATTTTTGTTTATTTATTTGCTTACTTTTCACATTTGTAGTTTTGTGTTTTTTATTTGACGTTTTGTCTGTTGAAAACAATGATATGTGAAGACAATTTACGAAAATATGCAGCATATGATATATATATATATATATATTTTTTAAGTTTTACTTGCACAGCCTTTTCGGCTTTGTACAAGGCTCCACTGTTATATGTCCACCGCTCGACACCTGGACTTTCCCTCCACTGATCATATTCACCATGCATGTCGCCATGGGCATACGGAAACTGCGGAAAACCTATACCGATACAGCCCGCCCTAAGTTCGCCTCCCAGTCACGGAACGAGAAAATGTCGAAGAAAAACGTTCACGACGAAAGTACGCGACTGGGATTCGAACCCGCGAACCTCCTGATCCGCTGGCCAGCACGCGACCCACCAGGGCAACGGCACCGGGTTCAGTATATGATATATATACTACGTACATACGATGTGCGCTACACACGCAAACACAAACACACACACATTTCTACATACACTTCTAGGGCATGGATGATTTTTTTATCGCCCGCGTTCAATGCTTCGACAGTATGTATGGTATTGAAGTATACATCGTTGGAATACAACGAAAATATATTTTCTTTGTAATACCAAATTATTTTTGGAAAATTCAGGCTACGAAAGTGACTGTATCATATTTAAGAATCTTTATTAAAAATTTATAAATTTATGAAGAAATAAAGAAAAATGAAGAATTTTTTTTGCATCCCAATGATGCAAATTTCAACACCATCAGTTTTTAGGTGTCGCTCATTTATGATCTTCTTACGAGCCATGTAATTGATTTTGTTTCTTTCTGTTTGATTAATGGTTCTTTTTCGAAATTAATTTCTTTCCTTTCTCTCGTGTTTCAGTGAATGCCAAAGACTGGTGTCCCGTGTGTTGGACGATATGGGCGAGGCATCGGCGAACGCCCAAGGACTCAGTAAGCCGATAACGAGCGCCTCGAAACTCCGAGATACCGATCACCTTGTTTACCTCCTGGTCGACAGCCAAGGAAACAAGTAAACAAAAATCTTTCTTTCACTGCCCATTGTCTCGAATTTACTTCCCTTCGAGTTCCCTCCACTTTTCGCTTCTGAACGCTTTCGTAAAATCGGCGAGAAACGAATATAGCCCAAAAAGAAGGAAATCGTCTCACAAAATCACAAGTTTCGGTATTGTCACGAAAGTTCGTAATTTTTTTGTTTTTACATTCTTTTTTCCGTGAACGTCGCACAACTCGATCTAAGAAATGAAGAATATTTTCGCGAACGTGCGTGTCTATGCGGTCGCGAGTATTTTTAGGGCTGTAGAACGAGAGAAAAACGTGTTACGAGGCTGGTTGGATCGATGACGAGAGTGCCGGGGCTCGTCTAGACCATAAGTCGCCCTCGAGGGGAATCGCCCGTGCATCTTCAACACTACCGCAGCAGGAAGAGTCAGCAATGAGAAAAGAACGGACGAAAAAGGAGAACGTGAAATTAGAGACACGCGTATCGCTTCCTCATCATTGGGGGGGGGGGGGGGGGGGGGCACAACGATTTTAGGCTGGAAACTTGTACCGGGACTTTAAAAATGATGTTCAAAAAATTAACGCACTCTAGAAAATTCGCAATTAGTTCCTTAGTATGTGGGTAGGGAAATAGGAACAATGATTTAAAGATTTTTTTCTGTACGAAATGGCAGTGCCTTGCAACTTATAGCTAAAGTCTTCCGCGGAAGAATTTTTTGTTTAGGAATGAGCCGAATACTTAAGCCGTTCTCATTGTAAATTTTAAAAACTGCAGAAGGTACCGAAGATGTTCGAGAATTGTTGAAAAATCTTATCGCAATTAACATTTTTGTGAAAATTTGTATACCAAATGTGTACGTCGTTTTTTCAGAAATCAATATTTTTCAAAAGCCCTTGGTTCTTATCTAGTGTTCTATGTCTATATGAAGAACAGTTTTGGCATTTTGTTAGAGATTCAATCCTCGAAATGAAACAAATTTTACCGTAAAAGCGGTCGGCTATGTTCCATTAAAAGAATGGCAATTTTTTTTCTCAATTTATCCATTTCTTTTCCAATTTCAGATCGAACGGGAACATTCTGAACTCAAAATTTTTTTTGCGCGGCGTCGAATTCAAGCGCGTTATTCGATAAATGACTATTTTTCAAATTCTAACTGCCTAGCCCAAAAGTAGAATCAATTAGCTGCCAAAAAATGTTCGTACATTTGAAAAAAACTGAATATTTTGTTCGGCTTTAAACATGTTTGTGCATATTTTGAGAAACCAATTTTAGGTTTTCAACGAAGATTATTGATTCCTTCCAGCACTTGGAGATAACACGGGATCATTCTGAGCCCACAATTTTCGCGCAACTTCGAACTCAACCGCATTTTACGAGAATTTTTTTTTTTCGAAAGCTAACTGTGTAGTCCTCCAATACTGAGAATAAAACGTGCATGCCTTTCGAGATATTGATAGTTACCCCTTGGGGTCAATTTGACATCGTATTCACCTTAAGATTCGATACGGTGTGCCTTCGAATAAATTACAAAGTCCCCGTATCAGTTTTTCCGTCGAACACGGTAATGTAACTACTCAAGGCCGTATTCTAGTGTAATCACCCATTTTCAAGGTGATGGTTTGAGCATTAAATTTTAAAGAAGCGGTTAAATCTACAACGTTAGTATTTCCAAGCTATATACATATTCGATGGAACATCTTAAATTTGTTGAAAGTGTTTTATTCGAAATTGTACATGATATTTGACGTCCTTGTCGCGTGAAACAAGCGAGTTTTTTAAATTCTCACGAATGTCCTTATCGTCCGGCCAGCTGATAAAAAAATTTAGTTTAGTTAGAAAAAGAGTACTCTGATTTTCACAATAAAATGTTCACTTCCCGCGGCCTGGGAAAATAGTACTTATGAAGCAATTTAAAAAAACACGGAGAACCGAACGATAACCACATTCGTAAAGTATAGGATTCGAAAATAATCGTTTGTTTCCGATGATAAGGACGGCCACATTCACACCGTCCGACGATAACGAATTTTCACGCCATGACCTTCGCAACATCAAATATCATGTACGATTCGGAATAAAATGCTTTGAAAAAATTTGAGATGTCACTTCAAACATGTATAAATATAATATAACTGTGCAATACTAACACTGCAGATTTGAACGTTTCTCTAAACTTAATTTTCAAAAAAAACCGGCTTGAAAATCAGTGTTTGGAAATAAAACGGAAGATAACCAAAATACCCGAGATTCTTCTCCATCGTACACGCGATCGTCTAGTTTCGCCCTCGTCCGTGATTGAAGTGTATTATGGCATCGTTTCGAAATAAGGCCGAAAGCCACCCCTCTTATGCCGCGTATAGCACCGGCTTATTTTCATTTCCTCGATTACAATTTGCGACGATAACGATTACAACGACGACTACGACGCGGCCACGTTTCTCAACATACGACCCACTTTCTCACCCTCTATTGTCTACGCGCACACGACCACTTGAATTATGCACTGTACATCCGAGTCGCTCGGGGGGTTGGAACCTGCAAAGTTGTGCGAACCCCAGCACTGGAAAATGTTACGATTCTCACGGACTTAGAAACCGAATAATCATTAATAATAGAGGCGGACGCATTTACGAGAAATTAACAGTACTCATTTATTTTAACGGAGTGTCTCCCCGTCCGGTTATCGGACGAATAAGCGTATGTTGTACGTCCGGACAGCGGCTCAGTTCACGCCGTATTTCCAGTAGGCGTACATAATATTGTGATTCGTGTAAGCTTGTATCCGGACGAATAACATATAATTGTCCGGATAGAATGTGCTAAATTGTTAAACACACTATCCGGAAGAATAATTTACACGTAGCCATCCGAAGAAAATCTTTATAATTTTGTTTGCGTTTGGGTTGGTTGGTTGTGTTTGGGTTTAGGTTGGTAGGTTTTGTTTTTTTGCTTATGTTGTTTGGGTTTGTTTGCGTTTGTGTTGTTAGGGTTTGTTGGGTTTGGGTTGGTTGGTTTTATTTGGGTTTTGGTTTTTTGTGTTAGTGTTGTTTGGGTTTGTTTGCGTTTGTGTTGTTTGGGTGTGTTTGTTTGGCTTGGGTTGGTTGGTTATGCTTGAGTTTGGGTTTGTTTTTTGGGGTGGTTTGTTTGCGTTTGTCATTATGGGTTTGTTGGGTTTAGGTTGGTTGGTTTTGTTTGGGTTTTTTGTTTACGTTGTTTGAGTTTGTTTGTGTTTGGGTTGGTTAGTTGGGTTTGGGTTGGTTAGTTGGGTTTGGGTTAGTTGGTTTTATTTGGGTTTTGGTTTGTTGTGTTTGTGTTGTTTGGGTTTGGGTTGGTTAGTTGGGGTTGGGTTAGTTGGCTTTATTTGGGTTTTGGTTTTTTGTGTTTGTGTTGTTTGGGTTCGTTTGCGTTTGTGTTGTTTGGGTTGGTTGGTTATGTTTGAGTTTGGGTTTGTTTTTTGGGGTGGTTTGTTTGCGTCTGTCATTTTGGGTTTTTATGTTTGGATTTGGGTTGATGTGTTTGGGTCTGTTTGTTTGGGGCGTTGTGCAGGTCGAACCGCGTGAAATTAGCCGCAGTCCGGACGAACAAAATGCGCTTATTCGTCCGATAATCGGACGGCTAGCCTCAGCGTTATTTTAAACGACGTTGAAGTTTGCCTCGTTGGAATGCAACGACTTTTTCCTACATTTTCGACTTATTTTTTGTCAATCATTGCCCGAAGCCTCTTTTTGTAAATTAACCCTCCATCCGTGAAGGTATTTGAGGCACCCTAATCCCGTGAACCTGGGTCGTTTTCGTTTTTGCACTACCAAGTCAACGAAAACAATCTGGAAAAATTCATGGTCAACCTTTAGGCCGTACTGCTCAAGGAAAAATAGGCTTTTAGCTTTATTATTTTTAATTTTTTTTTTCATTAAATATTAAGCAACCTGCGAAGAAAATGATTTTGGGCAGGACGAAAGCAACCCAGGTTCACGGATTGAGAGTTAAGATTGAAAACTTGTAATGATAATACGTGAAGCCGTTTGAGTGAGTTTCACCGCCTAAACCGGTCTAATAAAATTAGTACAACTGAAAGAAAAATTAAATTTCGTTGTATTTCAATGATTCAAACTTCATTTAAATGTGTTTTGTCATTTTTCGTAAATGTGAATTTTACAAAGAGTTAATAGTACATCCTTAACTAAACGTGTATTTGTCGTTTCTTCCCAATAAGTACACAAATATTTACAATACTAGCAATATTGATTATAGTATACGTAGTATAGTTGTTTATTTTCAAGCATATCCTTGCGTGTTTTTACACAATTCTCTCCTCTGCATATTGATACCTTTTTACACATTTCCTTCTTTTTTGTTTGTTGACATTTGTCTTTCGTCCCTTTTCTCCTTTATGCTTCCTTTCTTACCACGCATTCAAAGACCCTTACAACTTGCACAATTCTTTGATCGGTTTTTCTTTGATTGCTTTATTCATTTTTCTTTTTAGTTCCCTCTGGTAGCCTCTTCGCCACTTTTCCAAACCACCTACCACTTCCTTCTTCGTTTTTTCTTTTCTTTTCCCGCATTCAAGTATGTGTCCCAAACTTTCTTTTTCCTTCCTACAAGACCGGCATAGTCTATCTGCGTATTCCTTTTTGCCTCCTTTCCGCAACTCAACCTGGTCCATGTTTCTTTATATGAGATTGAAGTTTGCATCGTTGGAATGCTACGGAAATGATTAGTTTTCGATTGCTCGAATGTCTTTTGGCTAATCTTCGTTACGAAAAAATCTTGATCATTTTTTAATTCGCGTTTTTAGAAATCTGTCATTTGAATCTACAAAACGAGATTTTTCAAAATAACAAAAATAATTAAATGAAAACACAAAAAAGTATTTTCGTTGCATTCGAACGATGCAATCTTCAAGACCATTTTCTTTATTGAATCCCTCTATACCCTTCTCTTCCTAGTACTCTTCCATTTTTATACGTCCTTTTCGATTTTTGTACATCCCACAATACGTCGGATTCCCAATTTCATTCCGGCCTTGTTGTATTCCATACATATACTCGCATAAAATGTGAATTAAAGCACCTCTTGAAATATCGCAGAACGGTATTTATTATAAATTATTATGATATTCGTTTATAATTTTAATTTATCCCATTTCCATTATTTAAGAGGTTTATTAATTCAAATTTTGAGCGAGTATAAGTACTATATATATTATTGCTATTGATAGTATTATAAATAATGTTATTCGCAAGTCTCGGAATAGCCGGACTTATGATTATTACTGTTGTTTTTATTACTATTTCATGATAATATTAAGAATTATTATTATATGGCTACATAACTTCATTCGTTATTTAATAATAACGATATTATAATAATCATTTGTATGGCTGAGTAGATGTCAGATACTTTTAAGTCATTTGAATGTTGCAAAGCAACCGAAATTCATTATTTTTTTATTGCTCAATTTGTTCTTTGGCCCGTTAAGGCTCTGAAAATCGTTCGAATGTTTTTACGTATCCTTATTACAGATTCACGATCGCAATAAAAAAAAAGCTGTGGATAATAAAAAATAAAGAAGTCAATGAAAAAATCATTCCTTTCCAACGATGCAGGCTCCAATGACACGAATAATTTTACAAGTCTCGGCATTTAGTCGGCCATATTATTATAATAATTCCTATTGGCATGATTATTATTGCAAAATATATATACAGGGTGAGGCACATAAAGTGTTACAGAGCAATAGCATTCAAACTATATTGATCACATCCAAGAATGTTTCAGACAAAAGTTTCAGTGTTCGAGAAGGCCGTCATACTGGACCACCC
>OX632367.1:2373148-2473148 GCA_951751655.1 Ophion costatus | reverse complement strand
GTTGGGGGCATTGTTATACTGTTTGCCTAATCTTGTATTCAAAAATTCGGCTCGATCCACTAACCCGCTGAAGAGTTATAAAACAATACGAACCCGGTGGAGAATGATAATTACAACACCCTCAATTTCAAGTAGTTTTGAACGCGTTATTGAGTGTCTTAGCGATTTTGTGTGCATAGTTTGTGTATGGAGGAAAGTTTTTTGATTTAACTCCGAAGATTTGGCTCCAATAAAGTCAACGGGCTAATGCTCGAGGCCCAGGAAGCAAAACGATTTTCAACATATTTTTCTCACGAAAGTTTTGGCATCGCACGATTGTGATTTTACACAGATAATTAATACATCGTCTCGCCAAGGTTGAGGTTTTTTTTCATCGACGAATATTGATAAACCACGAAGTTATTATTATTTAAACAAAGTGCCGCCGTTGCTGTATGGCCAATCGGTGTGGGTGCCTCTGGCAACTAGCGGCATCCCGAATGAAAAATAAAAAATACGCTTCTCGGTATAATAATAACATTTCCGTGGAGCCGGTTATTTGTGTGTTCGTTTAAAAAATTACGAAACTGGAAATCTGTAGAAAAGTTCGATTTTCCACCAAAATAACAACTTTAATCGTATGTTATTAACAAATGAATTAACATATCGAGAAATGATGCAGTCATACGATAGAAAATGTGACAAACATAGTCTCGATAAGGCGAAAGAAAAAAGTTCATCGTAGTGCACAGCGCGATTAATTTTCCCAATTGATACAAAAACTTTGTTGCAAATTCAAGTTAAAACTCTGGGCAATGAAAACCGAGCAATAAAGAGTCGTATTTTCGTAAATTCGATCTTACGGAAAAGAAACAACCCCCTTAAATGTTGAGACAAGCAACACAAAAATTAAACAAAAAAACTCGCAAAGGTCATTAATTAGCGTTGTTTTAATGTAAAAGAGCACTATTATCGGTGTGTCGAAGCTTTGAGTTGGAAGACAAAATTAATAGCAACGAAACCACCTTTGCAACGAATTTCTCCCCGCAGAGAGCCACGACCCAAGATCGAGCAGATACAGCCTACAATCGAGAAGCAACAGCGACGAGGACCCCTATGGCAATAACAATAATCATACTAACAACGGTAGCAACAATTGCAAGAGCGCGTCAAGCAACGGCGCTCCGTATTCGGGACTCTCGCGTAGCGCTTATGGAAGATACGCCGCGGCTAGGCCACCCTGTTCGATGGCCAATGTGAGTCATATGGAAAAAAAAAAAAAAATTGCTGACTTGATACAAATATTGTAGGAAAATTGACGGAATTTTTTTAAAGCGACACTTTCTTGGACCCGAATACGTCCAATGGGAGTAAATTCAAAGGTTTTTGCATTACGATGAAATTTGTTATTGCACATTTACATTGTAAATCTTTAAATTGGTATCGTAAAAAATGGTTGAAGGATTCAGCAGGCCAAATATGCGAAAAGAAACTTGATCAACATAAAAAAAAATCCCTGCACTCCAACAATGCAAACTGCGATCATAATGGTGTTTGCATTGTTGAAAAGCAACGAAAATTCTTTCTTTTGTTTATTTCATCAGTTTCGTAATTGTCCAGAATCGTTTTCCAGATTTGCATAATGGGCATTTCATTTTGGGCATTACACAAACGATAATTTTCGATGCATCCAAACGATGCAAAGTTCGATATTAACCCTCAAAGTGTGAAGGGGGGTCGAATATGTCCGGGCCCAAATTACTTGTTCAAATTTATTCACGCGCATTGCTTTATATTTGTTTAAAAAAACATATTGAAAATAACAATATCCGAAAAATTCTTGTTCGTACTTCGAAAGGACATCCTAAGGATGAACCATGAATTTTTATAGATTTTTTGATCGACGATTGTGTGCTTGGTAGCGCGCCGCCGAAAACGACCCCCCTTCACACTTTGAAGGTGCCAAAAACCCCTTCACACTTTGAAGGTTAAAAAATTCATCTGAGTTTTCAGATTTATCTGATAAGATATTCTAATAGACTTGTACTATTATTGTGAAAATGTCGAAACCGTAAAGAAGCGAGGCTCTAAGAGCAATTCAACGTGAATTATTTCGGTTGGCAGTGATGCACGTGAAGTGAGTCACGAGTGTCTCGACCACCTGTTAGCACTCGAGAAAGTTTTATCGATAAAGGAGTACAAAAGCGGAGTGTGGGAGAAAATTGGTCTGGGCTGATCTTCTTCTAACCGAATCCACTCTTCGTTAACTAAATCATCTTTAAACTCAATTGATTTCAGATAATCCATAACGCTACGGTGCTTGGTCAGACGGCCGAGCGTACGGGGTGAGTAAAAAAAGAAAGCGAGCGGTTTTTTCGGCCAGTGTGACATGGAGAAAACACACGCGATAAGAAGTTGACGAGGCTCGTTTTCTATCGTCGACAGACGATAGAATTTTTCCAAGCACTCGCCACACACGATTTTTTTGTTTGTTGTTTTTTCGATTCTTTCATATACGTACTTTTACGCGCTCCTATTGAGATTGGAAAAAATTAAAATTTCTGCGTAACCGTGACGTGCCTCGTACCTTGCCAGCTCACGAGCTTTACGTAGTTTTTTTTTTTTATCTTTTTACATTTTATTTTATTTATCCGTTTACGCAAATTTCACCTTTGTATGCGTACTGTATTTATTAAATTATGATTTCGTTTCTCACTTGCGGTGTCTTTATTTTCTGCTTTCTTTTTCATCCCGACCCCCTCCGTGTCCCAGGGTGACCGCACCGAGGGTCCTCCCGTCCGTGTCCTCAGATCCCAGAACTGAACAAGTGAGTTTGTTTTGCTTTCTCATAGGCTTCGTTCTGGTAAACATCTTCATTTCCGAAACTTAAACGGAAATATGTTCAATCTTCCGTGATGTCAACAAGCGAAATTCGGAGAACATGTGTGCTTGACCGTTTTTTTTTGTACACACCAACATCTTACAGTTTTTGCGACACCTGGCTGGATTCTTGCATGACAGTAGGATATCGTAGGAACTATAGTGTCAATATCGCAAAGTTGTCGGAACTCTGTGAAGGACTAATTTTTCGAAAAATGTCTTTCGGCTCTATAACTTTCACAATTTTTTGGAAATGCAATAAACTGTATTTTTTTCTGGAAACAGAGCATCGTGGGAGGTGTTTTAAAATTACAATCTTATGAAAATTGGTGGAAGAGTTTAAATATTGAAGTAGTTCGATTGTTTTTAAGGACGTTGAGTCCCTATGAAACATGTTAATGTTAATTGTTCAATAAATAGCTTCTTAATCGTCATGAAATTTGTACACGACCTGCTGAATACTTCATGTAAAAACATACCAAATTTTCCGAATTCTATCATCATTACTTCAACCTCCTTAAGGGTTGAAATAAAAAAAAATAAGAAAATTCGGAAAATTTGGTATGTTTTTGTATGAAGTATTTGAGAGGTCGTGTTAAAATTTCACGACGATTAGGAAGCTCGTTATTAAAAAATTAACATTTTGTTAGGAACAATTTTTAAAAGAAATGAAAAAAAAATTTATCCATAAACTTAGTTTCGTTTCCGTTGCTTTCAGTATATTGTAGATATTACAAAATTGAGAGGTCAAAAAAAAACTTATTGCAAAGTTATACCAGTTTCGATAAGACAACATTTAATTTGTGAATGTTAATTGTTCAATAACGAGCTTCCCAATTGTCGTGAAATTTTTACACGACCTCTGAAATACTTTATACAAAAATGTACCAAATTTTCAGAATTTTATTATCATTTGCGATTGGGGACTCAACATCCTTAATAACGTTTTTGTGCTATTTCCTCAATATTCATCTAGATATTCAAGATATCGGGACACTAACACCCGTATTGATAGTCCTTCCTTGAGGAACAAGGATTCCTTGTTCATTTCGCGTTTCATAGACCTTCCTTGACAAAACAAGGAGCCTTATTGGCCTCCTTATTTCAAGGCAGGTCTCGAGCTTCTTTGAGGAAACCTTGGGCGATGTAATTGGTTGTTTCGTTTCATATGACTAACGCTTGCGCTTGCCGTCTATGCAGTTTTTACCTGTATGACAGACCAGCCTACAGGTTAACCTCAAAAACAGTTAAAAGTGGAGCACGTAAAAAGTTTCGAAACGTATCGCAGTGAACGGAGTTTAAAAAAAAGCTGAGCTAATAACAGCCTTTCGCGCTCTGTATAATGAACATTCTTTCCTTCATCCATAATTGTACTCGTCGCAACTCAATTTCTAATTTTGAACTTTGAGGTTATACACTCGAGGCTATACAATCGAGAGCCAAGTGGTTTGAGTTAGTTTCAAATATAGCCGAGTGGCGCTTCTATCAGCGGTTTTACCACCATAAGCAATCACATATCCCTAAATATGTCTTCCTTCTGGGAGGGAGAGTCGAGTTGCGACTATGAAACAAGGATGCCTCTGAGATTCAAGGAAACCTTCATCAAGGCGTCCTTTATCCTTGAGATAAGGAGAGACTATGAATACAGCCGTTATTTGCACAGAAGCAGAGTATCGTGCAGGATGTGTTGGTAATTTAGGGGCTAGGAATTTTCATTTAAAATAACCATTTTGCCAAGAGGCTTTTAAAAAATTCGCAACACCCTGCGTACTGTAATGGGCGTCCATTTTACGGTCATGACAATAGCAGGTCTTTGAAAATTTTGTCAAACTAGTATGTGATAGAAGATCCATCAGAATTGACTTTTTATAAAAAACATCGAAAGTATTTCGTTTTCAGAGAGATCGAAGTTTTCGAAGACCATATTTTTATGCTATAGCTTTCCAAAATTGTAACACGTCCGGATAAACGTGTGTGGGTTTAAACATTTGGGTTTGCATAAGCTTGGGGCTCGAAGAACAGGTCAATTTTCCAAATGATAATCTAATCAGGATTTCACACACAATCGATGTGTGTGTGTGTGTGTGTGTCTGCGTGCGAAGTTTGTCTTGCCAAGTTTGAGTTTTTTTTCAAATTGATAAATATTTATAAACAATGTTATTATTATCTAAAGAAAGTACCGCCATTTCTGCATGGACAGTCGGTGTAGGTGGTTCCGGCAGGTAGGATGATCTGATATGAAAAATGTGCTTTTAGTATAATAATAAAATGTCAGCATGACCGGGACTTTTTTGAAATTTTATAAATTACGGAAATTGCAATACGTAGAAAAAAGTTCGATTTTTCACGAAAAAACAACTTCAATCCTTTGCTATTCACAAATTAGATAAACATATTTTAAAAATCGTCAGATCATACGATAGAAAATGTTATAAACTATGCTCTGTCCGAATTTGAAGTGAATCGGACGTATAGATTTGGCATATGACATACACCATTTCATAAAACTTGGTTTCGAGGGAAAAAAACAAAAAGAAAACGGTACAATTAAAATCGACAAAACTCGGCCAATTTTGGGAATGTTGAGAAAATTTTTGTTACAAATCAAAGTTAAGACCTTAGGCTATGAAATTGTGCAAAAAAAAAAATCGCATTTAAAAATTTCTAACTTATGCCGACCCCTCAATGGAAGGAAGACTTAAAAAGAAAAACCAGCGCATTAGAATCACGCACCTTGCTTCCTTATCTTTTCGTTTCGCTCAAGATTAAGGGGCTACATGTACCTAGAGGCCCATAGAAATGGGCTGATCGGTTTTTTTGAGGGGAACAGTTGTTAAAAAAGAAACGCATTTTTTTGCCGCAAAGGTATATATATTGAGGCTGAAAAAAATCACCAAAAAATACAGAAACACAACAAAGGGCGCCGGCAGATGAAATATTTTAGCGACGTCCAGCGGTGGACACTCCAGCTTAAACGATCTATCCGAAATCTGAAAAGCAAACGGGTTAGTCAAGTTAACAATAAATACGAGTCGTTGACGATCGCCGATTCTTTAAATCTTTTTTTTTAACTACGTCGCGACAAATTAGAAACCGAGCATACAAAATCTATGAAAAATGTTGTCATTTTTACGTAGCTATAAAAAAAACGACGATCGATTTTCAAAAAGTGTAACCATCAACGTCATTTGAATGTTTCTCACCCTATCTCCTGTATATTTGGAAACAATCCATCAAGTGGTTCTCGAGAGATCATGTCGATCTATTTTGAATAGTGTTTCAAGAAAACCGTGTTTAACGTTTGAACCATGGTGCTGCTACCGCTCGCCCGGTCAACTGTTAGAAACTGTAGGTCATTAAATTTTAGGAATATTTCAACAAGATTTTCAGGGAATATAGCTAAAACGATAATGCTAAAAATATTGTTGGAAAACGCATTTTTTTACCCACCTCGATAGATGTGTTCATTAAAAACCCAATTAGTCCAGGAAGAAGCTTTGCAAGCAATCGAGTTACCGGGGTAGCAATGTGCGATGTTTTTACTTCCTTTTTCCTTTCAAAATGGCACAAGCACCAGTCGGTCCTTAACGAGCTTGAATCAGCCAGTTTAAAAGTAACCGAAAATTGTATAAGCCCGAAGCTCCGCAGGTTCCTTACTCCTCATTGATCAACGGCATTTCCAGAGAGCCAATATCCGCCACGCAGAGTAAGCTGGAGCGTCCTCGTTCGCTCAGTCTCTACTCGGAGGAGGATCGAAAGCAGCGAACGATCGAACTGTCCGTGCCGGCAACTCCAGCCCTACCCGAGCATCGCCCTGTTCCGCCTGTGGCGCCAGAGGAAATTGCCGAGCCGCAGCAACGGCAAAAATCAGCCTCCATGCAAGCTACGACAAACAAGAGAGCGATCTCTGCGGCGTTCGGCCCCCTGGTCGAGCGCCGCGCCACGGACGCTTTCTCCTCCAAAGACGCGGGAGTCGTGCCATCCTCCGCATCTTCTACAGAGCAAGCGAAACCAGCGACCGCGGCTAGTACCAAGTCTGTTGGGCGCACCGGTCGAGCATCAGCCACAGCGCCAAACTCCTCGTCGGCGCCGTGTCGCGAGTCCGTGGCTGAGAAAACTGCCGGTGTTAAAGCCTCGCCATCTTGTGGTCAAGAAGTCGGCGGCAATCAGAATACCCATCTGGACCTCAAGTTCTATCATTCCCCCCTCTGGTAGAGAGCACCGATTCAGGAGCTACAGGACAACTGACGTCAACAAATCATTTCGGAATATGCATACATCATTTTTTCCCCCTCGATTGTCATTTTTGTGTCTCGTAGAATTTTTTATAATGCACACAAGCAAAATTGCTGTAGATCATTGAGAGCAAAGGAAGGAAATGATTACATGTTGTTGGTAGCGGATTGCAGGATAACGTTTGGATGTATCGATGCAAGGACGCACACGATGTCGCGATCGCGAATGTAGTACATTTAGCTTGGCGAGCCGGACGTGATGTGTAAAACACGATGGACAAAAAAGAAAACAATGTAGAGCACGTTGAATAAAGTGTGACGAGGTAGATAAAAGAACGGAAATGGAAATATGGGAGCCGGACTTTTTTTTTAGAATTGCAAGAAAATCGCCTTACATTTGCGGAAATGAAACGATTGGATTTTCACATTCTTTATTTGCATGACGCGGCATCAAAATATAAGTCTGAAAAGCGTTACGGCCGGGAGAGATTCGAAATATAAATGCGAAAGTTTCGAAATTGCGCAATCAGAACTTTCGCGTATTTGCGGCATCGAACCAAACTTTTTCACGAAACTTAAAACCATGTACGCAACCGAGTTAGTAAATAAAGAAAAAAACGTTCTTCGTAATTACTCAATCGATGATTCGCGATGAGTCAACGAATAGTTTCTCGATTATGCACATAGTATATTTACGCGCGTGCGATACTTTTTTCCGACTACGATCGCGGCGTGTTGAATTTTCGGCAAGAACCGTGCAACGCGCTGTGGACGCCAACGTCCGGCGAGACGGCGGGACAGAAGACTATGCGCTCGAGTAGCGGGAATTTTAAAGCAGTTCTATGCAATTCGCGTGAAGTTGTCCCGGTCTGCGGTTCATTCGTTTAGATTGGCAGCAGTGGTGAATTAGTTCGAAAGAAAACGGCGGGCTGCGCACTGGTCTGCATCGCGAGTCTGGCAGTTTAATAACCGTTTGGCAAATGCGCGTGCCTTTGTATACCCATTGTTTTTTATTTTTCTTCTGATCGTGAAACCGTGCGTGCGAAATCTTCGTCTGATCAATTACGTCGTGAATATATAGCTGATATCAAACTGTTCATGCGTGTACATTAAGTGTCTCTCTTTAATTTATTTATTTTCTTCAAAACGTTCGGACAATGTCGACCTTCAGTTTCAAAGAAATTGGGGACCTGCTGAACGAGGCCGGGTCTGGAAAGGCCGGCAGCGGCGTTTCCTTCGCGGGAAAATCCCTGAAATTGGACACCGCAAAAGATGGTAAAGTTCATTCCATATTCTGAGGTAAAAAAGAAAAGGAAAACCGTTAATTTTCTCACGTGTGAGAGTCGCCGTCCCTTTGGAGTCTGTGAGAGTCGCGTCGTTTCGCGTGCTCCGAACATTTTCTCTATTTTGAGGTTATGCACGTGTAAGGTAGAGGGCTCAACGCGCGGCTGATCGACGAACGGGTTTTCTTTCTCTTTTTGGTGCACCAGCCGAGGCAATCGTTGAGGCGATCCGGCAATGCGAAAATTTGTCGTATCTCGATCTCGAGGGCAACACCCTGGGGATCGAGGCGGCAGGTGCGATCGCCCAGGCTCTGGAGACGCACGGCCGTCACCTGGAGCATGCCCTCTGGAAAGATATGTTCACCGGGCGAATGAAGACCGAAATTCCACGAGCTCTAGAGTATCTCGGCAATGGATTGTGCACCGCGGGTGCTCGTCTCGTTGAGCTTGATCTCAGCGACAATGCCTTCGGACCTATCGGAGTTCAGAGCTTAGCCGCCTTTCTCAGCTCGCCCACCTGCTACACTCTCCAGGCATTGAGGCTCAACAACAACGGACTAGGCATATCCGGAGGAAAAATGCTTGCCAAGGCGTTGCTCGACTGTCACGCCAAAAGTTCCAAAGGTAAAGAGACTGTCAGGTTTGGATTTGATGACGTTGCAGTTTTCATAGTTGGATTGCAACGGAAGTGATTATTTTTTTATATTCGCAAATTTTATTTGGCAGGTTTGAAAAATGAAAATTATGCCAAATTTATATTACATTTAGTAATTGCAATTTACAACGAATCTGCAAAATATGATTTTTAATAGTAATGAAAATAAGAAACATAAGAATTTTCGTTGCGTTCCAACGATGCAAACTTCAGCCCCATTTCATGAAATAGGGGTAGGGCGCACGCCTGGATGCGTTTGGAAACTCTTGACATTCAAAATATTTATGGGAGAATAATTCATTCGAAATTTTCCCTGTTATCTTCATATGTCGAAATTATCTCCCAGTCAATCGCAAAATCCGCCCTGTCTCACTTTCGATAGAAACGAAGACGCGCGAGCGTCTCAAAAGTCTAAAAAACCTTCGTTCCGAGAGAGAGAGAGAGGGAGAGGGACCCAAACAAACTCCAGTAACGTTGAATTGTTCCCAGAGGCTAAACCGCTGGCCCTGAAGGTATTCATCGCCGGAAGGAATCGCTTGGAGAACGAGGGCGCGACGGCCCTCGCCTCCGTATTCACAAAGTTGGGGACCCTCGAGGAGGTGGTAATGCCTCAGAACGGTATTTATCACGTTGGCATAGCCGCCCTCGCGAGCGGCCTGTCGTTGAATCCGCGCCTCAGGATTCTCAATCTGAACGACAACACGATTGGCCTCAAGGGCGCCCGCGCCCTCGCCCTCGCGCTCGCGAATTTCCGGTGCCTCGAGACTCTCAATCTCGGCGATTGTCTGATAAAGACGAAGGGTGCCCTCGTGCTCGCGGATGCCCTTGGTATCGAAGGATCGCACAGATCTCTCAGCGAGTTGATACTGTCGCACAACGAGATACGAACGCGCGCGGTCGACCCCTTGGCGCGCGCCGTCTCCGAGAAGACTCAGCTGACGAGTCTCCAGCTGGACGGCAATTCGTTCGGGAACGAGGGCATCGAGACCCTGAGGGAATTGCTCGTGGGCTCGGACAAAATCGAGGCGCTAGGTACCCTCGAGGAGGACGAGAGCGCCGACGACGAGAAGAGCGACGACGACGAGGAGGAGGAGGAGGAGGAGGAGGAGGAGGAAGAGGAAGAGGAGGAGGATACGGAAAACGAGGGCGAGAACAAAACAAACGGGCAAGATGACGAGGAGCCCGTAATCCTCGAGCGTGTACAGAAGAAAGTGGTAAACGTTGCTGAATTTCTCGATGCACCAACCGGCGAGAATTTGCTTCTGCTTCAGGGCGACAAAATCAAAGCTTTGCTCGAACACGCCAAGGTTTGTTTGGATCTTACGTATCACTTTGAGCCTGCCGTCCAAACGTGCACCTCGTCAGCGGTTCCGTAACCACTGGGAAGGAAAAAGACTTCACATTTCAAAAAGTATCCGAGGATGTATGGGCGGGGGAGGGGCAAATACCGGGAAAAACCAGCCGAAATCTGAAAATCGTAAATATACGTGCTAGCTGTACCATTGAATGTACGGCATAAGTTGCACAGTTCGTACACCATGTCGAGAATTTCCAGTTGGAATTTGTTTGGTTTGTCACTTATTGTTGCAAGTGCATTTCTTCGTATCGAACTCCATCAGCGAAAAAATCGCGAGTATTAAATGAAATTTTCCGAAAAAGCTTTTCATACATATAAATTAGCCACAGAAAAATCTAAAACATTTCGTACTGTATGATCATTATGCTTCTTCTAATCATATACAAGAGTTGAGAAACGTCCTTTAAGGTATTCCTTCCGTGGAGGGCCGTATTTTGTGAGAGCATAAGGCCCTTCTGAACCATTGATTACGGTGGCGGTTAATAAAAATGAGTCACAATCAATCATTACGCCCAGCGATAAACTCTGATACAAAAAATTCGCACAAATTTGGTAGACCTAGACATTTTTCCATATTCTCTGAAAAGTCGCGGCTACGAAAGTTCTTCTCCTAGGAACATTTTTCAAAGTTTCATCATTAATATTTTCTTCGAACATTCTGTGACGCCCTGTCTTTATCGTCGTAACAAAATCTTTAGAATTTTTTAAACGCATGAGCAGTTCATAATAAGTCTGGAACAATGCGAGTAGCTTTGGAACAGTCATCCAGAGTTGTTTAGTGTATAAATGATTACATAGAGATGTGGCCAGTGTGACATCTCCATGAAGCCTCGTCTAAATCAGATGACTTATAGGGTCGTAATGTTTTCTTATAAAGTTCAGTAACATGGCTTGAAATTTTACCAGTATACTGAGATGTACTTTCACTTGATTATAGACGAAAATCAGTTAATTGTTACCTATTCGGATTCGTGAAAGGAATGCCTCAAGAACGCATGCAAAACTACTGCAAATTAATAGTCATACGATTCTTCAACGGGTTAGCAGATCGATCCCAAATTTGCATACAGACTTAGAACAAAAGAAATAATAGTGCATCTCATTTTAATCATCATGATAGCATCACTGTAAGATTTCCGTACATCCTTAAATTGCTAAATTCAATTCGACAAACTGTTGATTTGAATAAATAATTAATTATTATCATCATGGTTATCCCTGTTATTGAATAATAATAATTGGTAGTATTAAGGAAGCTTTCCAGTGTGACAGCCCGAAAAATCGCTGTTTTTCGCGATTTTTTTTTTTAAAGAAAAAATAATCTAATCAGTCTGGTTTTTTTTTGTATATTACTTGGGTATTGAAGAATACAAAACAATTTTTTAAAGATCGATTTATTTATTAATTAATATCTATAAAAATGATGAAACAATTGTTGCAGAAAGGGCACTTGGATGTGGTGTCCACGTTGGGGGTCACAATTTTGATCTGAAACAAAAAACACAAAAAGATTATTGATCGGCATATAATTGGCTTTCGTGCTATGGAGGCTTTTTTTTTTTTTTTTTTGCAAAAATGGCGCCGGTTTGAACAAAAAGTATCGATTTTAGCATTTTTTTTGGCAGTTTTTTTTACAAACAAATAGGAAGATGTCAAAAAAAAAAAAAAGCTTCCATAGCACGATAAACAATGACGTTAAGAATATTGTGTAAAAAATTCAACTCGATAGCTTTAAAACTCTGCCCTCCAAGTTGGACACCGTTTTGAAAAATGCTGTTTCGAGAAAAACGCGTTCAAAGTTTCGCTGTAGCTGTAGCGCTCCGTTGCCTTCTTCCAAGAAATGCTGTACAGTAACCGAAATAATCTGAATTGCGGCATGAAAATTTCAGGGAATATTCGGAAGAGTGTATACTATTCGATATAGCAAAAAAAAAAATCGATTTTTTGAAAATTTCACACTGGAAAGCTCCCTTAAGGTATTTACTTACTGAGTAATTTACGTATTTCTATTATTAATTTTTCATTACCATTGCAATTATCATTATAACTTAATATAATATCGTTCGGTTATTTATTGCATCGACGTCTATAGAGTACCTCAACAATGTTAATAATAATAATAATAATAATAACTCTTTATTAGTGGCATCAATGAAGTCAATACCCTCAGAACAATGATATACTCGATACTGCTAATAAGCAAAGACCTAGGCAACGCTGTGCTAACACGTGGTCCATTAGGCACGTGACTGCCTCTTAATTTTTTTCATCTACCAATAAAGTATTGCCCCTCGGCCCTTTTCGATTATCCGTAGAAAAACTCGCAGGAGCAAGCGAAATACGCGGAGGAACTTTCGCGAATAGTGATGAAGGTATCGGCTCTGTGCGGTAGTGGCTACGTCGACGTCAGAATTGAGGCCGAAAAATTGACCGATCAGCTTTACGCCGATTTATTTTCGTACGCAAAGAGCAACAACGACCAAGCATCTGCCATAGACAACACGTTACTCGTCAATCTCGGTCTTCTCAAGGTCAGTGCCTCGCTCTCCCACTCCTCGGGGTGGTAATAAAGAGCTTTCTTCACCCTCGTCCGACAAATTGACCGACTCTCCCTCGTCTTGTTTCGTTTCTTTGCGTCGCAGAGCGAGGACAAGAGAGCCAACAGGATAGACTGGAACTTGGACGGATGCTTCAAGGCTCTCGAGCGTGTCACCCAGAGAGAATACTTTCCCACGCGGACCAAAGACGCGCTGAGAGTCTTCATCGACCGCCCCCCCAAACCCGGCAAAACCAAATACGTCGATCCTCATCTCGAGGCAAAAAATTCGCTGAAGTCGATCCTCGATAAATTGCAAAACACGTAACGCGTACGACAGTCATGAGAGTTTTCTCTCTCTCTCTCTCTCTCTAACCCGTAATTGTCGCCTCGAAGAATTGGCCGATCCACTCCAATCGCATGCACACACACACACACACACACGACGCATATGCGTGGGTGTATCGAAAAAGAAGCAATTTTTAACTCTCACCTCTCCGCACAATGTTATTAGGTATAAAAAATGCATCTCCAATTTCACAAATGTCAACTGGTTGACTTATTCAAGTTTGAAAAACGAATTTTCAATGAAAATCTAACAGCTCGTAAAATTATTGCCACCGCTCAGAGCTGAGTTAGAAAGCTCAGTTTTGACATATATTCTTTTATACCTAACATTTGTGAACTTAAGGGGGGGGGGGGGATAAGAGTTGTTTTTTGCCGACGCATCTTAATGTATATGTATATATACATTTATGTATATTTATATATTCATATGATCTTGTTTTCCACTCTCCACATCATCGCTAAGGGAGCAGGTTCTCCAGATTAGGCGGAGTAACGCTATGTTCCATTCGCCTTCTGTAATACGTCGAGGAGGAACGGAAAAAAATAATCAACAGTCCATGATTTATAATCACCAGTTGTCAGTGGTTCGATAATTATTTGTTTTGCTCCTTTCGCTATATATATATATATCTCCGTCATATAAAATACTTAAACGTAAAATCCTTCATTTGTATCTCCGGAAAGAAATGCCGAGTGTCTCATTTTTTCTCTGAGGCTGCGCGATGTTATATATATATATATATATATATATATATATATATATATATATATATATATATATATATAGCTATACACTGGATTGTTCGTCAATATGGCTTAAGCATCAGAGATCTAAAAAAAGAAAGAGGGAGAGAGACAGCGTTGAAGCATCGGGACATATCGGGAGACATCTATAAAACTCGCCATCACGCACGAATCCCGCGAGTCCCGTCAGGACGCGCCCGAGGGAAAGAACGAGTCCACGTGCGATTGAAAACAATTTTTTTGTCTTTTCCGCGTGCGCCTTTTCTCTTCTGCGATTTTTGTCTCCGCCCTGGACGAGGGTAGGGTCGGTGGAAGGACTTGCGGTGCTTAGATCGCGGACCGATACGGATATCAATCGCGATCAGTCTCGCGCGTACTCATGGACGCTTCCAAATTCCACGCGGGATGGAAGAGCTCCACGGCGAAAGGCTGACAGTGCTGAGATGCTTGATCCACCATATATTTACGAGCCTGAAACGAATGCGGTGTTTTTTTCGTGATTAATGTTTTTTCGCTTTTTTTCGCTCGGTATTAAATTTTACAATTATTGGATACGCCGAGGCTAGCGGTCCGGTTATCGGACAAATAAGCATCTGTCATTCGTCCGGACAGCGGCTAATTTCACGCGGTTCACGCTGTACAACGTCCCAAACATACAAATGCAGACAAACCACGCCAAAAAAACACCCGAACCCAAATAAACAAACCCAAACACAACTAACTAACCCAAACCCAAAAACAACCAACCAACCAACCCAAACCCAAACAAAATTATAAAGATTTTCTTCGGATGACTACTGTTTAAGAATTTAACACAATCTATCCGGACAATAATATATATGATATTCGTCCAGATACTAGCTTACACGAATCATAATAATATGTACGCCTACTGGAAATACGCCGTGAACTGAGCCGCTATCCGGACGAATAACATACGCTTATTCGTCCGATAACCGGACGGGGACACACTCCGTATTTGATAACAAAAGAACTTTGCGTGTGTGCGTGTGTGTGTGTGTGTGTGTATATACGGAGATCAACTGGAGTAAATTATCGATAATGTATGGGAAAATAAATGATAATGATGAATAAATGTCGACACGTCTCTTGTGACAAATAGAGCAGTTTCTAAATTAAATGGACGTCAATATTTATGAAATAAATCATCATAATTCAAAATAAAATATACGTATTCTCGTGGGGAATTTTTTTCGTTCATTAAATAGGGATGAATTTGAACAAGATGGGGGCTTTCTTAATCGTTTTACGTATATAAATGAAGGGGTGGTTTGCTCATCGGTCAATTTGCCTGCGTTAAGATCCTATGGATGGCAAGACCCCTCGATACGACATTTAATAAAGAAATTGGGATTCTGGAACATTTGATATAAGATACCGAGATGGGTCCGCACTACCACACTATGCGGGATTCTTACCCACCACAATCTCTTTTTCCCACCTTTGCCGCACCCCCCTCCACCCTCCATTTCCAATTAACTTGGTATAGACAATCTCTAACAAAATCATCTACGAACTGAAATGTTACAGATAAAGCACCCCCAACATTTTTCTTATACATAGAGACAGAGATTCACAGATTTACAAACAAAGCATGCCTCCGTATTTGAAAATGTTTGTTGATTACTCAATCTGGCCCCTATCAAGTTTTTTCTTCGTTTTTTGATATATATATATAGTAGTAGTAGTAGTTTATTCCACCTGCACAGCTTTCGCTTTTTACAAAACCTTTCTGTCCATCCTTACAATCTACATTAAAAACCTTATAAACTATAACCTACGCCCTTATTTATATTTACATCAGTCTCCGCACGCCACCTTACGCTTTTTCCCCTTTCTTCTCGTCTCTGCCTTCGTACAATATTAATCTTCCGCCACTCGGTCCTCCTCGGCTTTTGCCCTTTTTAACTTTGAAAGTGCTCCTAAATATTCGCATATTGCCATTACCGGGTCGCCCCTCAGCGTTTCTTTCGTCCAGCGCTCCAACTCCTCACCTTCTCTCCCTCTCCGCCAGGCGTCCACTCCCCTCCCCTACACTTCCTTTATCGCCCCCTCGCTATTTCGCATTTCCATATATGCTCTAAATCCTCCGCCTCTCGACATATACCACAAGTCCAGCTGCTGAATCCTTTCTTTCCCACTTTTCCTACCTTTCCGCATCTCAATCTTGCCCATTGCTCTTTTACTTCCCCACTTATCGCTTTATTGTCCCAATATTTCTCCCTCTCACACCCTACCTTTATCTCTTTGTACCAGGCGCAGAAGGATCAACTGACCGCTTTGACCCAGTCTCCTTGCATGTCCTGTTCTTTTTTAAACTCTTTCCCCCACCTTCATGGTTGCCCGTTCAGAATACTTCTGGTTTCCTTCCTTAAGCACACCTTTGGCCATCTTCCCTCTTCCATTCGCAGGATTTGAACAATGTAATGCCCTGCCCTTCTCCTTGCCTCCGCCTCCACGCTCCTCCCGCCTGCTTCCAGTTTCCAGAGGTAGCTTGGCGTGTTCTTCGCTACCCCCAGGGCCATTTTTACTAGTTTTCCCTGTAGTTTCTCTATTTCCTCCCTTCTTTCCCAACCCCAAATTTCCACTTCGTACAGTACTACCGCCTTTGCCAGTGAATCGAATAACCGAAGGCGCTCCTTTAGGCCCCCACTTTTGCCCTTTTCATTACCCCCCATACAGCGTTTGCCGCTTTTTGCGCTCCTGCTATCAACTTCCTCATATGTAACCCTCCCGTGTTTCCCGTTGCGAACCAATACCCTAGGTATTTGAACTCGTCAACCACTTCTATTTTTTTTCCTCTGCAAACCCATTCTTTTATATATATATATTGTTTATTCAAAATGTAAGCGAACTGCAAAGACCATTTATAAAAACAAATTAAAAATACACAGAACTCATGATCTTTTGTCAATTATGGTTTCTTCGGTCGTGCCCGTTAATTGTTTTTTCGTATGATCTCTATCGTGTTGGTTTATTTCAAGTGTAATTAACTACATATCGTAATGCTCATTAGCCTCAAGCCCATTCCAGGCTTCAAGCTGTGCTTTTGTAAGAAATTCACCGAAATTCTTTCGGTAGTTCTCGAGTTATAAACGAACAAACATACAGACTCTATAGTTGTATTATAGATAAACAAAATACTATCATCAACCTCCGAAAAGTTTGTTTGGATTAAAAATCCAAACAAATCCGCCGTGAGGTGCGCAGCAATTTTTCATTAAATGAAATAAAAGTACTTTTTCCAGTTGTAATATACATATATACACATAGATATAAAGTTGTATAATAATGATAATTAACTTACCAGAAGCTTGACTATATTTGATTTCTTCATTTTGCTCTCGTCGCATCCCAGAGACGATGGATACCTTCGTCCACCTCCTTTATTTGCGTTTTTCTGACAGTATAGTTCTATATCCGACAGACAATCGTCCATGATGGCTTCTGGTTAGAGAAGACAAAAGAAGAAACGATAAAGATCCAACGTGGCGAGTTTTCAACTTGCAGCAGATTTTGTTTCCACGGCAAAATGAAGTCCCAAAAATTAGCCTCACTTTCGATCATGGCGAGGTTGTCGGCATCGTGTGGCTCGGCGCAATATTCTTTCAGTGCGACATGAGAGTGTTCACAATTGGCGAATAACTCGGGATATCGTCGCGTCAGTAATTTCGTGAGCAGCATATTCGCACGATTGTGTATAATGCTGTTGCCGTAGGCGCACATTATCTCGTCGTCGGTGCGCCTAACGAGCAAGATCGGACCGTCGTAAGAGTTCAGTAGTTCGGCAACGTTGAGGTTCAAGTGTTCCCGCACGACGATCCTTACGATGCACTCGATCCATTTTGGCATCCGGGCGATCGCTAGGTGTAGAACATCGTCGAAGGTGGCGTCCAGGATCTGCGAAGTTCTCATTTTCCCCACGGACGTTCACACCTCTGGCTAAGCTACGCATCGTCGTGATTTTACGGTACTTGAATAATTACCAAACTGTCGATCCCCGGATATTTGACGGCCGCCCAGCTCGCCGTGTATCCACCGATGCTCCATCCATAGAGGATTATACGCTCGATCGGAAAGTTGAGACTCTCGAGGGCAAACGCCATCACGCAGTCGACCGCGGCTTGTTCTTGCGACGGAAGCGGCCGTCCCTGATTAGATTAATCAACGGTCACAAAATATAGCACACGAAAGCCGACGACCCAATGTGAAAGGATACGCGGGAACATCGAAAAGGAACATTACGCTTACGGAACTTCGGCCATGAGTAGGTCGGTCGATAAAAAATTTGCTTTCTCGGAGGAAATTTCGCGAATGAAATACAACGGTGAGGAAGCGGTGGGCGGCTTTCTAATTTTCATAATTCATTTGTTTTTAATTTCGTCGTGATCATGCAATGTGCTAAATACCATCGTTGTGCCAAACACAAAACTGGAATAATAACTTTGTGTGTACAGGAATGTTTTTTCTTTGAGTATTCGAATTCCATTACAAAGCATGCATGCGTAAGCTCGAAATAAAAAAAAAGGTTCTTTTTTATTCCGTAATTTCATAGCCTAGAAGCCTTAATCAATTTGCAACAAACGTTTTGGGAAAATGCGAAGTTTGAACATCAAGAATTTACCCGGATACTTGCAGATTTTAAACGTTACAACGCCCAAAAAAAACGCGGCGAGATTAAAACTCCCCCGATATCTAGAGTGTGGCGCCGATTTTTACTAACAAGGAAGATCCCTCAGGTGTCGTCCTTCGATTTTGTTCAAACTTATATATGTTATAAAGCATTGAAGACTAAGCGACACTTCTTTTTTTATCGGCGGAAAAACGCTTTTAAGGAGTCCAACTACCCCTTGAAGAAAGCCTTGTCAAGGTAATATTGCAGTTTCACCCACAAGCAGTCGACCGATCGTAATGAAAAGAAACAAAAACGAATATCCTTCTAATTCGAAGCGGTAAAAAATCCACTAGAGTTACCGCAAACAAAATATTTAAGGGGTGAATCACCCTTGTGTAGTCTGGTTTCACCTCTTAAAACCATTCTTCCGCCGATTAAAACAAGACGTATCGCTTACTTTTCAATGCTTTATAACATATATAAGTTTCAACAAAATCGAAGGACAAGACCTGAGAAATGTTCCATGCAAGTCCGAATCACCAATTCAAATTGGTGATTCGGTGATTCGGTTTTCTGGATCGAACGTAGTTCCCACGATACTTTTTTCTGTGTGAACAAGTTTCAGAATCTTTATAGCCAGAAATGTAGGGCGTGCAAAAAAAATCGTACATTTTTACCTAACGTAGTTTTTCGATGTTACAAAAACATTCTGAAGCCATTTACATTAAGATCCCGAAAAAAGCTCCTCTTACGGAGAAGCAAAACATAGTCAAAAACTTACGGTGCTGCCCCCAAAGCCCGGGTGGTTCCATCCGAGCACCGAGTATCCTTTGTTCATGGGTGTCGTAGCTATGCCGATCTCGTAAAAGCCGCAATTGCCCTCGCACGTTATAACAAGAATCTTGCCGTTTCTCGTTTTGTCACGTCGATCCACGAACATGCAGTCGATCGCGTTTTTGTCCGAGGCGATGAGTTTGTAGCGTTCGCCGCCCTGATCGAGCATCGTTATTCTACCTTCGAGTAACGTCGCTCCTAAAAGGGAAACAAACGCAGTATTTGTAACACTCGTATCTAATTTATATCTTATTTTCGTTAATTCTTGCAATATAACAAATCAACGTTACTCATTGCCCAGTTGAGGAGAGATATGCTCCCCGGATACATGAGTTTCAGAGCGACCGTATGGGCTATCACGTACGCCACCAGTTTGCAGAACAGCAGCGTTATACCGTCTCGCTTGTAAACCCAATTCAGGCTGGCTAACTTCCTGTCCAAAAAACTTTTTCTTAGACATCGAAAATCGTTGGGCACACATTTATGAAATATTACTCGCGTGTTTATTAATTGGGGCAATAGTAACGTGATATCGAGAATACATGGGAGTAAATTGGTCCTGAATGGCATACTTAGAAGCTTCATGATATATAAGTTTTTTTTAACCATCGTTCCGACTGTATTGTTCATATTTAATTTTATCATGGCAACGATGTTCAAAGTGAATGTACCCGTGGCTGCCGCAATTTTCGGGCCACTCATTTATTTACAGTGTCGTGATACGATTGTTCCGTGCATTACAATTCATTGCACTACAATTGTGTAGCGAATGGTTATCAATTTTTTCGAAAGCCTCCATTTATATATGTGCTATTGGCAGGAAAAATGTTGAAAAATTCTGTTCCGCATTATCATTATGCTTTTTCTATACATATCTGAGAGTTGAAGACCGCCCTATAAGAACGCATACATAACTACTGCAAATGAATAGTCTTATAATTCTTCGACGAGTCAGCGGAGCAATCCCAAATATTGCATACAGGCTTAGAACAAAGCAATAGTGCATGCAATCTTCAACCTCATGATAGCATTTCTTTAAGACTCGTATTGTTGCTCTTGAGCAATAACAATAATGCCTCATTACTACTATCGATTTATTTATCTATCGAATAATTTACTTACAGTCGGGAAAATATCATTTTAACCGCAATGATTAATGTTACTATAATTAAATATATGTTTAATCAAAACCCTATTTATTGCATGGATGGATTTAGCGCAAACTGCACAATTGTTCATTATATGAATAACAATAATAATCGATTATCAGCATTAGGAGGTTCATTAATCAGATAATTTGTTCAATACCACTAATCAATGCTAATTGCTTTCTTATTATTATTATTATTATTATTATTATTATTATTATTATTATTATTATTATTATTATTATAGTGAAAATAGTTGATTGAATTCTTGTGACGCATGCAAGAAATTCATCCCTGGCGAAAAAAGCTTGTATCCATGATGTTGAAGTTTGCATGATTGGAAAGAAACGCTTTTCAATATTGACAATATGTTTAGATTGGGGTAGAAAATCCATAAGTTGAATATCCATAAGTCGAATTTCCATAACCAAATATCCATAAGTCGAATGTCCACAAGTGCCAATATCGGAAAATGACGGGAGGTAGAGGAAAAGTGAGCATAGAGGGTGAGTATAGAGTAGAAATGAGCGCCGAAAACAAACCGAAACAAACTCATTTCTACTCTATACTCACTTATGGATATTCGACTTGTGGACATTTACTTATGGATATTCGACTTGTGGATATTTAATTATGGATATTCGACGACAGTGATATTTTTAGGCTCGTCAGATTGACTTTTTCATGTACAAGATGTTTTTTTTATCTCTTGCTGTTTATGACCATCCAAAGTTTTTTTTCTACACATCAAGATTCTATGTCTCTGATAAAGATACATGAAAACGTTAAATTGATTGGCAGACTGAGTCGGCCGGAACGAAATTTGAGCAGTCAAATAGCATGAACTTCCGTCATGCTCCTACGATGCAAACTTCAACATGGCTTTCATTTATGATTCTCCGTGCAAACTTGAAAGGGAAAAGATTGAACAAGGAAGAGAAAACATCGTCAATGTTGCAGAGGGCATAAGAACAGAGGAGCAACCCAACTTACCGTGGCGGTTGGGAGGAATGTTTCCAGTCGACGGGCCAAGCCTTGAAGTCAAAGTCGTACTTGAGCAGTTGTTGTCTCATCTGCGTTCTGGGCTTGCCTTCCGGATTGGCCAGACTCCTGACTAAAGCCCGATAAGTGGGGTTGTTGGCCCTGGCGTAGCCTCTCATGGCTAGCGAGGCAATGAGAATGGCACCTGCTCCAGCCGCTAGCTTCAGTAGCGACTGGGCATTCTCGACGAAAGTACAATTGCGTCGGTAGACGAAAACAAAGGGAAAGACGTAAATGCCAATCGACCAAGCCGCTACAAGCTGAGGAAGATTATTTTTTCACGATTGAATAATTATCGATTTTTTTTTAATGGGAGGGAGGCTGGTCGAGGCGAATAATATTATGTGAGCGAGGGAAAGTTCGAAAATGTCTCACCGAAGCAACCAAATTGTCGCCCCATCTCTCCAAATTTCCAGGCTTATACGAATGCTGCAACAGAAAACGAGAAACGGATAAATGATAAGTGCGATTAACAAGGAACGAAAATATGTTAACCTCAAACAGGACATTTTTGGGAGTCGGCACTCTGTCGGTTCGATTCGTGAGAACAAAAAATTGTGCCACCGCTACTGTTTTTCTCGTTACTTTTGTCTCTTCGCCTTTTTCTCGCTTACCCATATGCCGTCGTGAAACTTGTAGAGCGCCGGGCCGAAAGCGCATTTCCACATCATTTTCGGTTAATATTTGATTATCTCTATCCGTGAGTGAAACTCGCGCGAGAGACGGAAATAACAGAAACAATGCGACGCGCGCGCGCGCGAGGCAGGGAGAAATTAGATTTTTGTCGATCCTTGCTGAGAGCGCGAGAAACGGGAGGAGGAAAACGTCGACGCGTTCTATCAGCTGCAAAACGCGAACGAAGCGAAGTTTGCCGAATCATTGCTCGTGTTACCGTGCGCCTGCGCCTGGCCCGTTGCCTCGTAGAATAGCTGCTAGGAGCGCGTAACGATACCGACCGACGGTAACGATGCCAACCGTAGGTAAAAAACATCGGTAACCATACCGACGTTTGTAATCAGAATATATCTTGCTTTCCGGGAAACTTTAAGAGGGAATGATACCTTATCGCGGTCGGTATGGTAGAACGATTATAGATTCCCACGCATCTCTGAAACGGCTCTTCAGATCCCGTCGAAACTTTGCCAAACGACGTCAAATAGATAGATGAATGGCTCTCTTCTTCTCAAATTTTCTGATTTTGAGAAAAAGAATTTAGATTGGCTTATGATAACCCAATCTACATTTTTTGTTCTCAAATTCGGATAATTTGAGAAGACAGCCGTTCGTCTATCTATTTGACGTCGTTTGGCAAAGTTTCGACGGGATCTGAAGAGCCGTTTCAGAGATTCGTGGGAATCTATAATCGTTCTACCATACCGACCGCGATGAGGTATCATTCCGTCTTAAGCGGTATTTTAGGCCTAAATTACCGGTTTTTTCGAGCTTGTATGCTGCTCAATGTTTGTGCAAAAAAAAGTTGAGATGGTTATGGGCTTATAAACATGACCGTTAAAAAAGGATTGAGACGGTTGACATGATTCCAAAGTTTCCAGCTGAAACAGAAATAAAACAAATTTTCTCGATCAATAAGAATGTCATTATCTCAGATTTATAGCTCTAAAGAGAAAGAAAAATGTAATAGCGACTGTCTGAAAAAAGGGTAATTTTGCGCACTATTTTTTTCAAGATGAACAATTTGTTAAATAGTAATAATTTAGTGACGCAGCGCTCGAGGTAAGGACGAGGAAAGTCAAGACCAAATTTGAAGGCAATCGCTTGAATAGAACTCGAGATTTTATGTCAACGAGGTTAAAAAACGTAGTTTCCACAAAAACGCGTTTAAACTTTTGAGTACAGTTTCAGACAACTGCAACTACCTGAGTGGCATAATGGTATTTTATGCTTAGGTTATATTGATCGGCTATTCCTGTCTCGTAAAGTGTGCCTTCCATGACTACGAAATGATTTTTTCAAGTTCGTTCTTCTCCGTGAGGAATTCTTGCTTCCACAGAAGCCTCTCAAGTTCGTAGCTCCGTCCGTGCGGTCCTATTCTAGTCTCGTTTATGGGCGTAAATATTTTCAATTTCGAAATTTCGTTTTGAGGACATGCTTAGGAATCTATACTTTAAGAAAATGCCAAAAAAATATTTTTCAAATTTGTAGGCTAGAATACTGCCTTGAGGCGCTCTGAAACTTGCTCAGTCGGTAGCTGATCCTGTAAGTAACTGTTTTCAAAGATGTTTGAATATTACAGAACAAGCTGAGTTTTATACCCGCCGGCTTCCAATGCTCCACACCCTAAATAGTTTTTGTCCCGAAACGATCATTCACTTCAGAGAATTTCTTGATTTTGTTTGTTCAAAACGTTCCGTTCTCATTACCGACTGAGCGAGTATTTCGTCGCCACATTGCCGTTGAATAAATAGTGCCTTGATTTGGCACTTATGCAGATTTTATATATGGAGGAAGGGAAAAAATCAAATAACGAACGAAGCTTCGCAAAACGTCCGCTAGAGTCACACCGAGTCAGGCGCGCGCAGGCACTTCTGACGCAACATCGGTAGGGTCGAGCCCGAAGGGTAGCGCGTGTTATATATATATATACACATAGCTGGACGGAAGATTGCTATAGAGACGAACGGAGCTGTATAGTCGTTCGAAGCAGCCGGTTTTTCAGTACGCCGCCGGTTCTGCTCCCGATGGGGTTGCTCTTCATTTCTCATCACGTGCGCGCACAATTCGTTGCGCATATACACCGATTTTTTCACGCAGTTTGACGAAACACGCGGTGAGCGATCGCGGGAGCAACACACGCGTTGCGCGCGCTGTGCGTGTTCGCGTTTCACATCTCTCTGAAGACTAAAATATTATTCGCTTCCAAGACTGCCCCTATACCATGTCCGGGTTCTCTCATCGCTCCTTTGCCCCTCGTAAAAAATCAGAGATCAAATAAGAAAAGACAATGAAAAAATCTTGCATTCCTCGATAGTACATCGCTTGCAGAGCTCTCAATATATCGTGTATCAAAAAAAAATAAAGACCTCAAAAAAGAAACCATCGAAAAAGCTGTGCTTGCGACGATGCTATAAAGTGACCTCGCGAGAACAAGCCAACGTTCCAAGGATTATCAATCTGTGAATCTCTTTGTTCGCCTTCCCGCTCCTCAGCTCACGAAGGATACAGTTTCAGAGGAAGAATTAATCACGAAGTGGCCAAGGAACGAGGGTGCCGAGAATGTAAAAGTGAAAACGCGCGTTTACAAGAAACATCGCGCGATAAAGCAAAGGATTGGAATCGCCGCGACGCGAGTTCGGTGCCCCTTCGATCATTATCTCTTTCTCTCTCTCTCTCTCTCTCTCTCTCTCTCTCTCTCTCTCTCTCTCTCTCTCTCTCTCTCTCTCTCTCGCGCGCGCGGGGCGGCCGTTCAACCTGCCTGCCTTTACACACGGAGAATGTGCGGAGCGTTGAAAAAAAGAAGAAGAGGCAGAAGAAGAAGCCGAGCAACAAACGGCGGATCAGCAGCAGCAACGAGGCGAACTCGCACCGCCGCGGTTCGCGTTGTGTGCTAAAACTCGTCGTGAGGGTGAACACTTTTTGCCGCTACTTTATTATTACCACACGCACACAGCCGTGCCTATAGTTGCTTTCCATTCCACGGCACCCTTCTTGCCCTTTTTCACTCTCCTATGAACAGCTCGCCTGGCGACTGCTGAAGCAGTGTGTGTGTATATATATATATCTATGCATCGAGCGTGATGCATCTTCGAAACGGCGCGGAGAATAAAATTCTTTTGGCTTCCCCCGCGAATTGAACCACGCAAACGGGTTTATCTTTCTCTCTCTCTCTCTCTCTCGCTCTCTCTCCGTTTCTCCCTCTCTCCGTTTCTCCCTCCCTCTCTCGCTGTGTCGTTCGCTCGTTCTTTTGCCATCATTGACATTGGTTTCTCGGAACGGATGAGGGACGGGGTAGCAGGAGCGAAGAGTTCCTTCTTTTTCCCCATTTCGCTGTACGGTGCACTCTCTTCGCGAACTCGTGTGCGCGCTCCCCGCGCACGCCCGTGTACGTGTTGCTGTGGATAAAAAAGAGAGGGCGAGAGAAACAGAGAGGAAAAGAAGAGTATGGGAGAAGCGATGAGATATAATGGTGCGCCACACACCGCGGTAACCGTGCACAATTACTCGACGGACCACGTCAATACACAGGGTGTACTATACGCGTTGATATAACGAAATATTCCCGGAGGCATACATCTTACGATAAAAATGTTTCGAATATAAGTTTCATTGTTTCGAAGAACGAAAATGATGGTCAAGGTTATGCCAAAGTCAACGTTGGTTTCACGAATGGGAACAGATGTTTTTTATACAGGGATAGTTTTTTGCGCAACGAAATAGGTTACTTTTGCCTGAAACTTTTTTCCGTTGGCTCGAATTATTGAAGATATTGCGGATACTTGCCCATTATCCCATTGCCCATTAAGTCAGTACAAGGGTTAAAAATATGAAAGTATTTGAAAAAATCAATTCAAAAGTACGGAATTTAAAAACGAGTCGAGATATTTTGTTAAATATTCCGAATATTTTGAGAAATTGACGTTAAGGGGAAAAAAGCGCCGACGAACATTACCATTTCGTTTGGCAAGAAATGACACTGAAATAAATTAAAAAAAAAAACATTGCTCCCAATTCGAAAAATTAAAGTTGACCTCGAGAAAACTTGGAAAATTGCCACGAAATAAAAACTATGCAACAGCATTGTTTTTGTTTCTTGAAGGTGTGAAAAATTTGTATTAAACCTTTTCTTTCTCAAAATGCATTCCTCATGAGATATTTCGTTATACCAACTTGCATGATCCACCCTGTGTGTATACATATATATTGCCATCAGGGGTGGATAGGTTGTATTTGATATATAATCATATATGCTTATATATGAACATTTTTTCCCGGGTAGGCATATGTAGCCCGTTAAGGCAGGATTCTACTTTGAAACCATGAAAAAAAAACGCTATTTTCGTGAATTTTTTCTGAGAATACTATTAAAGATATCGATATGGGGTTTAAACTGTTCAATAAATACACTCTTTAAGTACATAAAAAAAAAAATTTTAATGTATTTTATTCATTTTTTGTACACGTAAAATATGTTTAAAGCCAACGCCTCGAAAAGCAGGTACCGTTGCCGTGGTCGTGAAATCTTCCCGACGGATGGTCTGAAACAAAAAAATCAAATAGTTTCATGTTCAGTATGTCTTCAGGAACCGACCTAACTAGAATATTTTATATACGTGCAAAATTAACAAAATGGCGGCTAAAATACGAAAAAAATGCGTTTTTTTGGGTCTTTTTTTGCAATAAAAAAATAGTTCTAATAAAAATTCTAAGTTGATTGTAGTTAGGTCGGTTGGTACACACATATAGAATATGTGTTCCAAATTTCATAAGGATCGGTTCAGTACTTTTTGAGTTATCACGACCACGGTACTTGAAAATGTCGTTTCGAGAAAAACGCGTTTAAAGTTTTGGTGAGTGATAAATCGTAGAAAAAATTATCTTACCCTCAGTCAGCGATGCCTGGGCCATATAATATGCCTTCGACGTGTTCCAGGTGGGTGTTTTCATCCAATTTAGCCTTTCAAAGTTTCAAAGTAGAATCCTGCCTTAATGTTAATGGAACGTAGATTTTATTTTTTTTTTCAATATAGGAGTGCGAGAAGACGATTTTTAGTAGATTAAAACATTGAGTCTGGGTGCGCGCGTATATTTGTGTGTATGCCAAAATTAAATAGTATCGAAAATGTTGCAAAATTATATTGTTCCTAAGCAATATGACGTTGTATGACGAAAGAGGGGCGCGCGCGCCTGGACGTTTGTCTGCATTCAAGAATTCCTGCACTCCCGGGAAAGGTGAATGTCTTGCCGCGGTTTTTCTCGCTGTTGCGAACGCAACAGAGTGCGAGACGGAGAGAAAAAGAGAGACGCGAAGATACTGGTTCGTTGAAAATGCTCAAGCGTTGTTGCCTTAAGGTGCTGCGAAAGAGATATAAGTGCAAGAAAGATAGCGCTAGCGGCCCTGACGAAAGAGCAATAGGGATGAAGAATGTTTTTCACATTACCTTACAGCACACAAATATAAACGTGGAGTACTCCATTGTAATTACTCGGGGATGTACACCTCCGTGAAGCTAGCAGAGCAAAGTCTCCAAAATGAATTTTATTTGTAGCAAAATGTTGTGCTTTTTGTGCGCTAATTTTGTGGTGCAATTAAAATTGTTAGGCTCTTATCGTTTAGCGAATAATTAGAAATTAAAACGATATTGAAGTATGCATCGTTGGAACGCAACGAAAGTTCTGTAGACTGATCTTTTTTTTTTTGCAAGTTTGGTCTAGGAAAAACTCTCAAATATTTGCTAAGATCCTAATAAGAAATCTGAAGCCCAAATTTGCTGGATAACATTTTCATAATAAAGAAAATAAAAAAAAAGAACGAAAAAAATTACGTTGCGTTCCAACGATGCAAACTGCAGCATCATACAAATTACATACATTAAACTATTTTTTATCTCAGGTGTTGGGTGGTGAAAAAAATCCACAAAATTCGTAAAGACAGTATAGTCTAGGCAATAACATATGTTTGAAAAATAATTGAATCTTTGATCGTGGCTGAGGCTCAAACCTCCTTAAGCAACATCAAGGTGTACAGTGCATCATCCCCTTGAAATTTTCGTCACAATCTCGTCGGTATCGTCTGACGGGCGCACGGGCTGTAGAAGATACGATGTAGGAGAGACCGAGAGACGTGGCGCGAGGCAGAGAGCAAGCCGGGCCTCTCTCCGTATCCGCCGGAAATGACGCGCCAAAGTTCGAAATCTCTCGCAGCGTGCCTGGAATCAATATTATCTGTGGACGTTGCATCGTTGGAATGAAACGAAAATTTCTCGAATTTCTCATTTCTTTATTTTTATTATTATCTACATTTTTAGTAGCTGCTGGTTATACGTTTTTCATGAAAATTCGAAAGAAAGTTTCAATGGCTTTCGTAGCCTTGATTTGCCACACATACGGCAATGCGAGAAAAAATTATTTTCGTAGCGTTTCAACGATGCAAACTTCACTGTGTACAAACAAGTGTGTGTGCAAACAAGTAGTGTGAATTAAGGGAAGCGTGGTAGGGGTTTCAGCGTGAAAAAAACACTTTTGCGAATTTTTTTCATCTGTATGGATAGAGTACATTTATTGAAACCTTTTGTGCATTGTTAAGTGTCATTTCAAGAACATTCCGTGAAATTTGTACGCGAAAAAATACACAAACAAGCCGGTGACAAAGTTTTTCCAAGAACGCCTTTGGAAAAACACGATTTACGGTGTTCACTGTATCTCAGCTAGAAATGATCTGAAATCAAGTACCATTAAAATTTAGTAGAATTTTATTTATAGTTATTACTTTATTTTTACTTTATTTTTAGTATAATTTAGTAAAATTTTAAGTATCATCAAATCCTCCCCCCAACGGTCTTTGATAATTTTTTTTTTTCATTTCTAAATTTTTGGTGGTCATGTAAAGTGAAAAGTGCTATTTTTCACGAAAAATTCCGCCATTTTGGGGGTGGAAAACGTCCTCAATGTGAAAAAAATCTCAAATTAACCGTTGGGGGGAGGTATTTTATGTGTAGAAACTGTGTATCAAGTTTGAAATAAATCGGTCATGTAGTTTTAAAATGGCAGTGAACATGGACTTTGAAAAAGTGTTTTCGAGAAAAACGCGTTTGAAGTGTTAGCTACAGTTTGAAACGCGTGCTACAGTGTTAGAGGAGCGGGAGTAAATAATCAATAACTTCGAGAGTTTTGCTCTGATCGACTTGAAATGTGGGGATTATATTCTTGAAATGTTTAACTATAAGAAAAGACAAAAGAAAATCGATTTTTCAAAAGTGCGAACCCCTACCCTCCCTCTAAGGTAGTACGAGCGCGCAATATTGATTTCTATAGATTTTGTTCAAATTTTAACCAGACATTGTTCATATCATTATGCATGTTTGAGTGAAAGTTCAGAACAGTCGACTATTCAGATTGGGAGATAATGGGTTTCAAAATTGCAACTTTTAACACTGCAGGGTCTACATTGAAATTTCGACAGAATAATTTTCCGTAAAAAATATTTGTCCCCTATAATAAGAAGAAATATGGCAACGCCGGAGAACAGTATTGTTCAATATTTCGAAAAAAAAATAATCATCGTGGTCCTAAACTTAAAAATTTTGTCATAAAAAAATATCTGCATTATAAATATTAATATTTTATATTGTTTATGTTATCTTTATTAACAAATAAAAGTGTTGGGTTTTTCATAACTAATTAGAAACTTTGTTCGATTAAAAATTACTTCCAAATAAAAATGTGTGTTGCAGTATTATTTTAAATATACCGCGCAAACTCACGTCATTGGATATGTGGAACGATGCGGTGTTGCCATATGTTTTCTTATTATAGGGGGCAAATATTTTTTACGGAAAATTAATCTGTCGAAGTTTCAATGCAGACCCTGCAGTGTTAAAAGGTGCAATTTAAAAACCCATTATCTCCTCAAGATTGCGCGCTCGTACTACCTTAAGTATAATATGGTCTTTACATTTGTACTAAGGGGACATTCTACTTTCTCAGTTTGAAAAAAATCAATGATTTTTGGCTTATGGGGCTACATCTCTCTAGAGGCCCGCGCCGAAATGGCCAAATTCTGAATTTTTTTTCTGGAAAACGTTTGGTGGGCACGAAACGCCTTTTTTTGAACACAAAGGTACATTATAATAAGAGCCTTTCAAAACATCACGAAAAATACATAAAAACAACAAAAACAAGGCTGCCGGCAGATGGTGAAATTTGTTTGCGGTGTTTGGCGGTGGACACTGTCCGGCTTAAATCTTTAAACGCGCGTTTTTCTCGAAATGAGATTTTTCAAATTTGCTAACATTGTAACTCCAAGAGCAATTATCCGATTGACTTGAAATTTGAACTGAGTACTCTTGAATATATTTACTCTACAATGACGTAGGATATTTTTGATTGGATGAAAATTGACGATTTGGCATTGAAAAAAACGACCATTGTATAGGCAAGAAAACAGACTTTTTTTTCATAACTACGCCATTTTGTTAGATTTTGATATTTTTCGAAAATCTTACGTCATTGTGCAGGAAATACCTTCCAGTTTGACGACATTCTTTCCTTTTTCGGTTTCGGCTACTCAATCGGCCGGAATCATGTCAGCAGTGGAGGAACTTTTTTTTTGTGCCTTTGAAGGCAGCGCACAAGTCGCTTGGATCTCAATATTTTTCTATGCAAAAATCATGTAATATAGGTCAAATATAGCCAAATATATTCTTCATTTTCCGAAACATTCAATTGAGTACTTTTCTTCCAAAAAAATCCCGAAAATCACCCACATTTTCAGCGTTAATTAGAATTTTATCAAACAAAAATAACAAGTTGAATCGACCTTGAATCGGTCGGAAGACACTCATGGATAATAAAAAGTTGGTTAAGGGCTTTCGCGATTCTGGAGGCTTTGCTCACATGAAATAAAAAAAATCAAACGGCATTTTAATTTGTAGACCTGAGGCTATCGCCGGAATTAGAGTAAAGTAAAAAATATCGAAATTGAATTTTTTGGTTCGGTTTTCAAAGTTGAGTTCCAAGTTTCGTAATTTTTTTTCGACTTTTGCAGCTTACCAAAAAATTATGGCAGACAGAAGTATACTAGTTCGGGTGAGAACTGTTGCTGTGCTGATTATACCATAAAAAATAGAGCGAAATATAAGAAGAGCGAACAATATAGTCTGGAGAAAAACGCGTTTAAAAGCTCAAGTACAATTTACACAAAGAAAATGTTGACTCACCATCAGTCTGCTATGCCGACTCTATATAAGACGCACAAATTCTTTGCGATTCGAGCAAAAAGCAATTTTCCGATTCTTTAGACCTGTCACATGGGATGACTGCTTTGAATGATAAAAAAAGTGGCCTTTCCGTGTTTCCGCGCGAGGCAGAGCGAGGGCAATAGCTTTGCCGTTGGTAATGAAATAGGCAAGTTCACAAGTGTTTATTTGCGCTCTTTCTGGTCCTAACGGGCGCGTGTGATTTTTGTGCAATTTGCAGTGAACGTAGGCGATCGAGTGATTGGTTGGAGTTGGGCCAAGCATGCCCTCGAAGAAGCAGTACAACCTCGTGCACAATGACGAGTACGATACGCGCATACCCCTTCACAGCGAGGAGGCCTTTCATCGTGGAATCGTCTTCCACGCCAAGGTACATGCATGCAGTCAAATATTCATCAGTCTCCATTCCCAACGTCTCCTGTATAGGACACGCCACTGAAGTTCGAAATAAGTACAATTTAAAATCCCCCCGACAATCACCAGGTCCGTGAAGCATAGTGCACGATATATTTGAAGAGCAGCAGTTGATGATATTGGAGTTTCCTTAAGGCGTTACCCCCACTTGTAGCGCAAAAAAAGGCCTTTTTCATGAATTTTTTTAAAGAAAACTACAAAACTTTTTTAATCGATCAATATACCATCTTAAAGAACACATCTTGAAGAACTTTCAGTAATTTTTTTATTGAAAAATATTACATTGTTTAGTGGCAAATGGCCGTCAATGAAATAATGTTTTTATATACACGGTTTGCGGTGACCAACATTGCGGCGAAGTGGATCATCCAAAAAAAAAATGCGGATGGATTTAGTCAAATATAAGTATAAACTAGTCTTTAATCGAAGGATTTTAAAAAATATTCATTTTTCACAAAATGGCGGACAGTCAAAGTTAATGGTTCGATTTTAACGAAAAAAAACGGCCGTTTTTTGGCTACAAAACGGCCATTTTTTTTCGAAAAAAAAATCGAACGATTAAATAAGCCTGCAAAATTTCAAGAAGATCGGTTCATTAGTGTTCGAGTAATCTTGGTCACCGACTTCAGAAATGCCGTTTTGAGAAAAACGCGTTTAAAGTTTCAATTTCAGTTTACACGAAGAACGGATTCTTCTCTTTCAACGCTCATATCAAAAGGCAAAAACGCGTCGCAAAATCACAAAAATACACGCGCCGTATACGGAGAGAACGCCATAAGCAAAGGTGTACGTAGGAAGTAGTTTGCGAAATTTCGTTGTGGAGACTTTGATCACTACTGGCGTCGATAAAATCTAGGCTTTTATCGATTCCGACCGGCGTTTGGCGACTACAGAGATTGGACATAAGCTCACCATTGACCAATCAACTGTTTCCAGACACTTACGGAAATGAGCGAAAAGAATTTAATGGACCGCTAGCGATTTCCTGCTTAAGGAATTTCATCTGGTACCGAGTTAGTCAAAAGAAAAATTATTACGACTAGCGTAGTCCGTTCAATAAGTTTGGCAACGCTGCAACCAAGCGCGACCGCGTATCCTGTACAGCTGGCATGTGCTAAAAAATTTTCACTCGCGTCCATCGTTCATCGTCGATCTATTTTTCGACCATGGAAGAAAATTCAAAAAAGAACGCGTTTTTCTGGAAAGGCAAACAAAATCAATTTTCGAAATCAATTTTTTATGTGTTATTATTTCGTATCCTTTTTTTATAACTACAATGATTTTATTTGCGATTAGTTTATTTGATTTTATTCTTTAAGCCGATTTAGTCATTACATTTCCAGTCACTTCTGTATAATTTGCTGTAGAAGCGTAGTGCACATTGCGTCGTTCGGAAAGTATTAGTGTTGATTTCAAAAAGCGCGCGGTTGCGACGTTGCCATCATAACATGCGACTGGAGTAACATGGTGGTTAACCTCCAAAAAATCAGCATTTTTCGAGACAAATTAATTTATTCTGAAGTTCACAAGTATCTAATGGATTTTAGAAAGCTGTCCAAACATTCTTCAGATATTTTTTTATCCATTATAAAAGTATCTTTCTAAACTGTTTGTCGATGGTTGCAAATTTCACGTTTATAGACGGGAAAAACACGACGCTCCATACGAGACCATGTTAATGTAGAAAAAAATTATTTTTCAATTGCTCACAAACAAGGTATCCGCAGAGTTTGAAATTTGAACAGGTGACTTTTTAGATACTCATAAGTGAACTCGATTTTTTAAAATCAATATCTGTTTGTTAATTCGATCGTCAGATGAACTTCCTTAAACGCCACCAAAACGAACCAAGTGAAAAGTGAATTACTGGCGATGAAAAGTGGATTGTGTACAACAATGTCAGTCGAAAAAGATCATGGTCGTGCCGCGGGGGGGGGGGGGGGGGGCTGTTAAAATGATGAGTTGTTGCCACCCAACGAAACGATTGATTCGACCAAGTACAGCTCACAACTAGCCAAATTAAAGCGAGCAATCAATCAGAGCGGCCCGTATCGTCGAGTAGGGAGGGCGTTGTGTTTCACCAGGGCAACGCTAGCCCACATGTTTGTCTGGTGACCCGGAAAAAGTTGTTGCAACGTGGGTGCGATATTTTGGTGCATCCACCGTATAGTCCAGACCTTGCACCTCCAGATTATCACTACTTCCGGGTGCTGGAGAACAATTTGAATAATAAATACCTTCAGTTCCCTGGACCTCCTGAACAACCACTCGGATGACTTGTTTGCCCACCGATCTCAGGACTTTTATGATAGAGGGATAATAAAGCTCGTGGAGAGATGGTAGAAAAACATTGAACAGGATGAAACCTATTTAGTTGATTAAGGAAGCTTTCCAGTGCGACAGCCCGAAAAATCGCTGTTTTTCGCGATTTTTTTTTTTAAAGAAAAAATAATCTAATCGGTCTGGTTTTTTTTTTTGTATATTAATTGGGTATTGAAGAATACAAAACAATTTTTTAAAGATCGATTTATTTATTAATTAATATCTATAAAAATGATGAAACAATTGTTGCAGAAAATGCACTTGGATGTGGTGTCCACGTTGGGGGTCACAATTTTGATCTGAAACAAAAAACACAAAAAGATTATTGATCGGTATATAATTGGCTTTCGTGCTATGGAGGCTTTTTTTTTTTTTTTTGCAAAAATGGCGCCGGTTTGAACAAAAAGTATCGATTTTAGCATTTTTTTTGGCAGTTTTTTTTACAAAAAAATAGGAAGATTTCAAAAAAAAAAAAAGCTTCCATAGCACGATAAACAATGACGTTAAGAATATTGTGTAAAAAATTCAACTCGATAGCTTTAAAACTCTGCCCTCCAAGTTGGACACCGTTTTGAAAAATGCTGTTTCGAGAAAAACGCGTTCAAAGTTTCGCTGTAGCTGTAGCGCTCCGTTGCCTTCTTCCAAGAAATGCTGTACAGTAACCGAAATAATCTGAATTTCGGCATGAAAATTTCAGGGAATATTCGGAAGAGTGTATACTATTCGATAAAGCAAAAAAAAAAAAAAATCGATTTTTTGAAAATTTCACACTGGAAAGCTCCCTTAAAATCGCTTCTTTTGATAACTATTTTGCGTCTAAAATTTACTCGTTTTTCGCTACGGAATTATGCATGCAGACCCAATATCACTCGCATCTAATCTTATATTAAATTATTTATCAAATTCATTATATATTTATGACTTGTTTGTGTTTATATCGCGGCGTTGCTTTCCTTTAAAATTTCTGGTTTTTATTTTGAAATGAGATTTGAGATAAGATGCGATAAAATTTTATTATATCGCATCTTCATTTAAAATGACGTTATCTTGAGGTAAAAAGCGTTCGGGGGGGGGGGGGGGGCAAAGAAAAGGGCCTCGAGAACCGTCGCGTACAGGACAATAAAGAAGGCGCACCGCTACGAGGCCGCGGAAAAACGACGTTGACGTCGAAGCAGAGGGGATATTTCTGTATGTTCCTCTCTTCCCAACCACTCCGCTTTTCCCCTCCCTCCGTTCGTGACGTCATTTCACACGTGTTTATTTCAGTACAGTGATTGTCGCTGGTCTCGTCTCTCGCCTTCTTGACTTGTTCTCCCGTACTCTCCACGGCTAAACAATATTTTTGTCTGGTTCGCTTCGCGGTCTTCGAAACGCGGATACTCGTCTCAGAGTCTCAGGTCTTGGGAGGAGGAGGTGTAGGGGGAAGGGAGGGGAGACAAGGCAAAACGGGAGATTTTTACGACCTCGGGTTGTCAGCCGCAGGCTGGTCACGTGCTACGTCCGCACGTGCGAAAGACGTATCTCCTTCTACTCTCTCTCGCTCTCTCGCTCTCTATCTCTCTCTCTCCCCCTATCTTCCTCCTTCTCCCTGTCTCTCTCGCTCTCTAGACTCATTCGCCAGAGAAAGAAAACAATCATTACGTGGAGCCAAATCGATTGAAATCCCTCTTTTTCTCGAGAGAGAAATAGTAGTAGAGATTGATTGCGGCTGAGAGAAAGAGAGGGAGAGCCTCCGGAAGAGCTGCGATAATCTATCAAGCGAGCTCATCTTCACACGATATATACTCGTAAAGTTCTATTCTCGATTGAGTGCTTCGGATATAAGAGAGTTTCGAACGAATAACACAGATGGCGAGGTTTACAAAGTAGAGCTTTTTTCGCATCGCTATCTTCCTCTCTCTCTCTCCCCCTTCCCCCCTCAAACTTTTGGTTAGCGTTGATCTACGATTGACTGTCCCTACGATCGAGAGAGAGACCGGCGGGGAGGAAGGATGAAAAAGAGAAAAGGAGGAGGGGAAATAAGAGCGGGAAGGGAAGAAAGGAAAAAGAGGAAAAGGAAAGAGGATAAAAAGAGCAAGAAAATATATACAGATTTATTGATTGATTCGTTTATTATGACCAAGCATGCTGAATGGCAATTTGGTAGCAAGTGTTCGGATATAGATAATCAGTATGAAGAGATTCATAATTTTTCCACAATTTGTGTCGTTGATGATTGATAGTGACAATAGCGATCGATGCAATGGAATGATAATAGGTAAGGACTGATAACAAATTTCGTAGGCTTGAATAATTATTTAACACAATTTTTTCCCTGCTCATTCGATTATGATCGCTTGTTAAACTATATAGGGAACGTTTTTTTTTTTCAATTATAGAGGAAACTTGCTCTTTTAAAATATATAGGAAATATGTTTTTCATAATAACTTTCTTGTATAACCTTAAATACGATACGATATGACCGTAAAATTAAATCCCGACGTGCAGAGCAACCAAATTTCCGTCACCCACGCGAGCGAAACAGCGCGCAAAAGATGCTTTTGTTATATTTTGCTTTTTGCTAAGATTTCGTATTCGCGATTGCGTTTCATCTAGTTACACTCTTGGCTCATTATCCTATTTTGTATTTACGGCTGCGATTTATTTAGTTTCATTTTATTTTATTCTCACATTTTCTATTGCACCTTGCGAATTTTGTCGTGAGTTATGATTTTCTTTATAATCATCATTATATTGTATTATCTGTGCGGCTAGTACATAGCAAAGTGCGGCTGTGGAATTATTATCTGCATAGGGCTTGAGTACACGGAGAGAATTTTTAAGTAATTTTTACTGTGAAATCACAGTAACTCGGTGACAAATGTGCAATTCTTCAGGTTCTTAGGAAATAAATTATAAATTTTCATGGAAATGAATCAAAATTTACTTTTGCGTAACAGAAATTTAAAATATTTTCCAGAATTTTTACTGAAATTAATAGTAAAATTTCATGAAACGTTAAGATTACGACAATAAGTTAAAAAATTGCTAATATAAATGAAATTTTTCAATGGAACATTGAGAAATTTGCGTGTTTTCCATAAAAATTTAAAAAAGGAAGGCGACATTTTCCGTGCGTCCACCGGAATTTTACGTTCTTTATAGTAAAATCAGTTAGGGCTAGGTCGCCTGACCGTACGCGTGAGCTCTGTGCGCGAGCGTGCGTATACGTGAACGCAAGCTGTAGAGTGGCTTGTGTATGACGCAATATGACGAGCACGAACGACGCCGACCCGCGTTGCTTAGCAACAGCGGTACCGCGCATGCGCATTATAGTACGAAGCATGGGCCAAGAAAGCCTCGTGGTCTCGTGCAGTCTAACGTGTTCTACGCAGTTCTACGCAAGAAAACAAAGAATCGTGAAAAGAAACTTCGATAAAGGACGTCTACAATGGTACGGAAAGATGATATGCTAAAATAAGTAGCAATCAAGAACACAAATGTTCAGAAATACAGTATATAGAGTATTTATTTACTCATAGGGAATTAATTTTTCGCTAGGGATTTTAGAAATTTCAAGTTTGTCCAGGTTATTTTTACTGTAAAAACTTGGAATTTTTTAGGCAGCCCATTGTTAAAATTCTACATGAGAATGTGTCAGAAATTTTACTGAAAGAAATGTAAAAAATTATGCTACTTGCTTAAATTTTTGCATGAATGAAAGCAAAATATTAAAAGCTAGTGTCAATTTTTGACTATGTGCACATTTGTCACCGGGTTCAAATTTTTAATGTAATTTTTACGGAGATTTCACCGTAAAAAATACTTAAAAATTCTCTCCGTGTAGTTACGAGTGCGACTCACCAGTTGTAACGTTCACACATAGCCCCATAGTTTACTAGGGCATAATAATCTAATCAATCTCGCTCCTTTCTCTCTCTCCCCCCTCTCTCTCTCTCCTCTTATCCCGCATCCATAGTTTACGCGGATATACAATCTACCGTCAGCTCAGCCACTCGGTGACACACGTGCTTGTAGACGAACAAGGGATGTCTTTGTCACCGCAAAATTACGCGCAACGAATGGATCATCTCAACTACAGAGAGAGCTATTCTTGGTTTCACTCGATCCGGTCTGCCTCGTCTTCGTTTCGTCTCCTCCGAACGGCTGAATTCCGATTATTTGTGGGCCACTATTTCTCGGTCCTTATCCTTTAACCAGGCTATCCGACCTTTCTACTTTGCACCTACCATCAAAGGCACCGTTACGGGGCGCCTGCACTTGCTTACCACGTGCTCCCTTAGTGCAGGACCTGATTGCATCTCCCCTTATTGCCCCACTGTCAAGCTCTACCGCATATTGTGAGACCTCATTAGGCGTGCATGTTCGATGCCTCTAATAATTGCCTCCCTTACCCGACTCAGTAAAAGCGGCGCGTGCGTTGATTCGTCTCCTTTGAAAGATAAGTGAACTTCAATCGTAATCTGCTACACAAGACCGATAGCTGATTTTCCTCAGTCATCTACATTCCTCCCTACATAAAGTGCAATTTCCCAAAAGCTCGCTTTCCATCCACTAACGCTGGAGGTCGAACTGACTCCGCCTCCAAATTTAGGGCCGAACAAAGGTACACGGAGAGAATTTTTAAGTATTTTTTACGGTGAAATCTCCGTAAAAATTACATCAAAAATTTGAAACCGGTGACAAATGTGCACATAGTCAAAAATTGACACTATCTTTTAATATTTTGCTTTCATTCATGTAAAAATTTAAGCAAGTAGCATAATTTTTTACATTTCTTTCAGTAAAAATTCTGACATATTCTCATGTAGAATTTTAACAATGGGCTGCCTCAAAAATTCCAAGTTTCTACAGTAAAAATAACCTGGACAAACTTGAAATTTCTGAAATCTCTAGCGAAAAATTAATTCCCTTTGATTAAATAAATACTCTATATACTGTATTTCTGAACATTTGTGTTCTTGATTGCTACTTATTTTAGCATATCATCTTTCCGTACCATTCCGGCTTCAACCTTCAATAGGATTTTCATAATTTTTTTTTCAGCTTCAGCTTACGGGTGGGGCACGGGTAAGGATGATATAAGGCGGTTAGGGAAGAGTATAAAGCGGACAGGTATTGTATAAGGTGGACGGAGTCGGAGAAGGTAAAAGCGCGACAACGTTATACCATGAGGAAAGACTCAATAAAAAAAATATTGGGAATCTGGCAGATTGTTAAAATCAATCAGATCATTCAATAATCAAATAATCAAAAATAATCAGAATAATCAGACATACCTAACACTTGTAGCAATCCAGTGCTCTTAGAAAAAATTACGCTTATTGATCTAATTTTTATGTAATATCAAGTTTAATTCGAACTTCCGGTATTGTATTTATTACCACTTGCTACGATCAAGAGACGTGACAGCAAGGCAACAGCTGACTGTAGTCCTAACCTCATCTCGAGCGAGATGAGGTTAGCCACTGATCATGCTTGAGACTTGTACAATTTATATATTTAACATTTGCAAAAAAAAATAATTTGTGATAACTCAAATTTTTCATGTGTAAATTGTTTAATGAATCTTCACGTTTAATTAGAAAAATGTAGAATAGTTACTCCAACGATTCGCGAAGTATTTCTAGGTTTGATATTTGGCAACATTGGTTCTATCTCCGTCTCTTTTTACTCAACCCGGCGAGTTTGACCTCCATGCTTTTGAACGACGATCTGTCAAAACAATATCAGACGCGGGAAATGAAATATTTCGCCGACATGAATTCTTCACGCTTTTTACCACTCAGGGCCCGAATACAATGCTTTATATCTCTTGAGTCCGCTCGAGCGATGCGTTCGCGATCTCGCTCCCTGCCCATCGTCATCCCTTGTACTTCCGGATTTCTTGTCACGATCACGGCTACTTGACTCGGCTGACACGTTGCTCTTTTCTTTGTTATCTTATTCTCTTATAAAGTTCCACTTTTGTTCAATTTTCAATTTTTCTCGGACAACCACACTGGTGTCTTTTTGATTTCGTAATTCCAAAACTAGCACGCGATCTATCCCACTTCTGATCTGTAGTACGATTTTCCTTACTAGTGGTGCATACTTTATAACTTTATTGATTTTTTTATATGCTGTAGTACAGACATACAGAATGACGTCTGCGAAAACTCTGCATACCTCACCGGCTAAATACAATAGTAATTAATTCACGAAATAAATGCCATCAACCCTCACCTTATAGAGAATCCGTACGGAACAAACATTGGAACGGAAATAATAATAGTTCGCGATTAGATCGGAGCTATGCGAAAAGCGATAAATAACAAGAAAACTGTCGCGGTCACGTATGTTCCATGGAAAATGTAGCTTACGAGACATTTCGAGCAGAAATTATCTGTCCCTTTACAATATGCACGTTTCACCCACACTACAAAAACACGCTTACACATACGGTAAACAAACACACACTTGACATTTATCGAAAGCATCTGGGTACATCGTTGCCACGGATATTGCCAGAATTATGATATGGCGGCCTGTAACAACTCAAGTCAAATCTGATTGCTATTTTAAGGGAGCTTTCCAGTGTGACAGCCCGAAAAATCGCTGTTTTTCGCGATTTTTTTTTTTAAAGAAAAAATAATCTAATCGGTCTGGTTTTTTTTTTGTATATTAATTGGGTATTGAAGAATACAAAACAATTTTTTAAAGATCGATTTATTTATTAATTAATATCTATAAAAATGATGAAACAATTGTTGCAGAAAATGCACTTGGATGTGGTGTCCACGTTGGGGGTCACAATTTTGATCTGAAACAAAAAACACAAAAAGATTATTGATCGGTATATAATTGGCTTTCGTGCTATGGAGGCTTTTTTTTTTTTTTTTTGCAAAAATGGCGCCGGTTTGAACAAAAAGTATCGATTTTAGAATTTTTTTTTGGCAGTTTTTTTACAAAAAAATAGGAAGATGTCAAAAAAAAAAAAAAAGCTTCCATAGCACGATAAACAATGACGTTAAGAATATTGTGTAAAAAATTCAACTCGATAGCTTTAAAACTCTGCCCTCCAAGTTGGACACCGTTTTGAAAAATGCTGTTTCGAGAAAAACGCGTTCAAAGTTTCGCTGTAGCTGTAGCGCTCCGTTGCCTTCTTCCAAGAAATGCTGTACAGTAACCGAAATAATCTGAATTTCGGCATGAAAATTTCAGGGAATATTCGGAAGAGTGTATACTATTCGATAAAGCAAAAAAAAAAAAATCGATTTTTTGAAAATTTCACACTGGAAAGCTCCCTTAAAGACGAACGGAAAGAGAAGAGAATATAAAAAGAGTATTAGGCGATGAAAACGAAAAAACAGGCGTTGGCGTTAATCCATGAGATGAATATACAATAATTATTAGTTCTCAAGGCAATATTGAAAACGTGCATGCGCACGCCGAGGTCGTCAAATCGCCGCGCGCGCGAGAAAGAGAGAGAGAGAGAGAGGGGGAGGTCCCTCTCTCTTGATCAATTTCTAAAGATCAGGTACTTTATTCGTAATTTTTCTACAGTTTATCGGTTCCATGGATGTACCGCGGCCGACCAGCAGAGTTGAGATCGTGGCGGCGATGCGAAGGATTCGAGTGAGTGATTGTTTCGTTCCACGTTGCCTAGTTTTCAAATATTTCTATTTTATTTTGCGGGAGTCTACCAGTCCAGAATCTAAAACGAAGGTGAATTTCGACAATTTTTCACGGATACCCCGTTGATAGAAGATAAATCTTATTCAGTGGCCTTTATTGAACATATGTTCAACTATCGTTGGGAATTTTTTTCGCAAGTTTTCGTAATGGAATGCCAAGAGTTCTTCAATTCTTACCTGGAACGAGAATTCAATAATAATTCGCGTTCTAGATTAAATTTACTTTCGAAATACGTAAGAAAAGCGAACAATATCGAGTAATGATAAAATGATGCACGCATGAAAACAAATTGTTTTCGGTTAAAAAATTGACGGAAATAATTGTTTTGGAAAAAGTTTTCGGAATACCAATATCCGTTATGTAAAAGTGTAAAACTATTTTTATAGGATTTGGAATAAAAAAATTGTCGGGATTCACTCGGGAGTCATTTTTATAGTTAAATATTTCTTTTTTGTCGCAGTACGAATTCAAAGCGAAGGGCATCAAAAAGAAGAAAGTGTCCCTGGAGGTTTCGGTGGACGGTTTGAAAGTGAGTTTGCGCAAAAAAAAGGTAAGAATGAAGCGAATGAAAGCTGCCGGAGACGCGGAACAACTGATGGAAATTTCAAATCAGCCTTTATTCCATTGTCACGCATTGCAGAAGAAGCAACAGTGGATTGACGAGAACAAAGCTTTTCAGATGCATTATCCGATTTACAGGTAATTACCAGCTAAACATATCGAATGAATTAAAAACGAAGAAAAATCACAAAAAAATATTCCCTCCTGGAATAATCAGGGAAAAGTGAGGGAATTTTGGAAATTCTCTGGAATTTTCTCACAATTTACTTTTCGAAAGAATTACGAAAAATGAAACTGACTTGAGACAAAACTGGACAGTGTAAAAATAAAATTTTTTGTATATTTTTAATATTCATATCATTCCTCATTATACACAAAAGAAAGTTATGTCAGTACCAAACGTTAAGAATTTAAAAAACTGTAAACTGATTTACTGCAAAGCTACATTTGTAAATTAATGTAAATTAAAAGTAAAGCTACGAAAATACATTTGCATTCGATCTGTCGATACACAACCACATCATTATCATTATACATAAGTATTTATATCGATTTTTTGTTTATTTTCACCGGCGTACAAACTTTTGTTTATAATGAAGAACAGGTTCTGTATTTGCTTTTAATGTCTTTTTTTTACATTATAATGTTTAAATTATGTTTCGAATTTCAGTTAAAGAAAATAAATAGTCATTTTATCAAATTTCCATATATTTAGACTTGAAAAAATTATGTTATCCAGTTCAACATAACTCTTCAATAGAAGGATCCAGTTGAGAATTTCCTTTCTTTCTTCAAATCGGTTAAAAATGTTTATTTTCACAAAAATCAGTCATTGCTATTTTTACGTTTATAATTTTCCCGTATAGTTTGCAGCGTTTACAAAGACTGATATCTCTCTAGCTCAAAAAATATATGTATGACGAAAAGAAAATGTTCTTTATTTGCCCCCAATCTGGCTAATTTGCGAAACCTGGAATTTTTGCAAAACCTGTATGGAAAATCTGGAAAAGTCAGGAAATTTGTGCGTCAATGATGCGTGACAACCCTGAAAAAAGTTCGATTGCCGACAAGAAAAAACAAAAACAAGACTTACACCGTTTCATAAAACATGGTTTCGAGACGGGCGCAAATTAAAAATGGTATACCGCAGTGGGCGTTCTAAACCTTTACAAAAATCTTTTGCAAATTCGATTTAAGAACCTAGGCTATCAGACAGTACAATATAAAAAAGCCAGTATTTTCTAAAATGTCAAGTTTATGCAGACCCATTAACAGATTCTCATAGACTCCATACTGATTATGCGTAGGCGGTAGTTACTTTGTGAACAAGTTTCGTCTTGATAGTTATAAATTCACGAAAGTTATATCGCACATGACACTATCCATGAAAAATAAAAAATGTTAAATTTCCTATAACGAAATTCGCTCTGTGGGCGAATCCAATTCAGTGGGCCCATCCAACTCTGTGGGCCCATCCAATTCAGTACCTAATATACTTGATCCGGTATTAAGGCGGGATTCTACTTTGAAACCATGAAAAAAACGCTATTTTCGTGAATTTTTTCTGAGAATACTATTAAGGAGGCTTTCCAGTGTGACAGCCCGAAAAATCGCTGTTTTTCGCGATTTTGTTTTTTAAAGAAAAAATAATCTAATCGGTCTGGTTTTTTTTTTGTATATTAATTGGGTATTGAAGAATACAAAACAATTTTTTAAAGATCGATTTATTTATTAATTAATATCTATAAAAATGATGAAACAATTGTTGCAGAAAATGCACTTGGATGTGGTGTCCACGTTGGGGGTCACAATTTTGATCTGAAACAAAAAACACAAAAAGATTATTGATCGGTATACAGGGTGGTCCGTAATTACTGACCCACCCGGGACTGGCGGGTTCGCGGTCGTGCCCGAAACAATCGTACCAAGGCGTTTTTCGATCCGTCCATTAGTTTTCGAATGGGGGCGATTAGAATTTCGTATTGTTGTAGGGCCGACGCCTGCCCTTGACGACGACGCTACTCGAGTGCCGCGTCTGAGCGCGTGAAATGTAGAAGGCAACGGGCGAGGTAGGTAGGCGTTTGTCTCGCGTGCCTTGGCGATTTGACATTTCGTATGTCATCTGCTATGGCCTTCCGCCATATTTGGTGGGCAAGTTCAGACCGCGTTTGACAGATGACGGCGAGCATGATATGACGTTTCGCGTATCATTCTCTTAGGCTGGCAGCGGACCAATCGGGTTCGAGACGCGAGACAAGGACGGACGATAGGGTATTTCACTCTTCGTCTTCTGTCGCGCGACTTGTATTGCAATTTTTCGTGCGGGCAATGACACCCGTGTGAAATTGCCGCCGGAGTATCTCCGATCTTAATGATTTTTATGATGTTTTATGGGTTTCGTTCAAATTTGAAAATGGAAACAATCTCCTTTATCGTAGCGCAAACGGCAATAACGGCCACACAAAATTAAATACCCGAAATCATAATAACAAAATTACAGCAGTCGTTCATCATTAAAAATCGTTTGTCGTCGACTGAGGAAAACCCATTTTTGGTTGAGGTTGCACCGGTTTCTCCGTGTTCGAAAAAAATAGATACTGAAAGCGTTTCTGATTGCTCTGTTATCGATCGGAACGAGACCAAATCATTTGGTTTCGATTTCATCGAGAAAAAGATGACGTGAAGTTTTCGACAGTGTCCTATGAATCCTTGGAATCATAAGAATTGATTTCATCTCCGTACGCGACCGGGCGCGAGATCATCTCGTCGCATCGTCATCGAAAAAGAGATGAAATCATCGACGGCCCCGACGGGACGTTTTCGGGTGTGCCCTTAGGATCCTACACGCATCATACACAGAATTGATTGCACCTCCGTCCGCAATCGGGAATGAGATGAAATCATCTCGTCTCGATCTCCTCGAAAAGGAGATGAAATCAACGACGGGCTCGACAGGACTTTTTCGAGTGTGTTATTTGGATCCTCGACGCATCATGCACGGACTTGATTTCATCTCCGTTCGCCACCAGGAACGAGATGGAATTATCTCGTCCCGATCTCTTCAAAAAGGAGATGAAATCGACGACGGGCTCGACAGGACTTTTTCGAGTATGTTATTTGGATCCTCGACGCATCATGCCCAGAAATGATTTCATCTCCGTTCACCACCAGGAACGAGATGGAATCATCTCGTCCCGATCTCCTCGAAAAGGAGATGAAATCAACGACGGACTCGACAGGACTTTTTCGAGTATGTTATTTGGATCCTCGACGCATCATGCCCAGAATTGATTTCATCTCCGTTCACCACCAGGAACGAGATGGAATCATCTCGTCTCGATCTCCTCGAAAAGGAGATGAAATCAACGACGGACTCGATAGGACTTTTGCGAGTATGTTATTTGGATCCTCGACGCATCATGCCCAGAATTGATTTCATCTCCGTTCGCCACCAGCAACGAGATGAAATCATCTCGTCCCGAACTCATCGCAATGGAGATGAAATCAACGGCAGACTCGATGGAACTTTTTCGAGTGTGTCATTCGGATCGTAGACGCATCATGCACAGATTTGATTTCATCTCCGTTCGCCACCGGGAACGAGATGGAATCATCTCGTCCCGATCTCTTCGAAATGGAGATGAAATCAACGACAGACTCGATGGAACTTTTTCGAGTGTGTCATTCGGATCGTAGACGCATCATGCACAGATTTGATTTCATCTCCGTTCGCCACCGGGAACGAGATGGAATCATCTCGTTCCGATCTCTTCGAAAAGGAGATGAAATCAACGACGGGCTCGACGGGACTTTTTTGAGTATGTTATTTGGATCCTCGACGCATCATGACCAGAATTGATTTCATCTCCGTTCGCCCCCAGGAACGAGACGAAATCATCTCGTCCCGAACTCATCGCAATGGAGATGAAATCAACGGCAGACTCGATGGAACTTTTTCGAGTGTGTCATTCGGATCATAGACGCATCATGCACAGATTCGATTTCATCTCCGTTCGCCAGCGGGAACTAGATGGAATCATCTCGTCCCGATCTCTTCGAAAAGGAGATGAAATCAATGACGGGCTCGACGGGACTTTTTTGAGTATGTTATTTGGATCCTCGACGCATCATGACCAGAATTGATTTCATCTCCGTTCGCCACCGGGAACGAGATGGAATCATCTCGTCCCGATCTCTTCGAAAAGGAGATGAAATCAACGACGGGCTCGACGGGACTTTTTCGAGTATGTTATTTGGATCCTCGACGCATCATGCCCAGAATTGATTTCATCTCCGTTCATCACCAGGAACGAGATGGAATCATCTCGTCCCGATCTCCTCGAAAAGGAGATGAAATCAACGACGGACTTGATAGGACTATTGCGAGTATGTTATTTGGATCCTCGACGCATCATGCCCAGAATTGATTTCATCTCCGTTCGCCACCAGGAACGAGATGAAATCATCTCGTCCCGAACTCATCGCAATGGAGATGAAATCAACGGCAGACTCGATGGAACTTTTTCGAGTGTGTCATTCGGATCGTAGACGCATCATGCACAGATTTGATTTCATCTCCGTTCGCCACCGGGAACGAGATGAAATCATCTCGTCCCGATCTCTTCGAAATGGAGATGAAATCAACGGCAGACTCGATGGAACTTTTTCGAGTGTGTCATTCGGATCGTAGACGCATCATGCACAGATTTGATTTCATCTCCGTTCGCCACCGGGAACGAGATGGAATCATCTCGTCCCGATCTCTTCGAAATGGAGATGAAATCAACGACAGACTCGATGGAACTTTTTCGAGTGTGTCATTCGGATCGTAGACGCATCATGCACAGATTTGATTTCATCTCCGTTCGCCACCGGGAACGAGATGGAATCATCTCGTTCCGATCTCTTCGAAAAGGAGATGAAATCAACGACGGGCTCGACGGGACTTTTTTGAGTATGTTATTTGGATCCTCGACGCATCATGACCAGAATTGATTTCATCTCCGTTCGCCACCGGGAACGAGATGGAATCATCTCGTCCCGATCTCTTCGAAAAGGAGATGAAATCAACGACGGGCTCGACAGGACTTTTTCGCGTGTGTCATTCGGATCGTAGACGCATCATGCACAGATTTGATTTCATCTCCGTTCGCCACCGGGAACGAGATGGAATCATCTCGTTCCGATCTCTTCGAAAAGGAGATGAAATCAACGACGGGCTCGACGGGACTTTTTTGAGTATGTTATTTGGATCCTCGACGCATCATGACCAGAATTGATTTCATCTCCGTTCGCCCCCAGGAACGAGACGATATCATCTCGTCCCGAACTCATCGCAATGGAGATGAAATCAACGGCAGACTCGATGGAACTTTTTCGAGTGTGTCATTCGGATCATAGACGCATCATGCACAGATTTGATTTCATCTCCGTTCGCCAGCGGGAACTAGATGGAATCATCTCGTCCCGATCTCTTCGAAAAGGAGATGAAATCAACGACGGGCTCGACGGGACTTTTTTGAGTATGTTATTTGGATCCTCGACGCGTCATGACCAGAATTGATTTCATCTCCTTTTCGAGGAGATCGGGACGAGATGATTCTATCTCGTTCCTGGTGGCGAACGGAGATGAAATCAAGTCTGTGTATGATGCGTATAGGATCCGAATAACACACTCGAAAAAGTCCCATAGAGTCTGTCGTTGATTTCAACTCCATTGCGATGAGTTCGGGACGAGATGATTTTATTTCGTTGCTGGTGGCGAACGGAGATGAAATCAATTCTGGTCATGATGCGTCGAGGATCCAAATAACATACTGAAAAAAGTCCCGTCGAGCCCGTCGTTGATTTCATCTCCTTTTCGAAGAGATCGGGACGAGATGATTCCATCTCGTTCCCGGTGGCGAACGGAGATGAAATCAATTCTGGGCATGATGCGTCGAGGATGCAAATAACATACTCGCAAAAGTCCCGTCGAGCCCGTCGTTGATTTCATCTCCTTTTCGAAGAGATCGGGACGAGATGATTCCATCTCGTTCCCGGTGGCACACGGAGATGAAATCAATTCTGGGCATGATGCGTCGAGGATGCAAATAACATACTCGCAAAAGTCCTATCGAGTCCGTCGTTGATTTCATCTCCTTTTCGAGGAGATCGGGACGAGATGATTCCATCTCGTTCCTGGTGGTGAACGGAGATGAAATCAATTCTGGGCATAATGCGTCGAGGATCCAAATAACATACTCGAAAAAGTCCCGTCGAGCCCGTCGTTGATTTCATCTCCTTTTCGAAGAGATCGGGACGAGATGATTCCATCTCGTTCCCGGTGGCGAACGGAGATGAAATCAATTCTGATCATGATGCGTCGAGGATCCAAATAACATACTCAAAAAAGTCCCGTCGAGCCCGTCATTGATTTCATCTCCTTTTCGAAGAGATCGGGACGAGATGATTCCATCTAGTTCCCGCTGGCGAACGGAGATGAAATCAAATCTGTGCATGATGCGTCTACGATCCGAATGACACACTCGAAAAAGTTCCATCGAGTCTGCCGTTGATTTCATCTCCATTGCGATGAGTTCGGGACGAGATGATTTCGTCTCGTTCCTGGTGGCGAACGGAGATGAAATCAATTCTGGTCATGATGCGTCGAGGATCCAAATAACATACTCAAAAAAGTCCCGTCGAGCCCGTCGTTGATTTCATCTCCTTTTCGAAGAGATCGGAACGAGATGATTCCATCTCGTTCCCGGTGGCGAACGGAGATGAAATCAAATCTGTGCATGATGCGTCTACGATCCGAATGACACACTCGAAAAAGTTCCATCGAGTCTGTCGTTGATTTCATCTCCATTTCGAAGAGATCTGGACGAGATGATTCCATCTCGTTCCCGGTGGCGAACGGAGATGAAATCAAATCTGTGCATGATGCGTCTACGATCCGAATGACACACTCGAAAAAGTTCCATCGAGTCTGCCGTTGATTTCATCTCCTTTTCGAGGAGATCGAGACGAGATGATTCCATCTCGTTCCTGGTGGTGAACGGAGATGAAATCAATTCTGGGCATGATGCGTCGAGGATCCAAATAACATACTCGAAAAAGTCCTGTTGAGTCCGTCGTTGATTTCATCTCCTTTTCGAGGAGATCGGGACGAGATTATTCCATCTCGTTCCTGGTGGTGAACGGAGATGAAATCAATTCTGGGCATAATGCGTCGAGGATCCAAATAACATACTCGAAAAAGTCCCGTTGAGCCCGTCGTTGATTTCATCTCCTTTTCGAAGAGATCGGGACGAGATGATTCCATCTCGTTCCCGGTGGCGAACGGAGATGAAATCAATTCTGATCATGCTGCGTCGAGGATCCAAATAACATACTCAAAAAAGTCCCGTCGAGCCCGTCATTGATTTCATCTCCTTTTCGAAGAGATCGGGACGAGATGATTCCATCTAGTTCCCGCTGGCGAACGGAGATGAAATCAAATCTGTGCATGATGCGTCTACGATCCGAATGACACACTCGAAAAAGTTCCATCGAGTCTGCCGTTGATTTCATCTCCATTGCGATGAGTTCGGGACGAGATGATTTCGTCTCGTTCCAGGTGGCGAACGGAGATGAAATCAATTCTGGTCATGATGCGTCGAGGATCCAAATAACATACTCAAAAAAGTCCCGTCGAGCCCGTCGTTGATTTTATCTCCTTTTCGAAGAGATCGGAACGAGATGATTCCATCTCGTTCCCGGTGGCGAACGGAGATGAAATCAAATCTGTGCATGATGCGTCTACGATCCGAATGACAGACTCGAAAAAGTTCCATCGAGTCTGCCGTTGATTTCATCTCCATTGCGATGAGTTCGGGACGAGATAATTCCATCTCGTTCCTGGTGGCGAACGGAGATGAAATCAAGTCCGTGCATGATGCGTCGAGGATCCAAATAACACACTCGAAAAAGTCCTGTCGAGCCCGTCGTTGATTTCATCTCCTTTTCGAGGAGATCGAGACGAGATGATTTCATCTCATTCCCGATTGCGAACGGAGGTGCAATCAATTCTGTGTATGATGCGTGTAGGATCCTAAGGGCACACCCGAAAACGTCCCGTCGGGGCCGTCGATGATTTCATCTCTTTTTCGATGACGATGCGACGAGATGATCTCGCGCCCGGTCGCGAACGGAGATGAAATCAATTCTTATGATTCCAAGGATTCATAGGACACTGTCGAAAACTTCACGTCATCTTTTTCTCGATGAAATCGAAACCAAATGATTTGGTCTCGTTCCGATCGATAACAGAGCAATCAGAAACGCTTTCAGCATCTATTTTTTTCGAAAACGGAGAAAACGGTGCACCCTCAACCAAAAATGGGTTTTCCCCAGTCGACGACAAACGATTTTTAATGATGAACGCCTGCTGTAATTTTGTTATTATGATTTCGGGTATTTAATTTTTTGTGGCCGTTATTGCCGTTTGCGCTACGATAAAGGAGATCGTTTCCATTTTCAAATTTGAACGAAACCCATAAAACATCATAAAAATCATTAAGATCGGAGATACTCCGGCGGCAATTTTACACGGGTGTCATTGCCCGCACGAAAAATTGCAATACAAGTCGCGCGACAGAAGACGAAGAGTGAAATACCCTATCGTCCGTCCTTGTCTCGCGTCTCGAACCCGATTGGTCCGCTGCCAGCCTAAGAGAATGATACGCGAAACGTCATATCATGCTCGCCGTCATCTGTCAAACGCGGTCTGAACTTGCCCACCAAATATGGCGGAAGGCCATAGCAGATGACATACGAAATGTCAAATCGCCAAGGCACGCGAGACAAACGCCTACCTACCTCGCCCGTTGCCTTCTACATTTCACGCGCTCAGACGGGGCACTCGAGTAGCGTCGTCGTCAAGGGCAGGCGTCGGCCCTACAACAATACGAAATTCTAATCGCCCCCATTCGAAAACTAATGGACGGATCGAAAAACGCCTTGGTACGATTGTTTCGGGCACCACCCCGAACCCGCCAGTCCCGGGTGGGTCAGTAATTACGGACCACCCTGTATAATTGGCTTTCGTGCTATGGAGCCTTTTTTTTTTTTTTTTTGCAAAAATGGCGCCGGTTTGAACAAAAAGTATCGATTTTAGCATTTTTTTTGGCAGTTTTTTTTACAAAAAAATAGGAAGCTGTCAAAAAAAAAAAAAGCTTCCATAGCACGATAAACAATGACGTTAAGAATATTGTGTAAAAAATTCAACTCGATAGCTTTAAAACTCTGCCCTCCAAGTTGGACACCGTTTTGAAAAATGCTGTTTCGAGAAAAACGCGTTCAAAGTTTCGCTGTAGCTGTAGCGCTCCGTTGCCTTCTTCCAAGAAATGCTGTACAGTAACCGAAATAATCTGAATTTCGGCATGAAAATTTCAGGGAATATTCGGAAGAGTGTATACTATTCGATAAAGCAAAAAAAAAAAAAATCAATTTTTTGAAAATTTCACACTGGAAAGCTCCCTTAAAGATATCGATATGGGGTTTAATAAAAAAAATTTGTAAATGTATTTTATTCATTTTTTGTACACGTAAAATATGTTTAAAGCCAACGCCTCGAAAAGCAGGTACCGTTGCCGTGGTCGTGAAATCTTCCCGACGGATGGTCTGAAACAAAAAAATCAAATAGTTTCATGTTCAGTATGTCTTCAGGAACCGACCTAACTAGAATATTTTATATACGTGCAAAATTAACCAAATGGCGGTTAAAATACGAAAAAAATGCGTTTTTTTGGGTCTTTTTTGCAATAAAAAAATAGTTCGAATCAAAATTTTAAGTTGATTGTAGTTAGGTCGGTTGGTACACACATATAGAATATGTGTTCCAAATTTCATAAGGATCGGTTCAGTACTTTTTGAGTTATCACGACCACGGTACTTGAAAATGTCGTTTCGAGAAAAACGCGTTTAAAGTTTTGGTGAGTGATAAATCGTAGAAAAAATTATCTTACCCTCAGTCAGCGATGCCTGGGCCATATAATATGCCTTCGACGTGTTCCAGGTGGGTGTTTTCATCCAATTTAGCCTTTTCAAAGTTTCAAAGTAGAATCCCGCCTTAATGTAAAAAAAAATCGGCTCGATATCTTCGAATAACGGCGCCAAGTAGGAACGTGTTGACAATTCGACATTCTATAAATCCGGTTTTATCGATTTTCGGCCAAAATGAAATAAAACGAGACTTCGCCAAATGTGTGACAAACGTCGGCTCAACAGGTACAATTAGTCACAATTTATATCAATGTCATTTTTTAGCACTGCTCACAGGGGCATCCCTCTGAGCCTTTTTTCTGAATATGATTTTCCGACTGCCTGAAATATGCCATGAAAACCTCCACTTTTTTGTCACCAAAGCAAAGTTCGCTTCACGAGGAATCGAGGAAGGCCTTTTTCGAGCCACGATTATGAACATTGGGCCTTAGAAAATAAAAACAAACAACACGCCAACTTCCATAAAACGAACAGAATACAATAACGAATATCTGGACCCCCCGAAGAGCCGTGACGATCGTTCTTTATTAATATTCTCTGTCTCTAATTACAGGATATTCTACGTTTCCCACGACAGCCACGATCTCAAAATCTTCAGTTACATAGCCCGTGACGGTAATAGCAACTCATTCAAGTGCAACGTCTTCAAATCTAGTAAAAAGGTGATCAGAGATCCATTCGTCGGTGTTCTTTTTATTGCATTCCTTCGAGACACGCGTATTCTCCCTGTTTGCTTGGAGCTTTACGAGCAAAATTAAGGCGTTACCCCCACTTGTAGCGCAAAAAAAGGCCTTTTTCATGAATTTTTTTAAAGAAAACTACAAAACTTTTTTAATCGATCAATATACCATCTTAAAGAACACACCTTGAAGAACTTTCAGTAATTTTTTTATCGAAAAATATTACATTGTTTGGTGGCAAATGGCCGTCAATGAAATAATGTTTTTATATACACGGTTTGCGGTGACCAACATTGCGGCGAAGTGGATCATCTGAAAAAAAAAAATGCGGATGGATTTAGTCAAATATAAGTATAAACTAGTCTTTAATCGAAGGATTTTAAAAAATATTCATTTTTCACAAAATGGCGGACAGTCAAAGTTAATGGTTCGATTTTAACGAAAAAAACGGTAGTTTTTTGGCTATAAAACGGCCATTTTTTTTCGAAAAAAAAAATCGAACGATTAAAGACTACATTTTTATGTATTAAATAAGCCTGCAAAATTTCAAGAAGATCGGCTCATTAGTGTTCGAGTAATCTTGGTCACCGACTTCAGAAATGCCATTTTGAGAAAAACGCGTTTAAAGTTTCAATTTCAGTTATCCAATTCACGGATTCTTCTCTTTCAACGCTCATATCTCAGTCAATTTTGTTCGGATCGACTTAAAATTTTCAGGACATATTCTCAGATACTTATACTTCAAAAAAATGCAATAAAAAAATCGATTTTTTCAAAATCGCAAGTGGGAGTAACCCCATTAATAAAAGACGCCTCTGAGCTCACCGCATGTTCTACGTGTCCGGATTTTATCTTTGCTTTAATCGCGAGCTTTTTCTTCTTCCCAGCCTTCTCTCTCTCTCTCTCTCTCTTGATATTTCTCAGTCTCTCTCGACGCCGAGTGGGAGTACGAGCGGCCCCGTCACGTCAAAGTTTCAAGACATTACTATAAATAAATGATCCGCGCTCTCTGGTACACACTTCACCGACAACGGATGAATTCTTTCGCGGGCGCCAGGTTAACAAGCGCTTGCCAAGAGAACGTTGGGATTAACACACGCCTGAGAGCCACCATCTCGCCCGAATCCGAACGGATATCTGTCATGGTTGCTGTAACGACCAGTAATCCTGATAAACCTTTGTAAAAATATTTATGACATAGATACATACGTATATGTGTCTATAGTAATAAACATTTCATCGCGGCCATTACTTACGACGGAGGCACGTTTTCATTCAACGAAAATACTTCTACCTTTTGGATCGTACATTCATCGATTTGTGGATGTTTGAAGTCCCATTATAGATTTTTTCGACTATGTATATATAAACAACGTATACTAAAAAACTGATAGGATTCGAATATACGTATGTATGCGCATCCACGCAACACACACACGCAGAGAGAGAGAGAGCGAGAGAGAGAGAGTGATCACTGGATTATTGCGAAGGTATATTATAATAATGTAATTAATTTTATTTCTTGTAACGCAATAAAGCTACGAAAAAAGAACTGGACAGCTAAAAAACTGTATCTGCTAATAGGAAAAGAATCCAGCCATCGCTTAAAACCATATTGCTAATTTATAAAGGATTTGAACCAGTCTGGTCATACCGCATCCAACTTTAAGGAATAGCAAGTATGTCCAACATTGAAATTCTACAGAGCTTCCGATCTAAGGCACTAAAGGTTGTCGCAAATGCTCTGTGCTGTGGCCCCAACGAAACAACACGCAACGACCTACGAATGACCTCTGTCAAGCAAGAAGCACAACTACATAGTCAAGTATACATGTAGAGATTGACGAAGCACCCCAACACCCTGGCCCAGTGGCCACCGCGGCGCCATAAAAAGGCTAAAATGATTCGAACCTTCGGACCCAATAAGACGATTTGTTCACTGAGGCAAAATGGATGCATATCCCCACGGGATTATAGCTTATGGTTGAAAAATATGTAGCGTCGAAAAAAAACATTATTTCGTATTTAACAAAGATACTATATAGCTCTATAAAGTGAATTATATTATCCTGTTCTAACTTTGCTCCAGAGTGATCGAAAATTTTGCAACTATGCAAAGTGATCGAAAACGAGGAGCAGCCTACAGGTTGATACCAACAGGTGACTAATGAGATTTTTCAAATTCTTCATTTGACTTACACGTGATGAATCAACGTATTTTTCCCCATGCAAACCATTTTCGATAGATACAATCAATGAGTGGTCTGGACCAATCGGTGGTTTTTTTTATACATAGCAAACGGATTTGTGTCCCCAAATCAAAGCCTTTGTAATCATGCATCCTTTCTTTTCAATTTTCGAAACTACTTATACATATCAACGCGTATACGTTTTTTCTCGAAAAAAAAACACGTCTAATAACATGACCACTTATTATCGATACTGCTTAGATTTCGGATACTTTTTTATCTTTAGGCACAATAATTATAATGACATTTAGTAACATTAGATACTATTTCAACGATGAATATGAATTACACACGCGAGCTTCTTATTTATCGTCGGAATATGCCTATCGATATCATTAAACGTTACTGTAATACAGCACACAAAAAAAGCAGAGAAAGAGAGAAAAAGAATACAAACCCATCGATGATTGCGAATATGGAGCAACGATGCTCTCGTAAAACGTATATAGGCAAATCGAGTATCGTTGCGCAGTAGTGTCGATAATGTCGTCCCGAAGAAGCACCCGACTAAAAATTTTGATCCGGCTGCTTGAAGACTGACCAGACCCCTATCAGGCCGCAATCCGGAATGCCGTAGTAGGACACGCCCGGTCCGGGCGGGATCCGGTACGGATCCGGCGTCCCTTGACATGGCCTGCGTGGCCGGCAGATGGCGCCATGGTACGGCACGCCGGATCCGTGCCGGATTCGCACATGATTTTATACCCGTTACTGTGGCCTAACGGCTTAAATTCATCATTTGTTTTTTATCATTTCAGGCATTGATACGGCGGCCGGATCAGGGCCTGAAAAGGCCTACTGATCAGGGCCGTGTCCGTTATCCGGATCCGGGCCGGATGCGAAAAAGCGTTTCGCGCCTGTTACGGCGCTGCTCCGGCAGCTTGATCAGTGCCGCGGTACGGGATACGGCATGCCGGATCCATGCTTGTTCCGGCCCGTAGCAAAATTTCTAGTCGGGCAGCGAGAGTCAGCTTACACGCATTCACACACTCCGGAGGGGGAATTACGGTCCCAGCCAGCGTGTGTAACGTTTTTGCGAGTTATTAATATAAATTTTACAATCCAGCAGGCTCTCGAAATTTATGGCCGTGTATCTTCGTCTTGTCGTTCCGGGAGCGAGGGAGAAGGAGCGTGCGGAGGCGGGAAAAGCGTTTACACAATGACGTAGGAATAAAATTCGAAGCTTCGGGTTGCATTCGCATCAGGTGGAGGCGAGCTGCCAAACGTTTTCGGTCTTCCCTCTTCCTCTGTCTCTCTCTCTCTCTCTCTCTCTCTCTCTCTCTCTCTGTCTTATTCTTGTCTGAGAGAATCATTTTATCGTCCGCTTTAAGTTTTTGACAGAGGACGACGAAAACCGAACGGACAACTTGGAGAGGCACGAGAGAAGCAGATAGTGAGAGGGGGGGGGGGGCGGACGGACGGACGGAAGTATTGTAGAAGCTTACACATTTTCCACAGACCCAAGTTATTAAAATAGCTCCCATAGTCTGCGTCGGTGATTCTCTCTCCTTGCTAGTCTCCCAGTTATGTTCGCCCTGGCAAGATCGCCGTCTCTTCCAGACGATTTCGCCGACGCGATTGATGCACGGGAACGGCGCGGAGTGCCGAAGCTGTCCTCGAAACTCGTCGAAACTTCCACGTCGTCCGACTCGTTCTCACAAGTTCCAACTCGTCGTGATTTTCGATAGTTGGAAAGAGTGGTTGGGAGAAAGAGAGCGCCGAAGAACGAGGGAAAAAGAGTGTGTGCATGTTGTGGAAAAAAAATAGAGAGAGAGAGAGAGAGAGAGAGAAAGACGTAGAACAGTTTCTGGAGTCAAACGAGCCCTTACCGAAAAAAAAACATTCCTGCGAAAAGAGATGCTGAAGAGCGTAGCATCGAGGATAGCCTCGAGTTCGTCCGAATTTCCGGTTCGTGACGTCACAGCCGGAAGTCCCAATCCGTCGAGTGAAACGAGTCCAGCTCAACCAGACAAATCAATGGCAAGGCCGCGAAAAAAGTTATCCTTTAAAGAGCCCGAGATATTCGGTTATCTGAGGAGCAAGAGATGCTCCTTTCGTTCGTCCAGGACGAAGGCTGGACCGGAAAAGTCACCGGGCCCGAGCAGCCTCCGGGAAAATCTCTGCGAGGAGGAACCTGGTGACCTCGATGAGTTGGAGGTACAGAAGAGAGGCTGGAAGAAAAAAAAAAGAAAACTCGAAAGAGAAAACAAATTGAGCAAAGAGAGGGAGAGAGAGAGAGTGTTCTACGACTTTGGATCTATAAATCAGCGATCTGCCCGTTAACGTCAGCGAGAACAAACAAATAAGAATTTCGAGAGACGCGTGTTTATCTTGTTCTTTATGGCTTTTTTTTTTTTTTTTATTGTTCGCTACTTCCCAGAGCCAAGCAATGAGGGTCGTGAGAACGGTCGGTCAGGCCTTCGAGGTCTGTCACAAACTGAGCCTGAACGCAGCCCTCGAGGATCAGGAAGTCGAGAAGGAGAAAGCACGAGTACGAGGCGGCGACGATAATCTGCATCGTAGCGACGACTACGACGATCAGGATGAGGTGACAAACGAGCGGAAAATCAGACGACCGAGGTCACCCTCGCCCAACGTTCACAAAGGTAACGAACCGCTTGCCCGTATTAAGGGGCTACCTAGAGGAACGGTTGCCAAACTTTTTTTTTTAACAACGCACCCTTTCTGCGGAAAAGAAGATGGACCCGCCCTCCTGTTGTATCTTTATCGATATTAGGGTAACAAAACGCGCCTCGCCTGTATATCGTGACCCACAATTTCAAAATCAATGATCTAAGGGCTCGACGAAAAATGGCCATACTTCGATTTTTTCTGCCAAACGGTTGGCGAAAAAGAAACGCTTTTTTTTTTTAATCTCAAAGGTACATATGTCGAGACCATTTGAAAAGAATCACTCTTGCAATTGTGTCACTTGTCACTCACTGGTGGACACTCTACAGCTTGAACGGTCCATCCGTAATCTAGAAACCAAACGGGTTATTCGAGCTGTCGATAAATACGAGTCGTTGACGACCGTCGATTTTTGAACTTATGTCCGAGGACTTTAAAAGCAGTTTTTCGCGAAAAACGCGTTTGAAGTATGATGCTGCTGCCGCTCGCCTGCTCGACTGTTAGAAGCTGTAACTCGTGCAATTTCGGGAATATTTTGATGACATTTTCAGGCAATATAGCTAGGTGATATTATCGGAAAGATTTTTTTGGAAAATGCCATTTTTCGATCCACCTAGGTAAATGTAGTCCGTTAAATTCCTCCTGGATGTAACAAAGTCCTTTTGCGTGATTTTTTCGCCTTTCACGATTTCAATGGAACTCAGTACACAGAGAGAAATGTATAGTAACCTCGACCATATTTTATATTATCCTGAGGGGACAATAATATTTTATAGTCATGGGTTACTGCCGTAAATATAGCACTGCTTATGATATTTTAGCAGTTGTGTTAACTATGATCATATGTTAACCGCAACCAAGAATCTTTCAAGCACGCGTCGTTTGTCAATGCTGTATAATATAGTAGGTTTTCATAAAATAAACGATTCCTTACACTATCAAACAATAGTGGTTTTTGCCATATCGAATGGTATGACTACTGAATGTATATGATATTTCACAAATTCAAACATTTTCATTCGAGAGTACTACCTGTACGATTGTTTATCATGATTTGTTATTCCCTGACCTCCTGAAATGATTCCTATCGAAGAAAATATTTCACCTACACGGAGATTCGAACCTACGACCTACCCATCTATATTCAGGCACGCTGCCACTATGCTACCTGGTACTTATGGTATTTCAATCGTAGATTTTGCATAACGGATAAAAGTAACTCCAGCTGCATTTCCGAATAGCTCCTACCTCCGATATAGGTGGAATTGTCCACAGATCGCTTTTTTGATAATATATGTCACTGCTTAAATGGATTTTTGGCGCGGCTCAATAGTTTTCGAAATATCGGATTCTAAAAACTGATAAATCAATGCGCTAATATATCTATATCGATCATAACGTGCCACCGCTGTCTCTACTTTATTGACAAATGATTTACGTCTTCGCTGTACGATTACCATAATGTTGTTCGTATAGTCACTTTTCGTAAGATCTTGTAACAGTTTATACTCAACAGGTGTTAATGTCAACCATATGAATAGTACAAACTGACTGAATTTTTGCATACCAATAATCGGGTGTATGCTTCGAATGAGTTAAGTGGAAATTGGCGAGACTCTTAAGATTTCAAGAGAATTTTAATTACCCGAAAAAATGTTTACGTCGCGTAACTTTCTTAAGGGAGCTTTCCAGAGTGACAGCCCGAAAAATCGCTGTTTTTCGCGATTTTTTTTTTTAAAGAAAAAATAATCTCATCGGTCTGGTTTTTTTTTTGTATATTAATTGGGTATTGAAGAATACAAAACAATTTTTTAAAGATCGATTTATTTATTAATTAATATCTATAAAAATGATGAAACAATTGTTGCAGAAAATGCACTTGGATGTGGTGTCCACGTTGGGGGTCACAATTTTGATCTGAAACAAAAACACACAAAAAGATTATTGATCGGTATATAATTGGCTTTCGTGCTATGGAGGCTTTTTTTTTTTTTTTTTGCAATAATGGCGCCGGTTTGAACAAAAAGTATCGATTTTAGCATTTTTTTTGGCAGTTTTTTTACAAAAAAATAGGAAGATGTCAAAAAAAAAAAGCTTCCATAGCACGATAAACAATGACGTTAAGAATATTGTGTAAAAAATTCAACTCGATAGCTTTAAAACTCTGCCCTCCAAGTTGGACACCGTTTTGAAAAATGCTGTTTCGAGAAAAACGCGTTCAAAGTTTCGCTGTAGCTGTAGCGCTCCGTTGCCTTCTTCCAAGAAATGCTGTACAGTAACCGAAATAATCTGAATTTCGGCATGAAAATTTCAGGGAATATTCGGAAGAGTGTATACTATTCGATAAAGCAAAAAAAAAAAATCGATTTTTTGAAAATTTCACACTGGAAAGCTCCCTTAATTTATATCGGGTTTCATTTGTGTACGGGAATAGAGTATCATGCGCGGTGATTATTGGATTCCATTTTGCGAAAATCTGCGAAAGGGTTCACGGTTCAAGGGAGGTTGATTTTTTTTTAAATATGCTTTTCTTCGCGTGACTGTCTTAAAGCTCCCCGACTAGAAATTTTGCTACGGGCCGGAACAAGCATGGATCCGGCATGCCGTATCCCGTACCGCGGCACTGATCAAGCTGCCGGATCAGCGCCGTAACAGGCGCGAAACGCTTTTTCGCATCCGGCCCGGATCCGGATACCGGACACGGCCCTGATCAGTAGGCCTTTTCAGGCCCTGATCAGTATGCCTTTTCAGGCCCTGATCCGGCCGCCGTATCAATGCCTAGAATGATTTTGAAAAATGATGAATTTAAGGCGTTAGGCCACAGTAACGGGTATAAAATCATGTGCGAATCCGGCACGGATCCGGCGTGCCGTACAATGGCGCCATCTGCCGGCCACGCAGGCCATGTCAAGGGACGCCGGATCCGTACCGGATCCCGCCCGGATCGGGCGTGTCCTACTACGGCATTCCGGATTGCAGCCTGATAGGGGTCTGGTCAGTCTTCAAGCGGCCGGATCACTTATCGGGATACATTTTTGCTTGAGAACGGATATCCAGAGTACATTCGTATTGAATTTTGATAGAATCGGTGGAGCATTTGAGATTTTGCGGGCCTATGAATATTCTGAAAAAGCCGTTTCCCGTAACTTTTCCAAAAAATTTGAAATTTCCCGCTTATTGCAATTTACAACGATATAAGTATATTTTCATGTGATTACAATTAATACCAGGTCTCTGAAACCTCGAACAAAATATACATTTTTACAAAAACGTTTGTTTTTCACTGTTAAAACTTTCCCAGAATTGCAAATGTTGAAAATGCAGCTTCGACAAAAAAAATTTCCCGTTATTGAAAAATGGCACACTGTTTCCTCATTAATGTATTTCGGTCGAATTTGAGAAACATATATTTCGATCGGAATATTTTTTTATGGCATTCGTTTTTTTGAAACTGTTTTCCAAATTTTTCTTTTAGACATATCGCTCTTGGGCGACGTCGAGGAGGTGCGAGAACAAACGCCTACGCCGGCCCCGTGTATCCTGAGAACCCACGGTTCGTCGGCGTCGCCGATCAGGCAATCACCTTCGGTAAATAAAGAGAGGAAACAAAATAATCAAAAAAAAAAAAGGAAGTTTGCACTTTTCGCCAGTAAGGGGGAATACAACGAGACTTTGTTCAGCCTTCGTTTCCGCGTATTCGAACGAGAATTCACATTGGTGGAATCCACGGGGCACGAAGGTTGATGCAAACTGGCAACTTTTTCCACAGGGTACTGCAGTCTCCGAGTGCGGCGATCATCCGCTTCTCGGTGGTGAGACGACGGCTCTCAGGCACGAGATACAATTGTTGCGCGAGAGGCTCGAGCAGCAAGGCCAGCAGACACGGGCTGCAATCGCGCACGCGAGACTTTTGCAGGATCAACTCGCTGCGGAAGCGGCTGCGCGGGTCGAGGCGCAGGTGTGTCAATTTTACAATCAGCCGTTATTTTTTTCCTCTCATTTGGCAAACTTGAACAATTCCAAGAAGCTCCAGCCAACTTCACAAAATCTCAAGCAACCGCGATGAGCTTCCCAGCATGACCACACCGAACGCATTAAATCCCAAAACGAAGCGAAAAAAATTCCACAATGCCCCAATCCCACAGAAGCCTCAAAAAGAACCTTCTAAAAACTTCAACCAATGCCACTACATCCAACGAACTGTAGATCCAATCCACCCCCCAAAAACCGACACGATGTAAAGGCATCCCATGAAATCCCGACGAGCGCCGATAAAGACCGATAAATCCCAAGATGCATCCCCAAAGAAACCGACGAGCTTCCAAATCTCAAAGGACCACAATGAGCGCCCAAAAACTCCAACAAATCCCAATAGATTCAACGAATCCCAATGAGTAGACCAAAGGCACTCCAAGAAACCTTCCTGGGCCGAATCAACCCTAGAACACCCACGAGTGGTATGGTAATCGGAAGAAATTCCCACACCCCCCGGCCAAATCTAAAGATAAAAAGAAAATCCCATCAAATTTCGATATACCAAAACACGCCCAAACGAAGCACAGGCAAATTTACTCCAAACCGTTCTCTTCGTTCGTTCTCTTTTTCATGGCACACTCGCGAAAGCAGACGAGGACCCACCAATTGCTAATACAGAACAAAGAGCTTTTGGAGCACATAGGCGCACTCGTGAGCCATTTGCGGGATCAGGAGCACGCCGGTACAGTCGGTCACACAGACGCCACCACCGGTCAGTCCCAAGTGTCCGGAGGAACAAATCTTAGCGGAATGACACCGCAAACGGCAACAATTCCCGATCTCTCGAGCCTCGGCCAGGTAACCCTCTACCGTGTGACGCAGTGATAAACGCCATGCCCCCTGCCCCGCTCATCGCTCCTCGGACTCACGAGAGCTAGACACGAAAAAGAGATACACTCGCGTTGTCGGCCCAACCCAAACAAGCCCAACGTTCAACGATCTACTTAGCTTACATTTTTATTGTTTGTACCTTTTTTTTTGTACTTTTTATACCTCGAGATTTATTTTTGGTAACCGTGCGCTACGTTTGTCGCTGAAAAAGAAAACTGCGAAAGACAATAAAATAAAGAAGCGAGGCTAATGAGTTTGCTTCACGCTACTACCCGCCTGGTTTTTCTTTCAATTCTAATTTGGAGTTTTCGTTTCGTGTTTGTGTGCGTGAATGTGCGAAGCCTTGACGATTAATCGCGGAATGCTATAACACGTGTGTCATGCATCGCCAAAAAGACGAGACACAGGAAAGGGAAGAAAAAAAAAAATGCAAAGTACACAAAGCGAAAGATACGCAAGAGAGCTGCTGCTGGTGCTTTGAGTACACAATAGTGCGTTGCGCGTCTCTCCTTGCCCAACAGGTCTTGGCCAGGGATTTTCGACTGTGGGCTGCGAACAAATGCTAGAGGTAATGTCTCCTTACTATTGACTCGTCCTCCGCTCACCTGTGTTTATAACTGTCTCTTCGTCTCTCTCCCGCTCCCGCTATTCCGATTTCTCGTCGACCCGTTTGCCGCTACAATTTTACTCATTTCTTCGGGTCGGGTACATGGGACAGACTCAAGGGATGACTCCTGGACAGAGCTCACCATGGGAACTGGAGGCAGCGCCATCCGCTTCGTCCTTCCCGTACTGCGCGTATCCGAGCGAGACACTTTATCAGGGTGTACTTAGCGGCGTGGGGGGTCTGGAGAGCACGACGGATCAGTTGCACTTTCAGACCCAGTTACTCGAGCGACTTCACAACCTGAGTCCCTATCAGCCGCAGCAGAGGTCGCCTTACGGCACGCCCACGACGCCCTGCTACGCATTAGGAGCACCGAGCTTTTTACTGTCACCGAGCAGTAACAAACAACCGTCCGTGAGTCACTCTCTCTCTCTCCCCCCCTCCTGTTCATTCTCCGCGGACGAAGAATCGAACGAAATCGTCGTATGAGTTTCCTAGTTGCACCGATTGACCGTAAATTCGATTTTTCCGACACAACAACCGACTACCCGGGAAAAAATTTTCATATATGATTATGTATGAGCATATGTGATTTTATCACATATTATTATATATGAATTTTGTCCATGTATAATCACGTATGAATTTTGTCTATATATAAATATATATAATTTTATATGTAGTAATATACTCATATGTTATCATATTTGTATTTTTTTGTTTATTTATTTAATTTGAAATTTTGATGATTGTCTGTTGTTACATGTTGGTATATGTGTAGAAATATTGTCAGGTAGGTTGCATATAATTTTTTTTAGGATTAGGAATAATATTTGTTTTAGGAAATGTAAAAATATGAGACGTAATGCAAGTATTTAGATATAGTGTCTTTTACTGCCGCTTTATTATTGGACGGATACATAACGAAATTAATTAAAAATTATAAGAAATTAAATTTAATTAAGAAATTAATGAAGAAAAGAAAAGAAAATTTATTAAGAAATTAAAAAAATGTGCCACGTTATCCGAGTTTTTAATTATATATGCAAACGGCAAAATTTATTTTAAATAGCCATGTGAATACAATTTGGTTATGTATGAATCAACAATGATATCATTTGAATAAAATAACTGTGCTAAACTATAAAACTATGACTAGTGCTTTGTTTTTTTTTTCAAAACCTTGAATACTTTTGATAATTAATAACAATATTTTGTATGAAATTAATTTTGGTCTTAATATTACGTATACGAATTGTATACGATTATATATGATTCTGTGTAGTTCAAATAGCGACAAAATATGTGATCATACATATACATGTATGACCATGGATGCTGATGCATGAATATATATAATAATACACCATCAGATATGATAATATATAATATTTTAAGTAGAAATAGTGCTGACTACATACGATAATGTATTTTTATATATGATTATATATATTCACATATAACATGAACCATACATAATTATGTATCGACGAAATTCATTCATCAAATTCTTCACACATGATCATGTACTTTTATATACGATTATCTATCATCATACGTAATTGATACATGATCATATATGCTTCTACATGAACATTTTTTCCCGGGTAGTTACCTTGTAATTGCAAGCGCCAATGATGATATTTCAGAGTTTGAACGTGCCGTCGTCCCCGGGAGGTTTGTCGTTGCGGATATCGCCGCAGGCAAACAGCTACGCCTCGTCGCCCGTCATGTCGCACAAAACATCATCGAGCCACGGTACCAGTCTGGCCGAGAGCCCGGAGAGTCTCGCGGAAACGGTGGCCGCCTCGTTCATCAAACCTCTACCCTGCTCGAGTCCCGGATCCGGAAGTTCTCTGCTCCACGTGCCGTCCGTCAAGACCAACGTCGTGAGCTCCGAAGCTGGAAATAAATCAACGGTGGATCATCAACAGCAGCAGCAGCAGCAGCAGCAGCAACAGTACCAACAACCCAGGCGAATAACACTGGAAGCTCCGCCAGCTGGGAAACGCAAAGAGACGAAGTTGGAGAACGTGCAGAAATCGAGCTCGAGCCCCCCGAGGGATTCCGGGTCCAACGAGACACGCGAGAGAGGCCCGCCGAGCATCAAGAGTAGTTTGGCAAGCGCATTGAGATCCTCGGGGCCTCCACCCTCGAGAACGACGAGTGCGCGGTTACCACCGCGGAACGATCTCATGTGCCAGGTGCAAAGAACTACTTGGGCAAGACATACGACCAAGTAGCCAACGAGTATTGTGTCCCGAGTCGAAAAGCCGTCCTGGCTTACGAGTTGCTTCATTTCGAGGCTGATCGCAGGCTTTCGGATGACGATCAGGGTTAAGAGCGAACGCGCACTGCGCAACTGATTCAGAGTCGAGGGTGGTGCCTCTCGTGGCAAATTTCGTCGAAACGAAACAGCCGCAACTAGCGAACCTACCGGTAGAAGCTCAAACTAATAACTACGAAGCGTATGTTAGGGCACTGTTTTGTTCTACAAATTATACCTCATTTTTGCAATGCAGTCAGCGTGAAAATATTTATAATAGGACGTTGAATAAGTTCTCGCCGTTTTCCAACCGGTGGCGTTACTAGAACTACGTGCGTGTAGTTTAAGATGGCAGTGCATCTATAAAAAACGTAATATAAGCAAGCTCGAAATTCAGTGTGTGACGTTTCGCCAAAGTGTAAACAACTTTTTTTTCTTCATAGCGTTAAACGTGTCAAATAACGTGGCAAAAAGAATATTTGCGGGCAAATTTACGGCACTACTTTACGAAGAAAAAAGATCTGCAACCGAAGTACTGAAGAGAATTCTCGTTGAGATTTATGGCGACAATGCTCTGTCCAAAGCAACATGCAGAGATTGGTTTCGACGCGTCAAAAATAACGATTTGGATGTGTTGATCTGGAGGCTTCATGAAGACTCATGTCAGACGCTAGCTGAACGTGCAGAATCATTAGGCGTTGATCACAACAGTTTCGAAACGTTTGAAAACATTAGGAATGATTTTTTTAATCGAGGCATTAATTTTCACGAAAAAAAACAGCCAGAACGTATTCAACACCTCTATAAAAGTGCAGTCTAGCCGTCTGCGTTATGGTCTCAGTCAGCGAGCGGTGAAGAAATGCGCGCGAAATACCCAATAAAATGAATTGGACGGTGGATGAAAAAAAAATACGACAGCAACCGGAACTGGCCGCCTTTTTTGTATAATTTATCACGCATACGGAAGAAAGAAAAACTTGTCAAAAAAACAAGACTAGATTGGCATTTCTATAAGTGAAATTTTTTTGTTTCTCGTGTGCAGTTACGCGATACTGTCGTATTTTCGGCAAATGTATCTGTAGAATGAAATTCTTAGTTTCTTGCCAGTTTGGCGCTTCGTCGGGTTGAGAAACGAAGTCTCTCTTAACCCTGTTATTCTCTTAGTTGCATTTGTATCTCATAGTTGAATATTCGAATTATTGTACACATTGTATATACGTGTCGTACGCTTTTTAGCGAAATTTTCAAACATTCTCTTCCGATTTTGCTCTCGTATCGGATCTCGCCACCTGGTTCATTTTTCGAAGGAGTCTTTACGATCGGCTGCGAGGAGAACGTGACTGGGCCTGACATAACTCAACGAGACTTGATTTTTTTGTTCATTCGAAGCTTCAACGCCCGGGGTAAGCATGAAATAGTAATATTGCAATATTGTTCTCAGCCCCAAAATTGAAACGAGAAAAAGTCGGGTATCCGAAAGAACCGAATTCAGTACGTTGGGGAATTGCGATCAGATCCAACGGGCTCGAGATTAGCATTGCTTTCTTCGACTCGGGACACGCATACGCGGGTATTCGATCATTTTTGCAAAGTCCTCAAGGGATTTATCTCCCTTCAACGATACAATTGTCGATGACTCTCGGACATCGAGTTTTTAACATTCACGAGTCCGGAGAGGGTGGCTCGAGCATTTCTCTTGTACCACGCGCCAGTATTCCTGGAAAGACTAACCACGTACGATGTACTCTCGTCGAAATAAAATTTTATTTGTGTAACAAAAAAAAAAACAAATCTACCGTTTGCTCAAAAGAAAGATCGCCGTTAAAATAATTGAAACTCGGAGCGGAAACGCGTGGCAATTTTCCTACCCTCGTCGACCTCCGCCACTCGAAGCCGCTCGAAAGCGCTACGACCGAAGTTGGTAGGCGCTCTTCGAGGGAGAAAACTTTCCAATAAGCACGGGAGCCATAAAAGCGACCGCTAAAAAGAAGAAAAAACCGTTACGAACCGGAAGTCGATACAAATTGCATCCGCGCTCACGAACTCGAGTAATTTTTTTTCTCCTCGCCACTTCTAATATCCAAATGGCGCGATCGATATTCGGTCGAGTATGCGAGGGAGCTTCCCAGGACTCGTTGATTTTTTCAGCGCCGACGAGAAGTATCAAAGTTTACACGAGGATGTCGTGGAGGCGCAAAATCGAGCCACGGAGAGGTGCAAACGAGGGCACCCGCGTCTATACTTTTTTCCGCCATATTCTTCATTTACTCTTTTTTTTATCAATCGATAGCTCTCCAAGAGCTAGCTACGGTATAATTTAGAAGGGTGGAACAGTGTGCTCTCTCGGGGGTGTGACCCGAGTGGCTGGTGGTGGCGAAATAAGCTTAGTTGAGGCTTGTCGTTGTTTCGTTTTCCAAGTTTTTTTTTTTTAACGGGGCACTCCCGCGCGCCCTCGTCGACCGGTCGCACGCGATACACGTTATGTTTCTCGGTGTCGCGCCTGTATTTTCCTCAAGGCTTGAAACTCGAGTCGCGTGTCTCAAGTTCGACGGATGAGAGGTGAGAATTTCTGGAGGAGACGAGAGAGATAGCTTTCGACTATTCCCTCCCTCCTCCCCGGTTACCAGAGGGTAAACTGCCAAGGGGGATTTTGAGAGAAAGCGAACGAGACACAATCATTATTATTGTTGTTATTCCGTAATGTGGCGTAGCTTTCATCGAGCGAATGAGAAGAATCGATGGATCGTTCTTACCGGAAACATGAAGAGGATGGGGCCAAGGTGGTGACGTTGGAGAGCGAGGAAGCCGGAGATTCGTTTCTCCGAATAGCGAGCCTCGAGCACTCGCGGACTCTCTCTTCCATGTCTTCTCGGTCGGTCCAGGTACGTTGCACAGCCAGCCCGAGAGCGCAATCGGTTCGTGATTCATCTAATTTCTCTACTCCAAACCCGGAAAAAAATTTCACATATGATTATGTATGAGCATATATGATTTTATCACATATCATTATATATGAATTTTGTCCATATATAATCACATATGAATTTTGTCTATATATAAATATATATCATTTTATATGTAGTAATATACTCATATGTTATTATATTTGTATTTTTTTGTTTATTTATTTAATTTGAGATTTTGATGATTGTCTGTTGTTACATGTTGGTATATGTGTAGAAATATTGTCAGGTAGGTTGCATATAATTTTTTTTAGGATTAGGAATAATATTTGTTTTAGGAAATGTAAAAATATGAGACGAAATGCAAGTATTTAGATATAGTGTCTTTTACTGCCGCTTTATTATTGGACGGATACATAACGAAATTAATTAAAAATTATAAGAAATTAAAATTAATTAAGAAATTAATGAAGAAAAGAAAAGAAAATTTATTAAGAAATTAAAAAAATGTGCCACGTTATCCGACTTTTATAATTATGTATGCAAACTGCCAAATTTATTTTAAATAGTCATGTGAATACAATTTGGTTATGTATGAATCAACAATGATATCATTTGAATAAAATTACTGTGCTAAACTATAAAATTATGACTAGTGCTTTGTTTTTTTTCTTCAAATCCTTGAATACTTTTGATAATTAATAACAATATTTTGTATGAAATTAAATTTGGTCTTAATATTACGTATACGAAATTATATATGATTATATATGATTCTGTGTAGTTTAAACAGCGACAAAATATGTGATCATACATATACATGTATGACCATGGTTGCTGAAGCATGAATATACATAATAATATACCATCGGATATGATAATATATAATATTTCAAGTAGAAATAGTGCTGACTACATATGACAACATATGATAATGTATTTTTATATATGATTATATATATTCACATATAACATGAACCATACATAATTATATATCGACGAAATTCATATATAATCATATATGCTTATATATGAAACATTTTTCCCTGGAAGCTTCGGCTCTTTCTGATCAGATTTATGTTCTTTCATTTCTTCGTTTCAATTTGGATCTGCAAAAAAAAAATGGAAATATTTCATTATCATCTCAACGTCAGGCGTTATACGTTCGAATGAACAAAAGAAATTAAAACGCGTTGACCGAGCGAGGCTAACAATTCCAAGAAATAAGATCGAAATTCCAAAATTAGGATCGAAAGATGGTTCTTACGATCCTCGTCTCACGTTACAGCCAAAAAGAGACCTCGTTAATCCCGATCTCGCCCGAAGCCGTGCAATAAACTCTCAAAAGAGCGAGAAAATCACAATTTGTAACTCGAGTTCGACGTGTTCGCGGACCATTTACGTCAGAGACCGATAAATTCGTCCCGGGCCACGTTTATTCGTAGGGAGTCTTAATGGGATACGCAGCTTCGATGGAAAGGGCCAATCCTTTTGGAGCCTCGAGCGATCGAGCACGCGATATCCATCGGGGAAAAAGTGCTATAATCCACACGTTTCTCTCTCTCTCTTTCTCTCTGTGGTCTCTTCTCTCGTTGCTTTTCTCGTCCCTGGCTCAGCTCGACGCTGTGATTTTTGCGCGCGCGTTCATCCAGAAATTCTGTATAATGTCGCGAGAACACGCATACGTTAGTTGAGTATAAAGCAGCCGGCAGGAGGCGGAGGCGAAGGCGGATGATGGCGTTGAGAGTGATTAGCCGAGAGTAGATGAAGGCGAGGTGTGGCGGGATTCTCGGGCAAAAGGGCACACGTCGGGAGCGCTCTTGGACGATTCTCCCCAATACCGAGGAATGCCGGGTTTAACGATACCTCCTCTTGGCGGGCCATAGACAGAGGGTGCGGCTGAATAATTCCAGATTCCCCCAGCCTACTCGCTCTCTTTCTTATACGCCCAAACTACACAACAGTGTAATCTCCATTTACAGACGAAAAAAAAAAAAAAAAGAAAAAAAAAACGAATAGAAATACTCACATGTCCGGCGTTCAATTTTCGTGTCGGTCAGGTGGACTCACTGGCCGGGAGACCCAGTGTCAAATTTGCGATCGAACGAGTTGCCACGCTTGAGCGGAGACCGAGGAAGCGGAGCCTCCCCGAGATGCCCCTCTCGGCTGCAAATGTCGTCGCCGGTAAAATATTCCTCATCCAATTCCAGAGAGTTCGCTGCACCTCGATCACATAGTACTCTCTCGTTTTTTTTTTTGTATTTCATTTCGTTACTTTTTTTTTTCAATTTGATTGTTTCGATTTCTTTCGTTCGTTGAAGAAGATCGCATTGCTCACGAAGACGAGGACGATTATTCGGCTTCGCTGTGCGCGATAATACAGCGCAGAAATTCCAGTCGAAAATCCAGACGGAAGAGGAGAAAGCATCGACCTTCTTCGCCCTTCGTTGCTGAGGATGCGGGTGACAATAACGGCGGAACGATGACCCGACGAAGATCTTCCGTTTTTACCACCAGTTCTGGAGAGTTTGTATATCCAATCAATTCAAGTATATGAATCAATTTCTCTCTCTCTCTCTCTCTCTCTCTCTCTCTCTCTCTCTCTCTTTGTTGCTTTTCTTTTACTGTCGGTTGACTCGGATACTTTTGGCCCTTATTATTCTACTTCCGATTTTCCGGCTATACTCGGAATTGTATGCTTTTGTAAAAAAAAACAACACTATCAGTTCTATATCGCTTGTGTTTGCAACATTGTTCTTCCATTTTTATTTTATTTTTATCTTTAACTCGTATTCTTATCAGTATAATGATTTTGTGTTTGGTTGTTACTTCAGCCCGGGGAAAAATGGACATATCTGAGCAGACATGCTTATGTAGGTGTTTATCTGCAACAAAAATGAATCTGATCTGATCACGCATGGTCAAAGATGAACATACATGTATTTTTATGCGCTTAGGGGTAGCTCTATATCTGGTCAGATATGATCGCGCATAAGTAAATATGTGCAGATATGAATTTATCGCTGAACATGTCTGCCCATGTGTGGTCATGTCTAACCAGATATAGTACAATTCACGACTACATACGAGCTCACACATGATCAGACTTGAATACGTGCGCGCATGCATGAGCATATCCAACCAGGTATGGATGAATACGCAACCAAACCCAACTCGTATATGATCAGGTCTGAAAATATTTGCCCATGCACGATTGTATCTGCCCAGATATGGAATTATACTCGAATTCATCCAAGCTCTATACGATCATCGCTGAACATGCTTGCCCAGGTGTGATCAGATCTAATCAAATATAAATCAATGCATATCTATGTGTAAACGTGTTATTATGATTGTGTGTCTTATTAACACATACACAGATGCGCGCATATGCACACATAGTCACACGTCATTGGCCTATTTGAGAACTCCCATTTGATCCGTGTATAACACTGTCAATCACTTATAAAATATCGTCGGTTTGCAAATAGGACATCATATGTATGCCGAGGTTAAATATCGTAAGTGTACGGCAAGGAGATAGACATATGACATACCACATATACTCATATCTGCCATTAATATAAGCATGTTCACCCTGATATGGGTATATCTCTTCTGATATGACCAATTAGGCTTCGAAACCGATCAATTTTGCATATTATAGGCAGATTTGATATTGTCAGGTCTGACATATGGTCTGATATCGTCAAATCTAATCATATATGTTCTGACATGGCCATTTTTCTTGCATGATTGGACAAGATCCAGATATGATCAATAATATCTGGATCATATATAATCCAGATATAATCAGATGTGATCTGATCTGATAATTTTTTCGCGGGAGTTATGTATGATTCATATTGTATCATTTTTTGCCAGAAAGTTTGACTGGGGCATAATAAATTATATCAATATCTCTCTCTCTCTCTCTCTCTCTCTCTCAGACTATACGCAGAAACCAGTGACATTGACTTCCGCTTTTTTTTCGTTCCTCAGCACGGCCATCTCGATCGATGTCGAGCCCGCGGGCCAGGACGAAGACAATCTCCAGGACAGCGGCACGCAGGAGCAAATATTCGAGAACCTAAAGTTGCACAAGGAGGTCATTAGCTCGGTGAAGCTACAGCCGTGGCCGTTGCGCAAAAAAATCAAGCTCGTGCAACAGGCGAAGACTTACGTGAGACGACACGAGGGTGTGCTGCAGGAGAGACTCGCTCAGAGCAGGAACACCCGAGACGCCGTAGCCAGAGCATCCATCTTCGTCAACAAAGTTGAACTCGTTTTTATTGGACGCTTAGCCTTTTTTTTTTCTTGAAGGGTCCCGTAGCCGTCACTGATGCATGTTGTGTAGTTTTGCCATTTCGATACGCTCGTCTGCCATAACAGAGTGCCCAATCCGTCAAACCGCCTTATTGCTGTGCGATTGTTTGCTTTCAAAATCCAAAAGTATTTACAATAGTAGTATTTGCCAGTTTCCAGTCACCTTATGGCGGATGTCAGTAAATAATTCGTTTCCCTTCTTCGGGCGAGGGGAGAAGAAAAACAATTTTTTATCCGACAAGGTTCAAACTGCCGTGTTTTTGAGATTATTTGAAAATCCTGTCAAATATCCCGAGTTGCTTGTTACATATTACAATATATATATATATATCAGACAGGAAGGTCCATTTATCTTGTAACATTGATATTACTCAAGAACAGCGAAGTAAATCGAAAACCCCGAGACGCGTATACAATAGATTCAAATAAGTAAAAAATTGTAATTTACTATACGTTTTCAAGGTGATGTTAAGGGTGTACGATCACTTCCACGGGATCAAAAAAGTGTCTAAATTAATTTTACCCACAGCTGCTCCGATTGATGTTTACTTATGTTGATTATTGTTGGTAAATGATGAATTTGGTGCACGTGAACAAATAAAAACTGCAAAATTAGATTGTCAACAACTCGGTAGTAATCTTCGTAATAATAATATTAATATATCCACCATAAAAACGGACTAAAAAGACAAAAAAAAATCAGCCGGAAACCTATTAAAATAGGCTCGGATTACCTCAGCGGAATTAACACGATAGACAGAATATAATTATACATATTATTGATACGTGATAAATGATAAATCTCCATAAATTGTTGTTTGCATATTTTGTGGTGGCTTCTATACAAATTAATTTCGAAAAAAAGCTGGGTTATGTTCGCCAAACGCATCAGCTGTTACCCGCGACGTTGCTAAGTCTGTGAGTGCTATTTCGTCGTTCTGACCATTTTCAACCGGAAATTGAAACTTTCTTGGAATGTAGTGCTCTAACTACACGGTGAAGATTGATTTTCTTATTTTTTACAATATCTATTATATATATTCTATCGAATTTCATTTTTCCAACGGGTTCAGTTGGATACGTGAGCAGAAAAACCACGATCTCCGCACTTCCGGTCGACCGTCCCCATAAGACGACGTGCTTCGGCAATTCAAAGTGCTCGATTTTGCAGTTTTATTGCAAAAAAACTAAACGGTCAAAATAGCTCAAATTTTAGCAATGGGCGCGTAAAGTATTCGTCAAAATCATATAAAAATTTCAAATCCGATAGTTGGATTCGTAGTAATGATCGTACCTCCTTAAGGTCAAATTGGGGAAAAAATGGAAATGTAACATTTTTTCAGCGGAATCTTATGGGGCGTAAAAAAACAGGCAACTTTTTTCTGAAACGTTTTTTCATTTGGCTATTAATTTGTTAGAAAATTACGAAAGATGTTCAAAATGACGACCGTCCACTTCCAAAGATAAATTAATGCGATGAATGTGTGAATGATAAACTAAAAAAAAGTCTCTCTGCAATTAATGAGACAAGCATTTTGAATAACAGTACCTATAACGGTCCTCGTTGAATCGTGACAAAAGTAGCCCGCACATGTGCAAAGTTGCTTCAGAAAATAATGGCAAAAAAAATGTTCCGAATAAAAGTGACCTGTTTTTTTTTTTACGTAGAATCAGACACCGCTAAAAAATATAGGTTGCCATAGAAAATGAAAAGCTAACGTTAAAATTGGCCTGAAAACATCCAATGAATGAAAAAGTTCACTCGCCATTTTACTCCTCGTTTGAAACTGAACGATACGGGTCTCGGAATTCTTTCGATTTACTTTGCTGTTCTTGAGTTACTTTCATGTTCGAAGATAATTGGGACATGCTGTACAGATATAGCAAGATTATATGACATTTATTTTAAGCATGGTTAATGGCTATCAAATAATAATTTAACACAAATTTGAAGTACAATCAACTTTTCATTCGACATAACGATTGAACGCGTACGTGTGACGAACAACGGAGCCAGAGAAAGAGAGCTAGACTTGGCCCTTGATCGCGCGATGATTAGGGTGTATTCCAAGTGATAAAAAAAAAACAATTCTTTCTCTCTAAATTCCACAGAAATGGCAATATCTGAGACGCGAGCTGATGAATCTACAAACGTGGATAGTGCCGTGGGAGTGGCGAATAAAGGAGATCGAGTCGCACTTCGGATCGGCCGTCGCCTCGTACTTCATCTTTCTGCGTTGGTTGTTCTGGATAAATCTCGTTGTCTCTCTGATACTCACCGCCTTCGTGGCAATACCGGAAGTACTTACGGCCAATCGGGAACAAGCGGGCGAACGTAAACTCATGCTACCGGAGGAGCAGGCCAAGTCGAAGCATCTCATTACACTGTGGGAATTCGAGGGTGTACTTAAGTATTCGCCCTTCTTCTACGGATGGTACACCAATTGGGATCCACCGGGTGGCGTTTACCGGCTTCCGCTCGCGTACTTCCTTGCCAATTTGATCGTCTACACGTACAGCTTCGTCGCCATATTGCGCAAGTAATTCCAAGATTTTTACACGGGAACGGTGGTGCGTTTGTTTCAATGAATATTTTAATCGAACGGCGGTCCAGTAACTGTTCGCACCTTTAACCCTTTGAAGCATACATTTTTCCTTACGTGCAATCAGCTCAAAACTTTGTACTCGGGGGTTTGTTTGGGTCGCTGATTACAAATCTGCACTCAAAATTTAGAAATTCAAAATGGCGGACCATAAATGCAAAAATCGTTTGATTAAAGCGAAAGTTCGTACTCGGGGGTTTTCGGGGTCGCCCATTACAAATCTGCACTCAAAATTTGAAAACTCAAGATTGCGGATCCAATATGGCGGACCGCAAATGCAAAAATTGAGCGATGAAAGCAAAAGTTGGTACTCGGGGGTTTTCGGGGTCGCTGATTACAAATCTGCACTAAAAATTTGGAAACTCGAGATGGCGGATCCAACATGACTGACCAAAATGCTCGAAGTAGCTTGATGAAGATGAAACTCCGTATGCAGGGATTTATCGAGTCGTTGAATTCGAATCTCAGTTCAAAATTGAACAATAAAAATGGCAGTTCCAATATAGTCATGAAACACAATTCTGACTTGGTCATTGATACTAATCTGAGCTTATAATTAAAAAATAACTGGTGAACTGAAACATAAAATTCCCTAGATTGAGAGGAAACTCGGTTGTTTAGGGTTATTGAAGTCGCTAATTTCGAAACCAGTGAAAATATATAAATTTAAAAAGTGCCAAAATAAAAAAGCAAAAAAACAAGTAAAAAAGTAAAAATAAAAAAAAGTATGGAGTTAGAAACTCGCTACGTCCTCGCCGTTAGTTCCGGGTAATGCTAAAAGCGTAATTCTATTAGAAATTCTATTTAAAAAACTCTACGTGCAGAAAAATCGTTACTACCCTCTGATGCCTCCTTCTGAGAAGTGCTGTTTCTGTCGAACCATTGTTTTCTGATGTCCACAGTATCGTAGATATCAAAGCTGGCGACAGTTACTAGACCATCCGGTATAAATATCTGTCTGTACGTATGTACGTATATACAAGTACGTGAAAAGTGTACCCCGATAATCTTCCCGAGTAACAATGCAATCCCGTCGACAGAATGGCGGAGAATTCACGGATGAGCAAACTGTCGGAGAAGGAAGACGAGTGCGCATTTTCCTGGAAGCTCTTCACCGGCTGGGACTTTATGATCGGGAATCCGGAAACAGCGCACAATCGTATTGCTAGTATAGTCCTCGGCTTCAAGGAATCCTTGCTCGAGGAGGCTGAAAAGGAAAAGAAGCTCGGCCAGTTAGTTTCGGAGAAAAAGAAAAAGAACGAATCTGCATGGGATATTCTTTTTTCTTCACCTTTGTCAATCTCCGTTAATAATCAATGATCGCAAATGTTCTTCTTATATTGTCTCAGTTGGAAGATAATAACGGTTCGAGTCTTCGTGAACCTGTCGGTGATCTCGTTGCTGGCGGTGTCGGCATACGCGGTCGTCGAGGTCGTTGCGAGGAGCACGCAACCGGAAGCGGATAATGGGTGGTGGCGACAAAACGAGATCACGATCGTCATGTCGCTCATCTCGTACATATTCCCGATATTCTTCGAGATACTTGGCATCTTCGAGAATTATCATCCGCGGAAACAGTTGCGTCTTCAATTGGCCCGGTGAGAGTGACGAAAAAAAAAGTAAAGACGAAACATATCCGACGGATCTGGGCGCGGGAGGTGTCCGAATCGTTGCAGTTTTTGATTCTCCCTCATTTTCTCGTTGTTTCTTGTTACAGAATAATGGTACTGAATCTTCTGAATCTTTATTCCTTGATATTCGCCCTGTTTGACAAGATAAGCAACATGGTGAGTGACGATGGCGAAAAAAATTGCAATGATTTCTGCGTTAAGGAGTAAGTAGCACCCGCGAGGGGTAACACTGCCTCGGAGATGTCGAGAGAGCCGCGAGATTTTTTTGCGTTTGAAGCGCGCGGTTCGAAAGTCTATTTGAAAAACTTTCGTGTGTAAAACACAATTATTAACACTTTTTAAATATATAATCCGTGATCTGTATGATAATGGAGTAACGCATAGGGAATATGAGAATATTGTTCCACGGGAAAAAATTTTCATGTATGTTTATGTATGAGCATATATGATTTTATCACACATTATTATATATGAATTTTGTCTATATATAAATATATATATATATATATACATAATTTTATATGTAGTAATATACTCGTGTTATTATATTTGTATTTTTTATTTATTTATTTAATTTGAGATTTTGATGATTGTCTGTTGTTACGTGTTGGTATATGTGTAGAAATATTGTCAGGTAGGTTGCATATAATTTTTTTTAGGATTAGGAATAATATTTACGGATACATAACGACGGATACATAACGAAATTAATTAAAAATTATAAGAAATTAAAATTAACTAAGAAATTAATGAAGAGAAGAAAAGAAAATTTATTAAGAAATTAAAAAAATGTGCCACGTTATCCGGGTTTTTAATTATATATGCAAACGGCAAAATTTATTTTAAATAGTCATGTGAATACAATTTGGTTATGTATGAATCAACAATGATATCATTTGAATAAAATGACTGTGATAAACTATAAAATTATGACTAGTGCTTTGTTTTTTTTTTCAAATCCTTGAATACTTTTGACAATTAATAACAATATTTTGCATGAAATTAATTTTGGTCTTAATATTACGTATACGAAATTATATACGATTATATATGTTTCTGTGTAGTTTAAATATCGACAAAATATGTGATCATACATATACATGTATGACCATGGATGCTGATGCATGAATATATATAATAATATACCATCGGATATGATAATATATAATATTTTAAGTAGAAATAGTGCTGACTACATATGATAACACATGATAATGTATTTTTATATACGATTATATATATTCACATATAACATGAACCATACATAATTATATATCGACGAAATTCATATATAATGATATATTATTATATATTTCTTCACTATCCACAAGAAATACTATATATTTCTTCTTCCATATATAATGATATATTATTATATATTTCTTCACTATTCACAAGAAATATTATATATTTCTTCAAAAGTACATGATCATGTGATCATGTACTTTTATATATGATTATGCATCATCATATGTAATTGATATATAATCATATATGCTTATATATGAAAATTTTTTCCCGGGTCTTCATAAAATCGGCAAAATGTGAGTGTAATACCGGGGTCAAGAATTAGAAATGGTAAATGGAACCTCAATTTTATTTTAAAAGAGCTGTCCGATGACAACCAACTCGATGAGCGGAGTTATCAAGATTTTGCCTCGTATTAATTGAAATCGCTCTTTGAAGCTTCCACTGGAAAAATGTCACGCACATAGGTTGAAAACTGTAGAGATTAGGACGCTGTGACAGACGGATATGACAAAGGTACAATAAGTGCTTCTTACGTAATTTCAAGCGACCGTTGCTTCGGGAAAAACGCAAAAAGAGCAAATTTTCATTATCATACCAATCTCGCACGTCTTTTGAGGCCTGAAAAATAAATTCGAAGCTCAATAAATGTATCGCGTGTCCCAAAACAGGAGGTTGAGCTGCAGAGTCTCAAGCCGAAGATCTCTGCGCGGAGGAATGTCGCGTCGACGTATTCCTCCTCGTCGAGTTGTCGCAGGATTCGAGTACCCTGCGAGGAGGATGACGAGGGGAATTCGTCGTATCGTTCGGTGACGGCTCTCGCTTCGTTGAGTCTGGTGCTCATGGCCAACGTTACCACCGCTTGGAACGAAACTACGAGCTTGGGTGGTAAATTCAATCTGACGTCACGCACGAACGAAACGACGGACGATTTAGCGCTGGACGTGGGCGATTATTTTCTGGACGTGGAGACGACGAGCGAGCGAATGATCGACGCAGCTTCGAACTCGTCAACGTCCTGGCCGTACCCGGACAATCGTCGGTCGGGTCACAAGCACGCCGAGGAACGAAGCAATTACGAGTATTACGACGAGACCGCGTATGAGGATCTCCCGGAGGACGAATCTACGACCAACTCCAGTCCCACGACGAGGCTCTTTAACGTCACGCGGATCAAGCCTAGCGCTGAGACGGGAGCGTACTCGACGAGAATTTACCCGAAAACGACCAGTCCGACGAGCGTCGACGAAATAGCTACCAAACGTGACGTCCTCTCGACCAGTGCGTCGGACACGCGTTCAGAACTCGTCAGATGCTACGAGAGAATCTGCAACGTTTGCGCATCCTCCAGGGACGACGAAGCTGAGCAAACGAATCAAAAGGGTACGTCAGAGACAAACATGCTAGGCCGCAAACTGATGTGGGCGCTTTGAAGATTTTTTTTTTTTTATTTGTGGACTTTGCGGGGAATTTAGTCCTGGAAATATAGACAAAGGAAAACGAGCAGAATGTTTTGAGATTCTTCGAATTTCCTCAATTCATAAAATTGTACCTGCAGTAAGATAGCTCCCAAAGCGTTTGTCAAGCCATACGTATGATAAAATCGTAACAAAGTCGTGTCTGTACATGATATTTTTTTAAATAAAAGTAATTGGTGTGCTGTTTGTTAACTGTAAAGAAGTCGAAGCAGTAATTTTTTAAATTTTCATCCGTCCTTTCGTCCGCTTAGACGTGCATGCATCACGCGCAAACTATTCGACGATTTTCATTAATACTTGGCACAGATATACCTCATAGCTAACATATAGGATACTTTTTATCCCAATCCTTTAGGAAACTTCAGCTTAACATGCACTTCTTCAAGGGTTAGGCTACTGTGACCACTCAAAAATCAGGGCCATAAAAAAAATGTCAACTCATAGGACCGTTGAAAAATCGTTTGGATAATTATTTGTATTTACGTCAACAAAATTTTGTGCCAAATTTCATTTTTAAATATTAAGAATTAGAGAAGTTATAAACAATCCCGTGAAGGAGCTTTGAACGGGAGGGGTTTAACGGCGTACTTGATTATGGCGACTCGGTTAACCTGAAAGGGGGAAAAAATTTTCACCATAGATAGTATTGGCTAAGCCTTGACCGAACTTTTTTTCTGTTATCGCATTCCAATGATTTAAAGGAAAAATTGAATTTATGTCGATTTTTTTAAGGAAACATGACATTATTGTTAAGCCTTTGCACTCGAGGGATGACTCTCGCTCGCGAAAAACACATTTGAAAAAAAAAATATTGTACCTTTTTCGTGTCCATACCGTGGCCCAAATTGTGAATTTCCAATAAAGGCATTGTTTTAAAAAATTTCGTCACCGCATCGATATCTGCCCTTTCAGTTAGTTTGTCCGCAATGAAGCGCCTGGACATGAAGACGCGAAGGAAACTGCGGAGGCTCTGCTGGGAAACCATGTTCGGCCAGGAGCTCGCAAAACTCACAGTAATGGATCTGGTGCGTAGCCAAACGAATTTTTGAAAGTAAGGAAAATTTCATTCTCGTCTTTATCCTTGATATTTCTTTTATTCGCGACAGGTACTCACCGTTATAGCCACACTGGGAGTCGATTTTTTCCGAGCCCTGTTCATTCGGTACATGAATTCATGCTGGTGTTGGGACCTCGAGAAGCAATTTCCGCAATACGGCGATTTCAAGATTGCCGAGAATATTCTCCATTTGGTGAATAATCAGGGTATGGTCTGGATGGGAATGTTCTTCAGTCCTGGCCTCGCTGTACTCAATCTTGCTAAATTGGGAATACTCATGTACCTCAGATCGTGGGCGGTTTTAACCTGCAACGTGCCGCACGAGGTTGTCTTTCGAGCCTCCAGGTAAATCGTACATTTACAGTTATACAAGGTGTCCCATTCCTCTTGGGACATCGCAATAACTCGTTTTCAACGGAAAGAAACATGCAACTTATGTCGGAAACGTTTTTGCATTTGCTTGCCCGTTTAAGTTCGGGCGTATTTTCATTTTATGATGGATATGATGACGGTCACGTATTTTTTAATCTACCAATCGATACAGCTTGTTATTTCCTACACAAGCATCAATTACAGTATCAAAATCAGGATTTCATTTGAAAAAAAATGAAGTTGACCTTCATACGTCCTTGACATATCAATATCGAAAAAGGCTTGACTTGCAATCAAGGAAAAAACAATTCGCTCTGAAAAACGTGGATTTTGTTTGAAAAGAAAAACAAAGTCGACCTTTCTTATGTCCTTGACGCGATTTATAAAGGAAACTTACGCGCGCCAGTTAACGCGCCGCCTCAAACTTCCGCCGGAAACATAATTTAGTAACGTAAAGTGCGTCGCCAGATAATAGGCCGGGGGAGGGGGGCAAGATGTGTGTGTGTGTGTGTGTGTGTGTGAGAGAGAGAGAGAGAGAGAGAGGCTGGGGGAAATGTGAATTGTAAACATTTTAGGCTCTTATTAATTCTTTCGACGCCTTTGAGTGTAACGTCAACAGTTTCAAAGATATTCGAGTGAATTGATTATTTTAATGGGACACCCTGGGTGTATTTGCGTGCACACTACGAATAAAAATAGAACAAAATAGAACTGTACAAAAGAACTGTACAGAATAATTACACAAATAGGATTAACTATAAAGAATAATTGCATAAAAAGGATTAACGGGCTACATCTACCTAGAGCCACGAAAAAAGTGAGCGAATGCCGATTTTTTTTTTGACGAACGTTTGGATAAGAAGAAAACTATTTTTTAAAACACAGCGGTACATACACTAGTCCAAAGAAATTAAAGGAACAGAAAGCTTCAATTGTTTCGTAAACGTTGATCAATCGGTCCGGAAAAACAGTGCGACAGATCAATTCGCAAATTTACAGGGCTATTGGGAATACATCGAACTGAAAAAAATCCTGGCGATCCTAGTCTTTCCATCGACGCTTGTAGTGTAGTGGCAGGTTTACTGAAAAGCCGTAAAACGTCAATTTTTTGTACTTTTTTCATATCAATGTTAAGGGTGAAAAGAAATATTTCTCAAAAATCAATGAAAGAATTTTGTAGGAAATGTATTCAAGTTTTCGAAGCTGCCCTTTAAATCCTTGTGCGATCATTGGTTGCTGAGACATCGATGATCAAAGACCTTTTTCATTCAAGGTCGGATGTCTCAGCAAAAAATGGACGTAGAGAGACTAATGAAAAACAAAATTGAAGCTGAATAAACAAGCTGACCTATCCATTCATAGAACTGAAAAGAAATCCTAACCTCGCGGAATCGTGAAAAGAAACACAAAAATTTGGACACTTTTTTTTCTTGCGCTATTTCTCACGATTGCGCGATAACGGTAGGTCACAAAATACTTTTGCCGACAGATCTCAAAACTAGACACTTGAAGGTTCAAAACGCCTTTTTTTCATCACGATACGACTATTTTTCACACAGATACAGCGCTTTAAAAAACACTTTAAAAAATGCAAGAAGCTTTCTGTTCCTCTAATTTTTCGGACTAGTGTATATTGGGTGCCTTTAGAAAAATTACCAAAAAACACAGAAGAACAGTAAACAGAAAATACAGATGGCAGATGACATGGCAAAAAATTGAAACTACAGCATACAAAATCTATGAAAAGAGTCATCATTTTTTTCGCAATTATTAAAAACTGAAGAGCGATTTTTTAAAAAAGTGCGACAATTTGAGGATTATTTCAATGAAATTTTCAGGGACTGAAAGGTGTTATCGAATAAAACTATTTACGGAAAATGCAATTTTTTGTCTCACCTAGATAGATGTAGCCCGTTAACTATGAAGAATAATTACATAAAAAGGATCAACTACGAAGAATAATTGTTCACCTTCCTCTCGTCCTCTTCACCTCGAGGTCCAACAACTTTTATCTCGCGCTCCTGCTGACGATGCTGTTCCTCTGTGTACTACCGGTCGGTTACGCGATCGTATGGGTGGAGCCGTCCTGGCACTGTGGACCCTTCTCCGGCTATCCGAGAATTTATCACATGGCGACGCAAAGTCTGAAAAACGCCCTGCCGGGAAAAACGCTGCACAAGTAGGAAACAAACTGTTCTCGATCTGAAAACAAAGGAAACGGGGGTGTCAAAATTGAAACGTTAGTTACAACGGAATTGTGTGAAACATCAACGTTACAGATGCCTCGATTACATCGCATCACCGGGTATAGTCATACCGCTAATCGTCCTCATGGCCCTCATCATCTACTACATGGTCTCCCTTGCCGGTTCACTCCGCGAGGCCAACAACGATTTGAAGGCACTTTTATCTGACGATATGGTTTTTTTTTTATTTTATTTTTTATTTTCGCTCTTCGTTCAATAGTAAAGTATTATTCGGGGTTTTGGATGTTTTAGATTCAACTGCGGCAGGAGAGAACCGAGGAGCGTCGCAAGATGTTCAAAATCGCTGAAAAAAGGGGACAGATTCAGGATACGCCGTTCACGAGATGGAGGAAGATTCTGCCGGTCGTGCCAGTCGGTAAATCGATCGAGACTCCCGTGTCGAGAGGTATGCATCAACTATTTATTAATTCGATTTTATATTCGTTTTACGCCTTTGACAATTATTCCTCCTTTTTTGCTGCTCTTTCGAATAAATATTGGAAAAGGTAATTCGGTTAATTAAGGTTACCGATTGGGGCGATGAGAGAAGAAGTAATCTCCAACTCTTATGCTTTTGAACGATATTATTGGGTATAAAAAATTCGTGGCTTATTTGAGATCTGCAACTCAAGCTCAAGGCGGTCTTTTCGCGGAGGGCCCCCGAAATCAGTGGTCAAATTATAGTGGCGCTTAATAAAAATAAGTCACAATCAATTATATCCAACGTTATACTGGAATAAAAAATCCCCACATTTTTCTAAGTTTTATTATTAATATTTTCTATAAACATTCGGTGTCTCCGTTTTTATTGTCGTTGCGAAATCTTTGGATTTTTTTACACGCGTGGGCAGTTCATATCAGGAATCTATAGTTATTCAGTGTATAAATTGGTAGCTAGAAGTGTGGCCAGCGTGTCATCTTTATAAAGCGCCGTATAAATGAGACGATTTTTAGAGTCGTAATTCTTCGTTAAAATTTCGGTCACTTGGATTGAAATTTTACCAGTATACCGGAATGTATTTATTCTCAATTATAGACGAAAATCAGTTAATTGTTAAATATTCGAGTTCGTAAAACGAATTCTTCAAGCTCGACAACTTTTCTTCCCGGTGCATTCACATGAATATTTCGCTGTTACGTTCAAACTTGAATAGCTTAACTGGTTACTGTTTGCCAAAGCCGATTCAAAGTTTTTGAAGCTGACCCCTACAGCTATAACCTTCCGTGATGACACTGCTGTAAAATATCCTCAAGTTGTGCGCCTGCCACTCGGGGTCAAAATGACCCCAGTCGTTTTCAAACAGTTGCCGTACGAACGCAATCAGTCCAATTGGGTTCAACGAATTCTGGATCGCACATGTTACATTCTAGAATACGGAAAGTGCTCATTAACGTAAGAAATAAAATAATCATGTAGTTAAAGAAAAATCTTCGACATGAAATTTCGGAAAAAATGAATTCTGGTTTAAAATCATAATCATATCATTTTTCAATATTTTTATGGTAACATTGAATGATACTCTTGTGATATGGTACTTACGGATTAAAAAAATAGTCCCGTTGTGGGCTTTCCAAAAAAAAGTGTTTAACTGAGATCTGAAAAGGGCCGGCTCAAAATATATTTTCCCAATGTCTGCCACTGACTGACTACCTAATTGAAAGTGGGGTCAATTTGATACCCGGTGACCAAGCAGTGTCAAAACGGTTTTTGGAGGCTCAATGTTATTATTTTCACATCAATTACAGCTATTCGTAGAATGTCTTTTTATCACTTCCTACATAAATACATGCATTTTTCAAATAGTTGCGATTTCTGAAAAAATAAAGATACCGCGATTAAAAAAGAGAGCATTTTAAAGCATAGTCAGTGAAAAAACATCTTCAACCGGATTTCACCAATGGTAATTAGTTGTTGACTTGTTTAAGTTTGAACAAAAGGAGAAAAAAAATTGGAAACTATGCAAAGTCGTAGAATTCCAATTTGGCATGGATATTTGTTTATACTCAAGATAAGAGTTGAATTTCCTTTCCTTTTGCGATCCAATCTAATAAATATTTTCACGCAGCGGTCACCAGTTTCTTCGACCTGAAGAGTCGTCGGGAGACGCGTCTACGCTCGACCAACTCGGAGGCCGACGAGGCGACCGACGTCGAGCCGAATTTCTCGCTTCCACACGATCCGGGCGCGAGCCCGCGGGAAGAGCAACGAGTGGACGACTCGGACGACGGCTCGGGAAACCCGAGAAACTACGAAACTGTCGTCAGACGGTAAGCGAATCCGACCGACTCGATAATAAAAAAAAACCACCAGTTAAAATTAAACGAGAACAAATTAGAAAAATTCTCCCTTTTTGCAGAGATCGAGGTAGCGGCATACCGAAAATCCGCATAGACAGTACGGAAGCTCCAGGGGAATTGAATCGAGAGCAGAGCCTCGAGGAGACGACCTTCAAATCCGACACGACGACTTAGAGACGAACGCCAAAATGAAAAATAAAAAGAACAAACAAAGAAACAAAAGCTCCGCGAATCTCTTCACAAAGTATACAAGTTGTAAAAAAAATCCCGATTTATTGTTACAATTATTATGCTTCGTTTTCTCTTTCTTTTCTTTTTTCTTTTTCTCTTTCACGAGACGAATTTAAGGCTACGTAGTCTGGATCTCCTCGATGTTGAGATGGGCGATGAAGCGCAGGCGCATCTGCAGTGCGTGCCGGAGCCTCCTTATGATGCACTCGACGTCGGTCTTCATCATGTCGCCGACGAACATGTACTTTATGTGATACCTGAGGTGCGAATGGCGTCAAGGAAAACGAGCGAAAGAAGCGAAGGAAAGAAGGGGAAAAAAATGTGTCAGAAGTCGATGGATTTTCGTCGGATTCTTACGCCAAAAAGGATACAATAGATCGCAGACCGGGTCCATGTACTTGAGCTGAGCCTGAGCGTGATCGACTTGCTCGAGCATCTCGTACAGGCTTACCGATAGTTCGACCACGCAACGAGGCCGCTCAACGTTGAAACGCGCGAGGGTCGGTCCAACGAGGTGACAAGCGAATATCAGCTGTTCCTCGCTCGTCACGATCGGTTGAAGTTTCTCCTTGATGAATCTAAGTGGGTGATAGGATATTTTTCTTTAATACGTAATGCACGCCTCGCGAGAGTTTTGTCGGGACGGATGAAACGCAGACAACGCAAAGTTGATGAAGAAACAATAAAAATTCGAAGCGAATAAACGATTTTTTTTTTAAATCAGAGCGAACGAGTAACGAAAATCAAGAGCAGACGTGAGAACCAAAGCTGAATGACCGAAAACGTGGAAATTAGGTTCACGTTGAAGCAATTAAGTAATTTGAATCAACAAATATGGGAGTTGGATCAATGGCTACCATTGCGATAGAGATTCGGCACGGTCTTCAAGTTCGAAGAAGGCAACAAAAACTCTATCAGAAAAAAAAAATATTTTTCCTATCACCGAGAATATTTTTTGGAAATGTAGGTAACAGCAATTTAAAAAAATCCTCAAAATCGCTTGAGTGGCCCTCGTAGCTTACAATGGCTGAATAAATTTGGATGATGACATGTTAATGATTTCAATCCAACCATGCAAATTTCAACATCATAATGCATTATTACCCCCCTCGTTCCAAGCTTGTGCGCAAAATTCAAGATCGATTCGATAACCCGTTCAAGAGTTAAAACGCGTTTACATTGCGGCTATTTTTCTTGCGTACTTACGAAAAAGAGTCTAATGAAAAAAAGGATAAGGAATGTTTGGGGTTTTTTGTGTTTGTACGTTATGTATGAAAGAAACTTTTTGAAAATTTTTACAACCTTTTAGTATACAATTGTCGTGCATTTAATTGTGGCGTACCGAAATTACGGAAGCTCGGCGTATTCAATTTTAAGTTTTCTTCCTAACGAAGTTGAATATTAAGAGCTTGAAATTAATAAATGCGATTTTTGAGGGTATAATATTGAAGCTGAGGGTCATTAACTTCAGTTTGTAACAAAGACTTTGTAAAACTCTAAAAATTGACCGAGTTATGACGATTTCAGTGAAAGTTCAGTTCGCACAGTGAGCTACGGAGAACCGCTCCGCTGCGATTAACCCTTTTTCTTTTGCGTTTTTCTCGAGACTAAACTAAGTAGACGGAGCACATTTTGTAATATTTTCTATCGCATGACCGGGTAATTTCTTCATGTGCTCTTCCATTTGTTACCAACAGTTGATTAAATTTGTTTTCTTTGTGACAAATGGAGTTTTTTTCCTTCAGCTTGCGGTCCCGCGATTCTCAAAATTTCAAAACGTCATACGAAAGTTATATTATTCTACTAAAGGTAGAATATTATATAGAAAGTTATATTATTCTACTTATATTATTTTATATTATTCTACTAAAGGTAGAACATTTTTTTTTTTTCTTTTGAGATCACGCTAGTTGCCTGAACCACCTAGAACCATATTGAAAATGTCCAATTTCGCCACCGTTTTCCGGACAGTATATCGCTCGTGCATCCTCAACGGGCTATACCTCTAACTAAGTGAACAAAATGGAATTTGGCTATTTTTCTTCGCTTTTTCCCTCTCAAGGTAGTACGAGCGCGCAATCTTGATTTCTATAGATTTTGTTCAAATTTTAACTAGACATTGTTCATATCATCATGCATGTTTGAGTGAAATTTCAGAACAGTCGACTATTTAGATTGGGGGATAATGGGTTTTAAAATTGCAACTTTTAAAACTGCAGGGTCTGCATTGAAATTTCGACAGATTAGTTTTTCCGTAAAAAATATTTATCCCCTATAATAGGAAAACATCTGGCAACACCGCATCGTTCCACGTATCCAATGACGTGAGTTTGCGCGGTGTATTAAAAATAATACTGCAACACACATTTTTATTTGGAAGTAATTTTTAATCGAACAAAGTTTCTAATTAGTTATGAAAAACCCAACACTTTTATTTGTTAATAAAGATAACATAAACAATATAAAATATTAATATTTATAATGCAAATATTTTTTTATGACAACATTTTTAACTTTAGGAGCACGATAATTATTTTTTTCTCGAAATATTGAACAATACTGTTCTACGGTATTGCCATATTTCTTCTTATTATAGGGGACAAATATTTTTTACGGAAAATTATTCTGATTAAATTTCAATGCAGACCCTGCAGTGTTAAAAGTTGCAATTTAAAAGCCCATTATCTTCCAATCTAAATAGTCGACTGTTCTGAAATTTCACCCAAACGTGCATAATAATATGAACAATGTCTGGTTAAAATTTGAACAAAATCTACAGAAATGTATGGAAGGCTATAGGTGTGCAGTGATCGGTGAACTTACTGCGGCATCGTTGTGATCTGTCCGACACCAGCGTGATGCCATATGGAGTGTGCGAGCGCCAGCATGTAGCTGTACTTGTTCTCGAGCAGACAATTGTGTGTCACATTGAAGTTGAACATTTGAAAGGGGGTGAGATTGTTGTACTGCCACTTGGCCAAGCCTGGACTGCTCACCGTCTCGACGAGACGATCGTAGAGAGCGAGCCAGTAACATTCCGGCAGAGCGGCCATTAAAAGACCAACGCAATTTATCCACAGATGTATCTCCTTCGTCGGTATCACGGTGTATCTTGATAACAAGGACAGAAAAAGAAACTAAAATACGGACACCAATGATGCCTTGGAAACGGGAAAATTGCGCTTAACAATTAATTATTGCAACTTGTATTTTTCAATGTCCCTATTGATGGGCAAAAATACTATTACTAAACTATAATACTATGTTAAACTCTTATTAACTATCATTCGGTAATTACATTATTATTACTGTTATCATCAGCATCATTGTTATTCATTATAAATAATGTTGTTAATATTATTGTCATGATTATTGTGGTTGGTAATGTTATTTCTTGTTATTGTTATTATAACTAACTAGCAGTCTTAGCAGTGTTAACCAACGCGAAAAGCCACAGACGGACAATTTTTTCTCTCCAAAGATTTTTTTTTTACTTGTTTTAGTTAATATTAATGATCAGTAAAGAAATTTTGCAGAAAGAAGAAAAAAAGGGACAAAGGACCCCTTACAGTTTTATCAGATGTATAGATAATGATAATTTGTCATTATTATAGTAGAGTTATTAATAATATATAACAGTAATTATTCATTAATATCAATGATAATAGTTATTAATAGTGATAGTAATAATAATAATTTTCCTTACTATGACTATTCGTTACTAATATTACTAACTATTGTGATTTTCGTTGTATAATTATTATTTTTTTTAAACTGATGTTGCATTAAGCGACATTCCTGCAATTGCCATTATTTTCGTTTCTTTTCATAGAAAAAAAAACGCGATAACATCTTACAATTGTACTTTTTTTTATTGTTTAAAGTGTGGAAACCCTGTGTTGGGTTTATTTACACTGTCGGTTACAGAGATACCAATAGCGATAAAAATTTTATATTATTAATTTACGTTCCGTGATAAAATAATGGATGATAGTGAGCATAATCCGATCAGTCGCCGTCATAAATGAGATCGTGGAGAAAGGTGCTCGGTAGCCCCGCAAATTTAGTTTTTCTATCATAGTAGTTCTTTGTTCAATGTACTTTTCACAGTGCCAGAGGACATGATCCATGTCCTCATTGGCAGGGCCACAGGTGCAACTAGGGTCGTCGAATATGCCTATGCGAGATAGGGAAGCGTTAAGATCGTAGTGGTTCGCTCTAACACGATTAATCCAAGAAATAAGCTCGCGAGGAAATTTCGTCCCTCTGTATCATGGGTGGCAGGACTTACGATTGAACTTATGTTATTATAAATAAGCGAACAAATGTCGAGCCGCAAGTAATTTCTCCACGCTACACTATTTATATTCACTACTGACGGAACAAATTGCATTCTGTACGTATACCATTATTATAACTATTATAATACAATTTTCTTACCCCCTGGCGACGACGTCGAGAAGAGCATTCGCGACCAGATTCGGAGCTACGGGTACGGCCATGAGCTCGACGCACGTAACGTAGAGTGCGTGTGTGGCCGGATTCGGGAATTCGTTGAATCTCCAATCGACAGCGGGGAAGTGAGGTGTCCCAGTCATGGCTGCAACATCAGGATGAAAAAAAAAACATGAAAAAATAAATTTGTTCAATAAGCCCTAAACTTGTTTAATAAATTTGAAAAAAAAAAATTAATAAAGTTGGAATAAAAGCGTTCGACTCACTCTCGACGATACGTCGCACGAGGCGTATATAGTAATCCAACTCGGGTACCCAGGAGACGTCGTCTGGTGCGCGCGTCATGTACAGCTGGTAAGCCTCGGAGAGTGCCCATCCGGGCGCGCGAATTTCCCGCAGCGAGCCGAGGACGGCCGAGACGAGGCGACGCTTGAGGGGCGGTCGATCGCGCAATTTGATCTCATAATAATGCAACGTGTTGTAGAGATAAGTGACCGGACGATCGTGAAATTTGTAAAGACAGCCGAGATGCTCGAGGAGTATCTCGAGGCTCTTGATGACCGGCGGTATCTCGAGATAACGATGCACGACGATATCGAACACCGGCAAGAATCGTAGGCAAACATTGCCAAAGTATACGGGCAAGCTCTGATATTGGTTCGGGCCGCCGCTCGTTTGTTCCATAATGCCCTCGGGTGCAAAAGTCTCGGGAAATTTTCGATGAAACGCGAGATGTTTCTCGTGCCAGTTCGACTGTTTCCAATGCTCCGGTGAATTCTCCTTCACGAATTCTTGAACGCGATTCCGAAACTCCGCAGCTTTGAGCAACAAAAGTTGTATTATGAAAAAGCATACCTGGGCCTCGCTGCCCTCTTGGGTGCGAAGAGCGAGGCAGAGTACTAGGCGATCGATCGTCACGATATTGTACTTCCATATCATAAGATTGATCGTGTCGACGCACTTGTTGACGTGATGACCGCCCGCGCTGTTCGCAAATTCAAATACGAGATAATCGCAAAATTTGCGTAGATGAGCGGACAAGGCGCGGGCGCCTATTCTCTCGAGTATCTTGTAGGCGATTGGGCTTATGCGATCGGTCTCGAGGATCATTTTCCAGAGGAGACAGAGGAAGAGCGGTGGTGTGCCGGGTACGGAGAAATGCGCGATAATGTCGTTCTCGTTGCTCATCGATGCCCAATTTCTGTATTCCTCCTCGACCGCTTTCTTTATCTGTTGCTTGTTCTCACGCGCAACGCTGTTCTGCTGAAAGAATTCGCTGAGTACCGGTGGAAAGCACTCGAGTGTGTGTTGAGCCCACGAGTGGGGTGTATTTTGCATTATCGTGTTCAAGAGTTCCTTGCACCAAGTGCCGCTGAGTGAGTCCGCACCGGTGCTCGTCACGTGCATCGACCGAGCGAGTGTGAGAACGAGGGCCCGATTGAGCTCTTCCGATTCCGATGATACGAGAGTTTTCGGCTCGGACGAGAATCTCGATAGTTGAGGCTGCACCTCGGCGGAGCCCAGGCCCGTTATCATTCTCAGTGCTGTACTCTCGACGCACAAATGAAGCTGCGTCTGATTGGTTTGCGGCACAGCCGCGAGACTGTGCAGATGCGACAATATCTGTACCCTGTAATGCGGCTGTATGTGATGCATTCGGTAGCTGAACATCTCGAGCAGGGTGTAAAGAGTGCCCCAAGCGTGCGATTTAAACACGGTCGGTAATAATTGGCTTATGAAGCCTTTTATACCGAGGCTCTCGATTTCCGTGTAAACGAGGAGTCTGCTGTATGTCTCGACGAGCGCGGGCGCAAGTGGCATGTTGCTCTTCGATTGGGCAAGCTTGATCACGTGGGTAACGATACTGTGTATCAGGCTCATCTTCGAGTGTACCGTGAGCGAATCGAGGATCGACATCGAGAGTGGTGTTATCGGGCCGGTCGCCAGTGCCGCGTTGTTCTGCAGGGTGCTCGCCAGTGGCTGTTGTGATTGACTCTTCTGCGTTCCCAGTACCGTGTCAACAAGGGCCGCCATAGGCCTGCTGAAGTACTCCTGATACGTCGAATAAGCGTTGCAGAGCAACGCGATTCTGTAGTCCGAGCCCATGCACAGTGAGGTGTTCGGCATCACCAGGTGTTGCAGAAATCTGTAGTGATCGATTTAATTATTTTCGAACGTTTAATGTAACGAATAATATTGATTTTTTGGGGACCAACGTCGGTGGTTCGTTTCCGGTTCATTATTATTGTTCGTTATTTTATAATAATTAAGCGGCCACGATATATCTATACACTGCGTTCAAAGAGAGAACGACAGTCGGCCGCGCGGCCTGTGAGTCGTGGGGCTTGCTGCTTGGTACTGTATTGGGTCCTGTTACCAACGTGGCCACGTGGAGAAAGTAACGAGGGCAGCCCATTAGCCCGAATCTGATCGTAACAGACGAATTTAGGTTCGGAAGCCCGTCGTTCTCTCGTTAAACGCAGTATGTGTATGTGTGTATGTGTGTAGATATACAGTTCTTACGAAACGTTGAGGTCATCGATATAAATTTAAGGATTATAATATATTTTCATTTTCCGTGTTCCAACTCATACATTGCAGGTTCAAACTTGAACAACTCGACAACTAATCAGTATTTGTCAAAATCGTCGAAAAATTCTCAAGCCTAATCTTTACAGCTTTATACCCCCCCCCCCCCCCCCCCTTCACACTTCTGTAAAGTTCTGCGCTGGTCCCACGGGATCAAAATTAGCCAAGCCGTTCTCAAGCGGTTGCCGTACGAACGCTACCTATACAGTTTTTACGAAAAAATCTGTATCGTTTACATTTAACATCCTAGAGTATGAAAAATTCGCATTAGCGTAAGATATCGAATAATAAAAGGGGAAAAAATCTTGAACGTGAAAGCTCCGAAAATATGTACTGTTCACTTGTGATCGTAATTATTTGACTTTTCCATATTTTTGATAAAACTGAAGGGTGATGCTCACGAGATATGGCACAGTTGGATAAAATATAATCCTATAGTGGGCTATCGAAAATGGTATTTATTCTGAGACCTAAAGAGAGCCGGCCCACGAAAAGTATTTTCTGAACTACTGTTAGCGACAAACGGAGGCTGTAATTGAAAAACGAGTCCCTACGTACAGAGGGAACTCCAGAGCTTCGGTAGGGGGACGGCTAAACATATTGGGAGTCTACGTGACCACAGAGGATTGAAAGACTTTTTTCTCCATGCCGATGTCTTTACACCTTTGTTTCAGGAGCCATTAAAAAAAAACATGTTCCTTACATCCGTAAAGGAAATAGAAAAGCCATGTCCTGCCGTATCCGTGTAGGAAATTAAAAAAAAAGGCAAACGTATGTATAAATTTGTTTCCAGACTATACATATTCATAGAATAAAATCGTAGAGTATCAATTTCATTCGGGCACCGAATGTTCAAAATAAAACGGTACTCGAGTCGCGATCACCCGTGTACAAAAATAAATGAACTTACTCGTGATGGGCCTTAAGAGCGAGCGGAATGGGCCTGTGAATATTCGAGTGTTCCTGCTGCGCCTTCTTAAGCAGGTGTATCCATATACAAGTGATGGCCATTTGATGGGTGCACAATGCCTGATTGTAATCAGGCACGGGCAACGGTTCTTTTTCCGGATAAAGAAGATCGTACAGTTTCAAGATCGGCAAAAAGTTCGAGAGAGGATTCCGCTGAATGCTGCCGGAAATGAATTGGAGCAGTACCCACATCAGGTGATCGCGCCCTTTCCTCAAATCGCGACTGGCGAGTTTCTCGTGAATGGCCATTACGATACTCGGAAAGCAAGCGAATTGGAAGAGTATAAAGTATATCAATTGGGAGGAGAGATGAAGCCAAACCCAGTGATTCGCCACAGTTCCGTCCATTCCCTCGCCCGTGGGGTTCGTATCGTTCTCGGACCTCTCCATCGCGAGGATCACGAGCTCGACCATTTGTTCCTCAAGGGCGACGCATCGCTGCTTGTGCTGGGGGACAAAAACGCCTTTGTTCGAATCGCGAGGTACATATCGCTTTTATTCCTTCCTCGCTCAAAAAGCTCGGTCCCGTTAAAAACATTTATTTCCTCGAGATTTCAATGCAGATATGTTCAGAAAGGTCGGGGAAAATTACATTTAGATGAAATAAACATTCTCGATGTGTACGGATTTTTAACTCACGCGAAAACTTTTAGTGAATTAACATTTTTTTATTGCCTCTTTTTCATTATTTTCCAAAACCGTTGCTGGCAAATGTAGTCTGCAGATCTCCAATGAGGCTCCCGAAAAATGTTTAAAGGATTTGCGTAGCTCGAATTAGCCGGCAAGAAAATTGCGACACAATATTTTCGTCGCGTTCCAATGACGCAAACTACGACATGTTACGACTTTTCCAATAACTGCCTGAACTGTGCACCCAAATACTCATTTATTTTACTTTGTTACTTTACCCATTTGTTGATAGCAAACGCTTAAACTTGTTTTTTTTATTTTGGTCGATAACCAATTTTTTTTCCACTGCTTCTCATTTTCGTAATTGTAAAAACTTTTAAGAAGCATCCCATTACACTGAAAGTACGTTTTTCATTTTATTTTACTCATTCTACTCGTTCTATTCATTATGGTCTTAGTTGCCGGAACCACCCACACCGATTAGCGTTGCAGCGACTGAAACACTTTGTTCGAATAATGACTTCATTGTTTATCAATATTTTCCATGAAAATGCTTAAACTTGGTATTCTGAAGACTGTGTATCAATTGTATGTGTAAGCTCGATCTCGACGTCCCAATATTCTCATCAGAAAAAAACATTGAAAATCGACCCGTTTTTTCCAGCCCAAGTTTATGCAGACATGTTAAGGTATTCCTTTTGCGAACCCAAATATTTGATAATTAACTAATTTTTATCTATAATGAAGTAAAAATACACCACAGTATACTGGCAAAATTTCAGGTCAAGTTACCCAACTCTTAACGAAAAATGACGACTCTAAAAATCGTCTCATTTATATGGCACTTTATGGAGATGACACGCTGGTCGCATTCCCGTCTAATAATCCATACACTCAACAACTCTCGGTGCCTGATATAAACTGCTCACGCGTGTAAAAAATTCTACAGATTCCATAAGAACCAATAGAATAGGGGCTCATCGAATGTTTAAAGGGAATTATAATGATGAAACTTAGAAAAATTCGACCAGCAGAAGAATTTTCGTAGCCGCGACTTTTCAGAGAAAATGTTTAAATGTATAAATCTACTAAATTTGCGCGAAATTTTTCATTCCGGTTCATCTTTGGGTATGAAAAGTGAGTGTGACTTATTTTATTTAAGCGCCACTGTAATTTACCAATAATTCAGAAGGGCCTTCCTTATGCCCCCACAAAACACGGCCCTCCGCGAAAGGAATACGTTAATCGAGGGTGATCGTTTAAAAAAAAATTAAAATGCAAGTTCTAGCAGTTCTCAAAAACTAAAATTAATTTTAAAATACCGTATTCCACTCTAATACCCGAGAGGAATGATTCTGTAACTACCAACGTCTTCACTCACTTGTTTCTGAAGTCCGAGCATCGAGCAAACCATGTCCCGGCTGTACGGTTGCTCAAGCACGTAGCGCAACAGTTCAGTCTGCGGTTTGAGGAGCTCCGGATCGTAGGGCAAATTGCCCTTGAGGGAAAACTTGAGCGTAGTCGGATCCAAGAGCCAGGGATTAATGAGGTGATCAGCGTAGCCGGTGTGTTCCACTACCGGCAGCATCTTCGAATGGCCTATTATCGAGACCATCTGAGCCACCGGTCGGAAACTCTCCACGAAGCTTGACAACAGTTTCGCTAATTTCTAAAAAGGTTATTTTTCACACGTCTCTCTCACGCTTTTACCGCGCGCGAACACGCGCACTCGCGCACCTATCCCTTCCCGCCCATGACCGCTCCGCGGAATCAACTCACCCAGTGCGGCCAATTTTTGTTCTCCGGATAAACTTTCTGGATCTCCGTGACGACGAAGTAACTTGGAAGCAGACATGCGTTACGGTCGAATATGTTCTCGAACACCTGTTCCAGGGCTTTCAACTGCGGCTGTACCGACGCGTTCAGCTTGGCCGGTAGGGTTTGAGCCTTCTCCGAACATCCCTGGAACAAAAAAAACTTTTTCTTTAACAAAGGTTTTCGCTTAGCATTGCGAATGACATTAAACGTCACGGAAAATTCGCCGAAGTAGGATATCCGACAATGGAACCGTCTCTGAAGAAAAATGGCTGCGTGCACTACCACGAGCTCTGACGCACCTTCATTATCTCTCTGACCCCTTTGTAGTCGACGCCTCCGATAATGCGCCGTATGAGACCGAAACACTCCACCCAGAAATCCTGGAGCTCGTACACGAGTTTTTCGCAGCCAAGTATCGATTCGCAGACGAGCCTGAGAGAAATATTGCACTTGGAGAAAATCTTTGCCATGCGAAGTGCCAGCAGACTCGTCGAGTTTGCTGGATACAAAGAGCAAGACGGAAAGGGCAGCATGGTTACAATTTTTGGGGTGCCAAAATATGAAAGTGGATCTCAATAGTTTTAGATGAAAAAGATTTTGCTGCTTTTAAATTGACATCTATATTAGTTTTCGAGACATAGATAAAGGCAATGAATAGGAAACGAGATATAGATAAAGGAATTGAATAGGAAACTTCCTATTCAAATGAGCCTTTGTCCCGGATGAGCAGCATACTGGCGTAAGATCTTTATTGAAGAATTTTTTGAAGTTTATTGAAGTTTATATGCACCTTTGATTGGAGATTTCCATGAAGAGGAACAATTTAATTTACTTTTTCAATATATCTGCGCGATACTTCTGCTTTTTACTGAAGATTTTCATGAAAAGGAACAATTTGATTGATTTTTTTTCATTATTTGACTTTTATTGATGATTTCCATGAAAACGAATAACTCGATGTATTTTGTAATTATATGCACGCGATACGTTTGCAGTTCTCTGTGAAAAAGTTGATCCAAATCCAATTTCACTTTTTGGGACCAAGGAATACGTAATCTCCCCAAAACGACAAGAGACGCACCTGGCAGGCACGTCGTTGTTCGTCACGAGGTTTTCCAGGAGGCTCAGCAACATTTGCAAGCGCTTGTGATTGGTCATGGTCGAGGCCATGCAGAGGAACTGCTTGATTGCTGCTTCCTGTTGATCAGCGGGCAGCCTCGTCACAGCTATGCTCAGCTCCGACTGCCACGATTTCGTTTTTTTGGCTTCATTGGCGAGGTTATGGTCGAGGATGCAACTGAACGCCTCCTCCAGGGCCTCGACTTTCTGCAATTTTACCTAGCTTTACCACCGCCCCCCCCCCCCACTCCCCCGAGACCCGGCTCGAGAGTCGATCTAACCTCCATGGTTTCGACGGCACCTCGTGGAGGATAGAAAGGGATTATTATTGGGAGAGTTACTTACGAGGATGTCATTGACGATCGAGGTTATTTGGCTCTCGGCACTCATCGTTCTTCGTTCACAGTGGCCCGAGTCGCGACGTACATAACCTCTTCGAGCTCGACGTTGGAAGGGACGCAAGTCTTTAATTCGTACCCGTCATGTCCGCGGTATCACGGACCCTTGGGCGTTGTTTTGATTTTCGATTGATGTTTTACGCAATTCCTAATTGCGAGTTGGTAAAAAAATCAACCGGTTAGCGCGTACAGCCGGTGTTTTCTTTTTTTGGCTGTTTCGTGCGCGCAAGCGTTAAATGCGGTGAAGCGGTCAGCTGGACGGGGAGCTTCTCCCACTCTGCTCTCTCGCCTCGTGCGATGCGTAGTACCATGGAGACTAGAGTAGAGGAGCCCGAACGCAATGCTCGCGAAGTGATTGTGAAATTGATGAACGATCCGCGGATTGTACCCGCATGGGGGCGCTACCACTGCAGGCTCCGTCCGCGCGGTGGTTTTGAATCATCGATCCGCAATTTGTCGTATATTTGTTTCTTATTAGCGCAGCTTGTAATACTGAAGAGTAATATTGATATGCTTTTGTTTAAATTATGAAATGATAATATTTCAGTAATTTTTTGACTTGAAGGTGATCTATACTGTAAATGTTTCATTTTTATACGGTGACATGTACGATTAAACAGTCATAATGTGAATATTGCATACTGGATTTCTAAGAAAAATATTTTTTTTCAAGTCGTACATTATAACGAAATGGGAGCGAGGGGTATTTATATTAAAGGATTCGCATATTTAACCTAAAAAACGTTTTTTGTCCAAGCATCATGCATTACATTTTTGCTGTATTAAAGAAATCTCTAACAGCATTCAAATTAATGGTAGTTATAATTAAATTCAGCGACGATAGCAAGCAATACAAAAAATACAAACGATTTGACAAAATGAATCAACGTGTGGTTGCACCTGCCGATGTCAATATTTGTCAATACTTTCGCTAATTCGCGAATTAATTGCATAATTATAAAATTAAGGTATCAGTTCTTACCTTTATTGGATGGTCTTTTTCTGTTTTGATTTTATAAATACTTTTAATACCGAAATATCAGTCAACGATGCGTAACAGCGTAAATTGCGTAAACTGTATGTAACTGACATATATGTAATACTCACATATATAGTAAGTGACAGTAATACGTCAATGCATATATGTCACAAAACTGCTAAGCCGGCCCTCACGCACCTATCCTATCCGCCTATCCTATCCACGACCTATCCTTTTCCGTACCCGGCGCTGGTACCGCTTGCGGATATTTCTCGAACTACAAGACCTTTCATCACTTTTACGATCATCCACTTTTCGACAATTCCGCCATATGCGTTCGGGCTCCTTTACTGTAGTCTCCATGGTAAGACCGTGGTTTAGAGTCCTGTATTCTAACCTCCCTAATCAGAGTAGGTCTACCCCGCGAACCAATCAAATGGTACTCGGAAAGTATTTTTTCACTCATATATCGATGCTCCTCAATCAATCCGTCCAGCGTAGTAGTGACTTCCGGTATGCGCAGGACAGTCGCGCGCACCGGGAATGCAACATCGCAGCTACAAGGCACGCAGCGGCCAAGAATGGAACGGCGAGGGGGGTAGCGGCCGATGCACGTAACGTTTCAATGTCATTTGTACGCCGTACGCCGTCTCTGCATCGGTTACACGTTATTATGTACAGGTAGTGCGAGTTTGTTTGTCCTGCCAGTATTGCGCAGGTGAATTCCCGGTGCGTTGCG